>VWZE01008807.1:239603-262360 GCA_013396675.1 Eubucco bourcierii
GATCCGTCTGGTTTGATGGGAGGCTTGACATCATCTCAGAGAGGGCTGGCAGGGACAAAGCGAAGCACACGGAAGGAAAAGGCAGCATTTGGGGTAAAATTTGGCCGAAGATAAGCAGGGTGAGAAAAAAAAANTAGGTGAAAGTGCTGCTGGCTTCCCGGGTCTATCTCATCTGCAATGTGGGGCTTAACATTCCTGCCTGGCACGTGGGGGCTTGGGAGGGAGCTGGGGGAGGACCCAGCCGGACACAAAGCCAGCCCGGCTCAGCGGAATGGCATCCGAGCCATCTCAGCCATCCAGAGCCCCAGATGCTGCCGCCCGCTAAGCGCACGGCGAGCCACGGCCTGCCGGGGCAGGGGGCCTGCCGGACCCCTTCTGCCAGCAGGGAATTCCCGTCTCGTCCGCCTTTCCCTGCTGAAAAGAGGGAAGAGCGGGAATGCCGCATGGCTTCAGGGTGTTCGGTGCCTGGGGGAAGGAAGGAGCGATGGTTCTGCGGTGCCTGGGTGAGGGCTGCCTGCGTGTGCTGAAGAGGGGTAAATACTCGCTTGCTAACTGGGAGCTGGGAGGGGATGTCCGTGGAGGGAGGGCAGGGAGGGGTAAGCTTTTCTTTCTTGCTCTCGCTGCGTGGAGCTTTCCCTTTGCTCGTGTGCGTTCAGTGTTCCCCGAGCTCTCCTGAGCTGGTTACACGTGTGGGAAGGGAATATTATTCAATCTCAGCAAAGGGCTTGCTAACCACGCAGCACATACAGGCAGCTAATAGAAAGTAGTTAATAGAAACCCATAAAAGAAATTTTATGGCTTACCAACACTAGTAAAAAATCAGTGGTTTAGTGGAGTGAACTTAAAAAGCCTGTGTGAGGAAGTGACAGCACAAACAACCCGATACAAACGTGCAGATGATTTATGCTCCTTTGGAACTCCATTGGGTTTTCTTTCAGCTCAAGTATTCCCGATGTGCTCCAAGATCCATGCAGGACTGGGGATGTTCTGCGTGAATATCCCACAGTGGAACCCCTTGTCACCATTGGTAACCACCTTTTAGCACCCAGAACTCCACACTTAGGGATTTAGAGCCCCAGAATGCAGGATGATGAGGTTTGTGCTGTGGATACTGCAGCTGCTCCCACCGCTGTGTGCCAAGAAGCAGCAGCGTGGTGTTGTGCAAACCAGCTCCAAATAGCTTTGAGGACACTTGCAGGGGTTAGGCACTGCCTGGGTATGAAAGAGGGCGAAGTCTCATTCCTCCAGCCTACCAAGAAGCAAAGGGACACAGGTGGCTTTCTGGGACACATTCTTTGTACACTTTAAAAAGGAGGTTGGTGCCCCTGCCTTGCCCCCTGTCTCTGTGTTCCGCCTGCTTTCCTAAAGCCCTTCCTAAATGTAGGACTGAGGAGCTGTGTGGGCTCGTTGTGTGTTGGTGTTTCCATGGCCTTGCTTTCTTCTGGCAGGGACACACATGCAGCAAAGGGATGCACTGACCTGTCCCCCAGCCCGGACTGCGTGACCACTGACTTCCAGCCCGGCAAAGCCACGTGGGCAGGAGGAGTTAAGCTACGGCTGAAGACCAGGTGAGAACATTCCCATCTGTGTCCCTTTCTGCTGGGTGGGCTTTGTGGCTGCTCTTCTTGGAGACTGGCTGGCAGACTCCACTTCCCTCTTGTGGGAATGCCAACGTGGAGCAGTGTGAATCCCCAGTGTCTGCGGTGCTTGGTGATGGAAGAGGTACAGAATGGTTTTTGTTTCTCAAGGTTTCCTTGCCCTCAGCACACAGCCAGGGAAATTAATTCAGTTGCAGGATGTCAGCTAGCATCTGCCTGTGGCTGAGTGTAAAACAACTGCTGCTTTGGCTGCCAAGATGCTTGAGGATGACTTCCTGAGGAGACCTGCAAGAGGTGTCCTTTCTCCTCAAAACCTTTCAGCAGTGGTGGCAAAGGTCATCAGGGATGCTGGACCGAAATACATTCACAGAAGTGATGTAAGCCTGCTGTGGTGCCTGGCTTTCCAAAATTACCTGGCTTATGCTAAGTCTGGGCTTCAGTGCAGGCTTGGCATTCCTGACAGCCCTGCTGAGTGCCTCTCTGTGTTTTTAAATGATCAAATGTCTTCAGAAGTCACTTTCCTGAATTGTTCTGGATCAGGCAGTGTTGTGGTAGAGCCTCGTTTCCTTCCTCTGCTACTTCCGTGCAGTTTAGGACCAAATTCTGCTGCATTTACTCAGGCCAAGCTTTCGCTGGCATCAAAAGAGCCTCTTACAGCAGTCAGATTGCAATCTGGATGACCTCAGAGGTTTTTGTGTCTCAGTCTTCTGAGATTTGCACCATGAAGTCAAAGCAGTGAGTTCTATTGGCAGCACTGAGGTCCGGCCAGGCCTTGACTTGTTTGAAGCTGCACTGGTTTCCTATAGCTCCGTTAGTGAGCAGCTGGGAAGGGAATGTAGCATGTGAAGTCACCTTCTGATCTTATCAACAAAGAAGCACTTCTGGAGCAAACTCACTGACCTTGGTGGGGTTGCTCCAGCTTTTAGCCACTGCAAACAGGTCCCAGTAATGACCCTGCCCAACCTGGATGCCTGTGAAAGGAGGAGGAGGGGCTCAGCTCTTCCACCAGCATCCATGTGTGGAACCTCACTCCATTGTATTGCTCTCCTCCAGGTGAGCATTTGCACCATAAATTCTCTGTCTTGGATGGAGCAGATTTCAGAGGCTGAGATCTCTCCTCAAGTTAGTTTTATCAGGCAGAGATTATCTCTGCCCAGGGCGTGGGACACTGCTCTTCCCGAGGTCTGGGGCCCACAGTGAATGAGGGAAAGGAGCTCACATACATCCACCTCCTCCCTATAGCACTGAGTCATTCAGCTACACCCTCTGTAAATCCCTCTTGCCTGTTGGTCTAGGGGCAGATCTTCACAGAAGCTCCAGAGCTGAGTGTCTCACTTGGATCCATTTGTCTCTGGACGCAGAGCCAATGTCTGGCTTCACTTTCTAGTAGTATGAGAGGCTGTGTCTGCATATCCCACTCTAACTCGGGCTGAAGCTTTGGGTACAAACAAGAAGCTGCTTTAATGTGTAAGAATTTGAGTGTGGGAGGGTATTTGAGACTCAGCAGCCTTTGCTGTGGCCGCAGCTCAGGGTGCAGCTCCCCTGCCTGTTCTCTTCCTGCAGCCTCACTTGAGGCAATGAAGGCAATGGGCTGTCAGCAGTCCAGTTCTGGAACTGGGGATGGTGGTGATGAATGTCCTTAGTCAGAGGGGAAATCCAGAGCTCCAGAAAGGCTTCTCAGGTGTTGCAGCTGAGCACCTATGGAAAGGAATGCAGGGCATAAGCCTGCAGTTCACTCTCTGAGTTGAGAAGGGGGTTTAGGTGCAGAAATCAGACACAGAGGGATATCTCATCAGAACAGAGTGAGTAGAAGTTCCCCCAGGGGAGAGGACAGGTTTGTCAGCTCTTCTGTGGCTTGAATTGTGTTAGATCACTGCAGGTTTGCCCTTCTCTCACCCTGCACCAGCAGGGTTCTCTCACTGTAAGCACTGTAAGCACCAGTGAAATTCTCAAAGACAGCCACCTGTCCCACCTGCAGGAACAGTGGCAAGGTGAATTCCCTGAACCACAGAATGCCAGGTTGGAAGGGACCCCAAGGATCACCTGGTCCAACCTTTCTAGGTCACAGTCTAGTTGAAATGAGCTGGCCCAGCAGCCTGTCCCGCTGAGTCTCACAACTGATCGATGCAGGGGACTCCACTGCTTCCCTGGCAGATGATTCCAGTGTCTGACTGTGCTCATGGGGAAACGTTTTCATCTTGAGTCCAGTGGGAACCTCCCCAGCAGTAACTTGTCCCCATCACCCCTTGCCTTTTCCATGGGACTCCATCCTCGTGGAATTCCCAGCTAGGAGTAAATCACGAGTTCAGCTGAAGTTTGAACTCCTCCTTGGCTTTTCATTTTCTCCTTGCAGTACCTCCGCAGTCAGTTAGTTTGTGACCAGATCCTCACACACACACAGACATTTGTAGGGATCCACATACACTCAGTACACATACCTGAAGCACCTTCTTCTTCTCCCCTACTTATCATTTCCACACTGCCACTTTGCTGCTGAGTTGATTTGTAGCCCTGCAGCTCCGAGGAGCAGCCAAGCACTGTCTGAAAGGCTTGCCCTGAAAATCCCCTTGGTTACCTGCCGTGACTCATTGTCCGCACTGAGTTTGGCTAATCGGGCTCAGAGGTGGCTGCCAGCACCCAGTTCCTCCAGAGCAGGCCAGCAAAACACATTCCATCCATTGTTCCCAAGTCTCTCCTGTTGCAAGTTGCTGTGTGTTTGATAGCAGGGTGCAAAAGAATCCAAGCAATGCTTGTTTTTTCTGTCTTTTTAACTAATTTACTGACTGGAGAAGAATGAGGAAAAATGATTTGAATTAAGCCCCCTGGGACAATTAATCAGTTTGGGTAAATCAAAGCAGCTCTGTGACTTCTGCAAAGCCAGGGGCTGGCTGCTGAGATTTTCTGCTCATGCTCTGAGAAATGGTGTGAAGACAGGAAGAAAAATGTAAAAGATGTGAAGCCAGAAGAAATGCTATCCTGTGAAGACAGGAGATAACAGTGTCCTTCTCCAAGACTGTAAGTCAGTCAGCTCTCTCTTTTCCATGCCTGTTCTTTCTTCCTCCTTTTCCAGCCAAAGAAAGAGAATAAAGCTGTTTCAGGAAGAAGAAAGTTGCAGAGGGTCTTTAGCCCAGCGCTCACCAGCTCCTCATTTTGGCAGGGGGTCTCTAACCCAGCGCTCACCAGCTCCTCATTTTGGCAGAGGGTCTCTAACCCAGTGCTCACCAGCTCCTCATTTTGGCAGAGGGTCTCTAACCCAGTGCTCACCAGCTCCTCATTTTGGCAGAGGGTCTCTAACCCAGCACTCACCAGCTCCTCATTTTGGCAGAAGGTCTTGAACTCAGTGGTCAACATCTCCTCATTGCAGCCTGCACAAGCTTTCTGCACCATTCAGAAGGCTGGCTGGACTTCCACAGATCCAAGCTGCAGTCCTGTGTGGACAGCACAGATGGACTGTCCTGGCAGCAAGAACTTTCTCAAAACAGAGATCTAAAATGCTCTTTATTTTGTCATTTAGGTCACACTTAGTGTGTTGCTTGGTAATGCTTTGGTTGTTAAAAAAAAAGATTCCAGTAAAACAAACCCCTTGGATCCAGTCATCAAGAAGAATGAAGCTTGTGCACCTCACTGCTAACCAAACCCTGCTGCTTCTGTTCAGCCTGTGGTCTGGGTAGTGTGAGTGGCTCAGTGGGACTCTTACCCTGTGGAGGACAAAGTGTGCTTGGGCAGAGGGAAAATGAAGCTACAGTGTGGAGCCTGCTTCCCAACACTGGGCTCTGGTGGGCCTGTTGGGAGGTTTGGTATAAGTCACTTCACTTCTTGAGGCCTTTGTTTCCTTCTCTGGAAAAAGGATAGATGGCCCTTTGAAGACACTGCTGCCCAAGATCCATGGCATGAAATATCATTTCATGTGCTTCAGGTCTTTCTAATGAGTCCTTCTTTTGAATCAAAGTCATGAAGGGACAGAGCTCACTCCAGCTATTCCTTGGCCCAAAATTTATCAGGAGGAGCTCAGTGAGCCTAAAAAGACAGCTCCAGTGCCAACCACATCAGGCTTACACCATCATAGTCCCACTTCTTCCTAATTGGCCTCGTCTGTTGCACTTATTTTTAGAACCATGCCTGACCCTTAATTAAGAGCAACATTGCTTTGAGCAGCTCTTGGCCTTGCTCTGTCAAAATCCTAATAGGCTTCTGACTGCTTTAGTTTTCCCTTCATCTTCTTTCCCTTCATCACCTCAGGATGGCTGTAGAGTGTATCCTTGCTATGTGTGCACTCCTTTTAGATGTGGCCGTCTTGGAGACAGCCTCACAGCAGTGAAAATCCAGGTGGTTGTTGGTGCTTTATGTCTGTGTGGGCACACAGTCACCCTGGGACAGGGGCACCTGAATCACTGTGAGCAGGATCTCTCCTGCGCCATGCAGCAGAGTATGTCCCAGGATGTCCCACCTTTTTGTCACCTCAGAAATGTCACCAGCTTTGAAATGTTAAAAGGCTGATGTGGTAAGGTAGGGGTAGCTGCCTTCCTGGATTTCACTGCTGTGTCTCAGTGCTTGGGGGAGGATCCAAGAGTTGGTGCTTGCATCCAAATTTTTCTTCTCTTCTACAGAAGGAAGGTCCCCACTGTAGGACCTCCATCCCTCCCGCCTCCCCACCATGGCAATCTCTTCCAGCTCCAGCAACCTCCCACACAGCCACCTGGGTCACACAGCTGCTCTTTAGGTGCTGATTGGTTTGCAGAGGTAGTGCCAAAGTTTCTTTATAATGTTCTGTCAGTGGCTTGCATACAAAGCCTGATAATCTACAGAGACCACGGAGAGGAGCACACTCAGCCCTTCCTAGGCAGAAACAGCCACAGAGCTGGTGCTGCTGAGGGCCTCAGAAACATCGGCAGGGGCCATGCAGCCCAGACTGCAGCCAGCCTTTGGCAGCCCCTGCTGGAGCTGGAGCAGACGCTGAATGCGCAGGTCGCCTTTCTGTCAGGAAATGCCTGGAGCAGTACAGCAGCAAGGAGCACCCTGATAAGAGCAGCTGGCCAGGATAAAAGGCTATTCATTTCCCTTGGGGTTTCCAGTTTGCTGAGGGAGTTTGGCAGTGTCTGCCACCTGAGCAGCATCGCAGCTGCCGGCATTGCATCGAGCTCCACTGACTTCTCCTTCGCTCCCAGGCATTTGTCCTGATGCCAACCTGACCTGGATGCCCAGGTTATCTGATCACTGGAGGTGTCCATGAGGAACCAGGAGTCTCTTTTCCTGCCTTGGCATTTACAACAGGGGATCACTTTCTCCATTAGCTGAAGTGGAGAATTTTTCAGTGCTAAGGTTGTCCAGATGCTTTGGCAAGCATGGCGCAGGTGCAGCCCTTAGGGAAGTAGTGTGATGGATAAGGAGATGAGGTCACTTTGGTTTTTGTTGCTGTTAGCTACAATTCTGCATTTTGGTATCTTACAACCTCCTGGAACTAAGTGTCAGCTGTTGCTCCTGGTTTTGTCGAAGGCAGCTGAGCTGCACCAAATGTATACCCATTGAAAGATGGAATGATTTATTTATCCTCACTCAAATCAGGAATTAGCTGCTGCATTTTCAAGTTTTATCACTCAGACAGCTTGTCTGGGATGAATCAGGGTCTGATGCTGTGGGCTTTCCAAAACAGTTCTGTCCCACTTGCCAAAAAGAGTTTAATCTTGTGTTGGTCTTTATTGCTTCCTGGAAGTTGTGCTCTGCAGCAAAGCAAGTGGAAGCAAGAGCTGTTGTGAAGGTTAACCACGCTCAGGAGCTGTTCTCCTTTAGACGCTGGTGCTCGCTGTCAGGCTGCACTCCACTTCCAGTCCTTTTCCCTAATTTGGCAATAATAATGATAAACTAAGCTTAAGAAAGTGTGGTGAAGCAAGGTGCTGTTTTCAAAAGATTGAAGCTGGGAACTTGCTGGCATCCCCTGAATGCCCACTTGAAGACACTGGCAGCATCAGCTCTGGCTTTTACAGCCTCAGAGTTCTGTCTCAAGGAGCTGCTCAGCTAATTCATTGGAGACTGGGTCAGGCCCCCTATGCTCTGTGCAGAGCCCCTCTGTCTTCCCATCCTGCCACCTCCTTGGACATCCCCTGCATGGTCTGCAACCTGAGCTGGAGATCATATGTCCTGCAGTGCTTCCCCCCTGGGCCTGGGCTCTGCTGAGATTGGGTTACCCTTAGTCCAGGTGTCCAGGATCAGGTAGGTGTGGAAAGAATGGGAGGTGATCCCGTGCTGAGCTGGTTCACAAGGCTGCTGACTCATACTCACAGCTTCAACAGCCACAAGTTGTGTTGTTGCAAGGATACTGCCCCATGGAGAAAGGCTGAGAGATCTGGCTTTGTCCAGCCTGGAGAAGAGAAGGCTCAGGGGAGACCTTATTGCCATGTTCCAGTACATAAAGGGTGGCTACCAGAAGGATGGAAACTCCATCTTTCCAAGGAGTCCCATGGAAAAGACAGGGGGTGATGGGGGCAAGTTACTTCTCAGGAGATTCCCACTGGACTTGAGACAAAAATGTTTCCCCATGAGCACAGTCAAACATTGGAATCATCTCCCAGGGGAAGTTGTGGAGTCCCCTACACTGATCAGTTTTAAGACTCATCTTGCCAGGATGCTGGGCCAGCTCATTTCAACTAAACTATGACCTAGAAGGGTTGGACCAGATGGTCCCTGGGGTCCCTTCCAACCTGGCATTCTGTGATTCTGTGAAAATCCATGTGGCTCAGATCTCTGGCCACGCAGCTCCCCTCCAGCTCCTAACTGATGGAATCAAGGGGGAAGGTCCTTTGCTTGTGACCATTCAGTGATCATCCCAAGCAGAAAAATAATGCTGGGGGCTTGCAGTACTCAAAAATACAAGGAGAGTCTTTACGTCTCTGCCGTGGAAAAAGCAGGAATGTAAATTGCTCTTGATAAGCACTTTGGGCAACTTCCCACCCAGCAGCAAGCAGCTTCCTTGTTTCTCTGGGCAAGGAGCTTACCAAGAGAGCTCTCTTTAAACACCTACACAGTGCTCAAGCTCACCCTCTGTAAAGCTCCAGTTCAGCTTTCCTTAAGGCAACCCCATGCCAACAAATGTCAACAGGAAGAGAATGTCCCTTTTCCTTTCTCTTTTAGCTGCTGTTGAGGGAATGACCTGTGCTTCTGAAATCCCTATGGAAGTCTGCTGGTGGAATGCTTCCACCTCTCACTTCCTGCCAATGCTTTTCCATGTCACAGAACATCAGCTGGTACCAGTTGTAACTTGTGCTAGTGAAGGACCTGACCCTAACAATCATTTTTTACCTTCTACATCTTCCTGCACAGTTTCTTCTCACAGTCTTGGCCAGTGCTAGGAGAGTCCTTTTTTGGTGTCTGGTTTACATCTGCAGAGGGCATTTTAATTTCCTTACTTATTCAGGACGTGCTGTACTGTGAAAATTTCAGTGAAACACTTCCAAGATGTATCATATCCTCCTCTTGCATCAGGGCTTTGTAGGAGGAGACAAGGTGCTCCTGCAGGCTGTCATGTCTGGGACTTCAGTGGCTCCATTGTCCAGTGCTGCTCCTTGTTCTCACAGAGAGTCAGAAACTGTGGAGATGAGTGGAGAGATCCCCCATGAAAAGCAGAGGGAGGATTAAGGATGAGCCCAGAGACTGGGCTGAAGGAGAGTCTGTGTGTTGTGTTCAGGGATCTCTAATCCCCTGCTGCAACTTTCCATTGCTCCATTAAGTGCTTTAAATAAGGTTGGTGGAGGTTTTCTTTTTCTCCTGGGAGCTGGCAGAAGCCTGTCTTACTGTGGTGGGTTTGAGAAATTACTCCCTAAATAAAATCGAAATCACCAGACCAGCTCAGATGGCTTGGAAACTGCCACACTTAGCATTGGTGACTGAAGCAACCAAAGGCCAGCTGTGCCCTGCCATGCCTGGGGACAAACCCAGGCTCACATGCTTCGAGGGGACAGCTGCTGGCTGTGAGGCCCTGGGGGGTGCAGGGAATCCACACTTTTGGCACTTGGTTGTCACAGCTCTTCCTGTGTTTTCCTCAGCTCTGAGGAGAAGTCAGAATAGCATTGTGCAGGCTTCCACCCCTTGCCTGACTCTTCAGAGGGCTTTGCCAGCCAACACTTCGAAATGAAGGGAAGCTGTTGAGAGGAGTAAGGCTTCTGGCAAGGAGGTAGAGGAGCAGGCCTCCACATTTGGTGATGACTCACTTGTCTTCCCATGCCTGCTGCCTCGCAAATACGAAGGGGAGCACCGGGGTGAATGTCAGGAAGGCTGTGTGACCACTGCTTGGTTTGCTTGGAAGACACAAAGGCACAGCAGTGTCACAGAAGTGAGCACAAGCAGGTCTAGATGTGGCTGTTGGTGTTACTTCACATCCCTCTCCCTTGGAAGACTGAACTGTTCCTGATGTGCCAAATCTTTCTCCTTCTCCCTAGGCGGGCTGAAGCTCCAGGCCGACCTCACTCCTGGCATTCAACCAAACTTGTGGAGAACCAACCCGATCCCAGCATGATGCAAATATCTCAGGGTACGCTTGGCACCCCTTGGCATCAGTCCTACCACTCCAGGTAAGCATAGCTGTAGTCCTGCACTGCATGAGCAGAGCTGTAAAGCAGAGTGTGGCTTCCATTTAGCAGCATTTGCCCTGTTCTCCCGTGGGTGTAGAAAGCAGGCTCCCAAGCTAGCATGCTCCTAAAGTAGCCCCCCAGTCCTGTGTCCTTCCTCTTTTCCAGTGTCATACTGGTTTCAGGGAGGTTCTGCTTTGTGTCCAAGGTTGTGTCTTGATAGTGCTGACTGCTGGCCTCAATCCAGAGCAGAGAAGTGAAAGAAGGGGACAAAAGACATTGTGGGAAAATGTTACCAATCACTTCCATATGGCTGGACAGGTTTACAAGCATCCAGGGTTAGGATTGGAGTTGGGAAAGCTTCCTGTTTGGTTTCCCAGCTAAAGTGGCCATGTGGCCATGTTTCCCTTCTTTAGGTGCTCTGTGAGGTGATTAATGAATTGCCTTTTAAATCCCCCATCTCTCCAAAATGGGAGCCCACTGTCAGGGCGTTAATGCTGTGGATCCAAATGTCCTGCTCTGCATCCTGCCGACTGCCCCCATGCAGAAACTCGATGTGGTTGTTTCCCCAGCAAAGGAAAAGAAACCCAAAATCAGAATTAGTCTGTTTAGAAAGGAAAAAGGAAGGAAAGGGTGTAGGTAGCAGGCAGCTGTGCCCATCAGCTCAGCAGGGCTGCTCTCAGGAGCAGCCAACAGCAGCGCATCAGCCACGATGCTCCCAGGGTGAGAAGTTCAGCCAGGGATTTCCTGGGTTTGGCAGTCACTTTCTGCAGGGGTCAGCTTTATCCTAACTCTGTGCCTGGCTGTTTGGCTAAGAAGTTACAGCAGGGTTTTATCAGGCCCTAAAAGACTAAGCTGCTCACCTTAGTGCTGTTAGAAGGAGGTGGTCTGAGGCACCTCTGATTCTGGCTGAGGCAGGCTGGAAGCAGTGATGTGGTCCCGGTGAGCTGGGGCTGTTTCTGTGAGGCCACACAATGTGGTGGGTGTGGGAAAGGAGAGCTGCCTGCAGTAGACATACTCCTCAGCAGCCCCAAAAGGGGCCTGGTGGTAAGCCCTGGGGCAGCTTGAAGGGGAACAGGTTTAAATTCTGCCCTTGAAAGATCTTCCCTGGAAGACAGAAGGGTTGCAGGAGCAGGAAGCTCTCCTTACAGCCACTGGGATTTCCTGATTTCTTCTGCAGGCAAGACTGAGCCTGGGTAGAAGAGAGGAAAAAAAAAAAAAAAAGAGATGGTTGCAGAAAAAAAAAGTACATTTGTCCCTGGCCCTCAGCACAGATCTTTCTGTAGCACGTTCATTTCCCACCGAGGGGCTTTGCTTCCCTGCCACAGCTCCTGGCAAAGCCTTTGGCAGCAGGGCTCCGTCTCCTGAGTGCTTGAAGAGGAGCACGGGGAGCATCTAGTGGCCAGCTGGCCAGGGCTGTGCTGGGCATTGCCAGGGAGATGATTTATCTGAAACTAAAACTGAGTGGTGCCTGTAACTGAGTGACCCAGGTTTACCCTGAGGTTTGCCATGTCTCTGCCTGTCCCTGTGCTCCTCTGCAGAGATTCTGCTCTTTCCCCTTGTGAACTTCTGCCTTTCCTCATCCTTAGCAACCTTTTCCCTCCATCTGCTCTCTGGCTTTATTTTTCATCTAGCAGGGTGGAAATTACCATGGCTGGGATATGACCTGGAGCAAGCTTTAGGCTCTTCAGCAGATGCTTGTTAAGGACGAGCGTACCAAAGGTTTGGGTTTGTATCCCAGTGGAATAAAGCACACAGAAATGGAGCTTGCCTTTCCCTGTGCCAGCTGAGGCTGCAGCTTGCTCCCTGGCAAACCCAGGCTCCTCTGCACTCCTGCTTTCAGCTCTGAGCTTTGCCCTCCCACCCTGCACAGGGGACAGCAGCCTCTCCTTTCCTGGTGCCTTCCTGCGACTCTGCCAGGACAGTGTGTGCAGTAGCACAGGTATCTAGAGCAAATACTCTCTGAGGCAGGGGAGCTGGGAACAGAGGCAAGAAAAGGGAGACCCTCAGGCTACTCTTCCCAGACCTCTGTGCATTTGCCTGAATTTGGGAAGAGAAATTAGAGGCAACCCACTGTAGTTTGTGATATCCCTGTGTGAGGTGTAAAAAGGGCTGTGCCAGGCACAAGGAGCTCCCTTCCTACTGACAGAATGAGAGGTAATGAGTTTAAACTGGCAGAGGGGAGATTTAAACTAGATTGTTAGGAAGTTCTTTCCAGTGAGGGTAGTGAGACACTGGAACAGGCTGCCCAGGGAGGTTGTGCTCTCTCTCTGGAGGTGTTCAAGGCCAGGCTGGATGAGGCCTTGAGTAACCTGTTGTAGTGGGAGGTGTCCCTGCCTATGGAACTGGATGATGTTTGAGGTAGCTTCCAACCTAAACCATTCTTTGATTCTGTAACAGAAAGAGCTCTGAATATCCTTTTTGAACACATCTCTGGCAGCCACGAGTCCTCTTTTGACACACCTGTATCTTGGAGCAGGTGCCAAGGTGTCACTGCACCTGCTGAGTGCCATCAGGAGATGGCTGAGAAGACTTCCTGAGGTGATCTTAAGCTGCTCCTGTTGTTCCCCGCCGCTTGCCTCCACGCACAAACATATGCAGCTCCTCTCTGTCTTGTCAGTTTAGCGTTCTCGCAGCAAACAAACTATCCTTGAGACAGCTGAATTTCCAGGAAGCCTGCCAGGGCATAGCCTTCATCTCCATAAAAAGAAATGAAATGGGGGGAAAAAGGAAGAGATTAGATTCCCCCCAGAACGCCTCTCGTGCTCCTCTCCTCCTCCCCGGCGGCGTCGGCTCTCATTCAGCTTCCCAAGTGCTTTGGATAGGTCTGCCGGGTGGGGTTGCTGCTGCCTGGCTCCAGCCATGCCCTGTCTCTGGGGCTGGATTCCCCTCCCACCCCGCTGTGGTAAATAAGAGCCATGTGTTGCAATGTCAGGCAGTTCCTCTTCGTGAACTGGGATGACTGCAAGCAGAGGATGGAGCGAGGCCCAAATATGGGTTTTCATCTGCGCTCCTCAAAACTAAACATCTTGCTTCTGAGCTCACTTATAAGTTGTTGTGCCTCTCCTTTGCGGGCAGGAGGGTTTGACTCTTCTCTCACTCTTCCCCAGCTCCTCAACCAGCGATCTCTCTGGCTATGAACATGGCTATCTGAGGAGAAGTCCTGACCAGTACAGCTCCCGAGGCAGCATGGATAGCTTGGACCACTCATCCCCTGGCTACCACCCTTGTCACCTGTCCCCAGCCAAATCCACTAACAGCATCGACCAGCTCTCCCACCTCCACAGCAAGAGAGACTCCGCCTACAGCTCCTTCTCCACCAACTCCAGCATCCCTGAGTATCCTGCTGCCCCGTTCAGCAAGGAGCACTCCTGCTCCACCGACAGCCTGCAGCCCCGAGGAGGCCTGCAGGAGGGCATCAGGCAGGCTGACATCAGGTACGTCAAGACCGTCTATGACGCCCAGCGTGGGATCTCCGAGGAGTACGAGGTGAAGTCCTCTGCCTTGCTCCCCAGCTGCGAGGCGCGGGCCTCGCTGGATGGCCGCAGCCATGGCAGGCTCCACGGCTTCGTGCGGCACAACGCAGCTCCCTCCTGGGCACAGCCAGGCCAGGGCCTCTCAGACGGCAAGAGCCAGCCCCACAAGGGACCTCCCTTACCTCCCGCTCGCAGCGACAGCTACGCAGCCACAAGGCACCACGAGAGGCCCAGCTCCTGCACCAGCCTTGACCTGAACAAGCCAGGTCGGAGCCAGCCAAAAGGGGCCTGGTCTCCACTTGTCAGCGCCCTGTCCCAGGGGCCGTTGCTGAAAAACCCCTTTGGAGAAGGGCATCTGCACACGGTGGTGGAGAAGAGCCCGGAGAGCAGCCCCACTGTGAAACCTAAGCAGAGCTATTCCCAGCCAGCCCAGCCAGGCCAGCCCCTGCTGCCTACTGGTGTCTACCCAGTACCTTCCCCAGAGCCGCACTACGCCCAGGTGCCCCAGCCTTCTGCAAGCAGCAACGGGACGCTTTATCCAGCTCTGGCCAAAGAAAGTGGCTACTCTCCACCTCCTCCAGTCTCCTGTGACAAGGCTGTAGCCAGCAGCACCCTGGGCTTTGATGAGAATGGAAACCAAAGCACTACAAACAGGTCAACCATCTTCTACCAGCCCCCGGCAGCTGAGAGAAAGCATGAGGCTGCAGCAAAGCTTCTCCAGCAGAAACCTTCTGGCACGGCAGGCACAGAAGCCTGCCTGACCACACTGAGAAAGGAGGAGATGTTATCCCCCTACAAGGTGGCACACAGCAGCCGAGAGACCACAAGTCCTGCACAGGCCACCAACCACAGTTTTCAAACTCCACAGCCCCAGGTGAGGGATGCTAGTGAGAGAAAAACCCATTTCCAGCCCAAAGAGGACTGGACAGCAGAGTCCCAGGAGGACAAAAACGGCAACGCACAGATCAACGAGAGAGACTCTGGTGGCCAGCAGCAATGGAGTCATAGCAAGGCCAAGCAGTATGGCTTCTCCTCCTTGCAGAACATCCCGGAGAGCTCCAGGAGGCAGAGCAGCTCCGAGCTAAAAGAGATGCAGCTGGGTGAAGGCTATTCCAACCTCAAACTGTCCTTCATGGGCAGCAGCAGTAAAGAAGAGAAGGACCCCAGGGTACAGGGGCATGGACAGTGGAGTGATGTGAACCCACAGGCCTTTGTGAGGCAGGAGAAAGAGGAGGGCATGACCGTGTCTCTGCTTCGCACTGCTGAGCCGAGGTGCGAAGAGCCCCTATCTGCGCAGCACCCAAAGACCTCCGACTTCAGCAGGAGCAGGCTCAGCTCCAGCAGCACCCAGAGCTTTCCCTATGGCAAAGCAGAGACTGCCAAGCCTCGCTGCTCGGTGCTGGAGAAGGTCACCAAGTTTGAGCAGCGAGAGCAAAGCACTCCCCGTCCCCAGAGCGCCGGCGTGCCCAGCTTTGGCCAGCACTACGGGCCCAGCAGGGCCAGCCAGCCCTCCAGCACCAGGTGCTCTCTGCACAGCCTGGAGGACATGCGGAGCAAGCTGCCCAGTGAGCCGGGCAGGGTCTCCAGCCCCTCCATCAGGAATGGGAAGCTGGAGGAGGCTGACTGGCGCACCATAGAGCTCCAGATGGTGGCTTCGGTGAAGCAGGCAAGACCCAGTGAGTACTACAGCTTGTGTCCTGAAAACGAGGTGCAAACAAGGGCAGCTCACCTGCCGAGGAGTAAAAGCACATTCCAGCTGGAGGGTGAGCCTGAGAAGGAGATCCTCTGGAAGGATAACATCCAGGATGCCCATGGGCTGGACACACCATTTAACAGGGCCTACAGGAACAGCATTAAAGATGCTCAGCCCAGGGTGCTGAGGGCCACTTCCTTCCGGCGCATCAGCCCCCCGTTTGGGAACACATCCAAGAGGACTACCCAGAGGCCTGCCTCAGCCCACATGGGCATGAGGAGCACAGCAGCTTCTCCCCACACCCCAAAGGAGAGGCACAGTATCACACCCACAGAAGGCAGCCTCTCTGCCCTGGACTACACCAAGGCGCAGCACGTCTTGCGCATCGGGGGCCGGAGGCGGCTGACGGCAGAGCAGAAGAAGAGATCCTACTCGGAGCCAGAGAAGATGAACGAGGTGGGCATCTCGGATGGGGAGCCGTCACCTTTCTCCTTCCAGAAGAAAAGCATCCACTTTGTGTTCCCGGAGAACACGGTGGCTGACCGGCGCAAGATCTTCGAGCGGGATGGCAAAGCCTCCTCCACCGCCTGCCTGTCCAAGCCGGAGCTGAAGCAGCTGCAGCAGAACGCCCTGGCCGACTACATCGAGCGCAAGACTGGGCGCCGGCCCTCCTCGCAGGACGTGGGGCTGCTGCGGGAGCGTGCCCACAGCGCCTACCTGCAGCCCGGGGCCACAGACAGCCAGAGCCTCTCCTCTGCCTCCAGCGTGAATTCCCTCCAGGACCACAATCTTTACCGCCTGAGAGAGTCCTTAGAGCGGATACCCAGGACGGGGAGGATGTCTTCTACCCTTCCCCCTGAGCTGATGGGCTACTTCGATCTGAGTGGAGATGAGAAGAAGCTGGGGCGCCAGGACAGCTCTCTCGCCAGCCGACCCAAAGCAGAGAGGTGCCGGGATTACAGGGGCAGAACAGAGCTCTCCAAAGGCACGCAGACGGACCCTCTGGGTGTGCAGGGCCAGCCTCGCTACGGGAAGCAGGAGCAGGTCTTGGAGATGCCCCCGGCGGGCAGGAGATCTGGGAAGTCGGTGTCCGTGGAGGACCTGCTCGATAGGTACGACCATCAGACGGTCCCCGTGCACATACGCTCCAGGTCGTCGCCCACCGCAGAGAAGAAGCACCAGGTATGTGGGAACAGGGGCTGAGGGGTCAGAGCTTGGGGTGACCTTCAGCCACGACAGTGACTCCACTGGCTAGCGAGGGGTTAAATGCACGTTGAGGAACAGTTCCTAGAATCACAGATTGCACAGCAGTGTGCTCTGGTGGCCAAGAAGGCCAATGCCATCCTGGGGTGTATTAGAAGGGCTGTAGTTAGTAGGTCAAGAGAGCTTCTCCTCCGGCTCTGCTCTGCCCTGGGGAAGCCACATATGGAATATTGTGTGCAGTTCTGGGCCCCTCGGTTCAAGAAGGACCTCAGGGAACTGGTTGAAAGAGTTCAGCAGACCCACAAAAATGACACAGGCAGTGGAATATCTGCCTTACAAGGAGAGACTGAGGGAACTGGTGCTCTTTAGCTTGGAGAAGAGGGGCCTAAGGGGTGACCTCAGGCTTGTTTATAAAGATGTAAAGGGTGAATGCCAAGAGGATGGCATCAGGCTCTTGGTGATGCCCAGTGACAGGACAAGATGCAGTGGGTGGAGGTTGAGGCAGAGGAAGTTCCATGGAAATGTGAGGAAACATTTTTCCACTCTGAGGGTGACAGAACACTGAACAGGCTGCCCAGGGAGGTTGTGGAGTCTCCCTCTCTGAAGATATTCAAAACCCACCTGGTTGTGTTCCTGTGTGATCTGGCAGAGGTTGAACTGGGTGATCTTTCGAGGTCATTTCCAGCCCCTAACATTCTGTGACTCTATGCTGGAGGGCAGCTCTAGTTTATTGTATTACATGTCCATGATGCTGGCCTAGATGCTTGCTGGTGGGGTAATGCTTCTGTCCAGCTTTCTCACTGCTGGGGCTAGCTCAGGGATTTCAGAGCTGCTGGGATTTCAGTGCCTCTGTGTGTGTTCTTGCTGCTCTGGACATCCCACCTGAGGTGTCCTGCTTCTAGCTGGCAGAACCGCTAGAGAGGCACCAAGCACCGTGAAGGTGGTGGTGATAGGCTGCTGTGCTGCTCTGCCTTAACCTATTTTCCTGGTGCCAAGGAGAAAGGCTGAAAGCCTGCTTGGAATTGCTCAGGCTCCCACTGTGCCTGGCAGTGCTGGGAAAAGCTTGGTGGAGGCCCTGCCAAGTAACCATTATGTTTTGCCTCCAGCCCTGAAGGGAAGCATTGCAGAGAAAACTTAGTGGAGACCCTGGGCGCTCTTTCCATGTCCCCTGCTTGGCGGCTGGGAACATTGCACTGATGTCACAAGTGGGGAATTTGACTGACTCTGCTGATGGTAAATAGTAGAAACAGGCTCCCTTCTCAAAGACAAACTGCCCAGGCCTGCTCTTCAGTTGGCTGAAATCTCTCCAGACCTGCTTAGGTAACAGCAAGGGGTTGAGCCGCACAGATTTACAGCAGTGGTGCCTCTGCTGCCCTACCTCTGTCTCCGCAGCAGGCTCCATTCATCATGGGCAGAAAGAGGAAGCAGCCAAAATGTGTGGACAGGTTCTGAGTGGACAGGGCAGCTGAGATCCAAGACATCTCCTACTCTTTCACTTGTTGTTGGCACAGAGCAGATTATCTGGGTGAAGTCAAGTGACATAAAGCAGGCTCTGGGCAGCACCCCAGAAACAGGCCAAATCGGGGTGTGGGGGCAGGAGCCATCCTGCCAAAGTCTTGGTGTGCTCCATTCTAAAAGTGCTCCCTCAACAGAGCTCAGATCCCACGCTATGTTCTGAAATAGAGAGACTTCAAAAAGCAGCTTGTGAATATCAAGTGACTGGAATGCATTTCCCTAACCATCGCTGCCTCATCCCAGCATCAGTATTTTTCCACACCAGCCAAGCAGCAGCCAGGCCTTAAGACAGAGTTAGGGTGAAGGACAAATTGTGACTCTTTCTCTGCATCCCAGCAGAGTCAGGGAAGTAACAAAAGCAACATCCAGAAGGAGAAAAATTCACTAAAATGTACTTTTCAGTGACAGGTTGGATGATAATGAGAATCACAGAATTGTTTTGGTTGGAAAAGACCTCCAAGACCATCCAGTGCAACCATCAACCCAACACCACCATGGCTATTACATCATGGCCCCAAGTGCCATGGCCACAAGTTTCTTGAACACCTCCAGGCATGGGGACTCCAGCACCAACCTGAGCAGTCTGTTCTGATCCCTGACCACTCTTGGACTGAAACAGGTTGCCCAAGGATGTGATTGAGGCCACATCCTTGGAAACATTCAAGATCAGACTCGATTTGGCCCTGGGCAGCCTGATCTAGCTGGAGGAGTCCCTGCTAAGTGCAGGGGGGTTAGACAAGATGACCTTTGAGGGTCCCTTCCAACACCAGGCAATCTGTAAATCTGTGATCCAGTCCCACAGGCAGCCAGGCACTTGTGAAAACCTTGGTTTCAAATCCCAACTCAAGGAAGTATGCTCCACTTCCAACATGGACACCAATCCATGGGTATGTGTCTGAAAGGGAGCTGTATGTCTGAGTGCTCTCCCAGTTAGCTTTGTCTCTGCTCTGTTCCCAGTACAAAACCACAGCTAGAAAAGCAGGGGACAAAGCCAAAGGGTCCCAACCAGGGTGATTGTTTTCAATAGTTTTGGTCTCTCAGATTTTTGGGGGGAACTGTTTGTTCCCAGTTTAGCAGCAGACTTCTCTGTCTCACCCTGTGCTTTTCAGGGGCTCATGTTCAGGGTCTGACGTTCCTTTCAGGCTGCACATAAATCACACTGCAGTGTCAGGGGAGGAATTTGTTTAAAGATGCAAAGGAATTGATAGCCATGTGGAATGATTAGCTCTCAAGCTCCACAACACATTCTCAGCCTCCCTTCCTCTCTGCTTTTTTAGTCTCTCTCAGCTCGCATATCTATCTCCCAGCTCCTGGACTCCTAAATCAAGGTCTGCACTCACCCCCTTCCCAGCAACCACACTGACCAAAAAAAGCAAATTACTAAGGGTGTGGGGAAGGGGACACTGAAATGCTGTCTGCTGGGAAGATCATTTGGGACAGAATACCAAGCTCTTCAAAAGCAGGCTCAGCATCTGCTTTTGTGTCTCATAATAGCCTGGTGTCCTGTGGTGGGAGCTCTAGGGCAGAATCAGATCCACAAAGGTATTTGAGCTGCACAATCAGTCTGGTCTTAGCTGACACAAATCCCTGAAGAGGAGGCAGCTCCTGCACTTTGGTTTTCAAAAGAGCCAAGTTCCAGACTTTAGGATGTTTCTCAGCACCTCTGCCTGTGGCTGGAGTTTCCCTGGTGGCATTCAGCATCTTCATAGCTTTTCAGCCCTGGTTTGGCACTGAGCTTGTGCACAGGTTGTTCAGCTTGGTTTCCCTGTTAAGGCTGCCTCATGTAAAGCAGAGGTGAACAGCCAGGCCCCACTGCTACCACTAACCATGGTTTTAGAGGAGGCCAGGAGGTTTAAAACAAACATTTCTCTGAGTCAGTCTGCCTGCTGGTCCACAACCCATCCAGAAGAAGGCAGAGGGGTCCCCTAAGCAGGAGCAGGGTGCTGCAGAGCAGCACAACATGCTAAAGTTGTCCTTTCCTCTACTGGGTTCAGTTTTGGGCCCCTCACTCCCAGAAGGACATTGAAGTGCTAGAGTGACCAAGCTGGTGAGCAGTCTGGAGGACAGGGCTGGTGAGAAGCAGCTGAGGGAACTGGAAGTGTTTAGTCTGGAGGAAAGGAGGCTGAGGAGAGAGCTCATTGCACTCTATGGCTCCCTGAAATGAAGTTGGGGTGAGGTGGGGGTTGATCTCTTCTGTCTGGTATCAGAGGATAGAAGGAGAGGGAATGGCTTGAAATCGTGCCAGGAGAGGGTTAGATTAGAGATGAGGAAAAATTTCTTTGCTGCAAGAGTGGTCAGGAATTGGAACAGGCAGCCCAGGGAGGTGGTGGAGTCCCAACCCCTGGAAGTGTTCAAGAAATGTGTGGCCATGGCACCTGGGACATGGTTTGGTGTTGTTAGGTCAATGATTGGACTCAATCTTGGAGCTCTATTCCAGCCCAGACACTTCTGTGATTCTCTGTGGCCCATGCCTGCTCTGCTCAGCAGGGCTCTGTTGGTTTGGTTTGCTTGCTGCTCACTGCTGACACNAGGGCGCTGCAGAGCAGCACAACATGCTAGAGCTGTCCTCTCCTCTACTGGGTTCAGTTTTGGGCCCCTCACTCCCAGAAGGACATTGAAGTGCTAGAGTGACCAAGCTGGTGAGCAGTCTGGAGGACAGGGCTGGTGAGAAGCAGCTGAGGGAACTGGAAGTGTTTAGTCTGGAGGAAAGGAGGCTGAGGAGAGAGCTCATTGCACTCTATGGCTCCCTGAAATGAAGTTGGGGTGAGGTGGGGGTTGATCTCTTCTGTCTGGTATCAGAGGATAGAAGGAGAGGGAATGGCCTGAAATTGTGCCAGGAGAGGGTTAGGTTGGAGATGAGGAAAAATTTCTTTGCTGCAAGAATGGTCAGGGATTGGAACAGGCAGCCCAGGGAGGTGGTGGAGTCCCCACCCCTGAAAGTGTTCAAGAAATGTGTGGCCACGGCACCTGGGACAGGGTTTGGTGTTGTTAGGTCAATGATTGGACTCAATCTTGGAGCTCTATTCCAGCCCATACACTTCTGTGATTCTCTGTGGCCCATGCCTGCTCTGCTCAGCAGGGCTCTGTTGGTTTGGTTTGCTTGCTGCTCACTGCTGACACTGCCTTTGCACTCCAGGACCCACTGAGAAGGGAAAGCAGCGAATTTGGCCCCGTGGTGAGAGACCCTTTCTACGTGCTCAGCGCAGGAGCCAGGTGGGTGCATCTTCATGTCCCCTTTGTCACTGCAGGATCAGCTCTTGCCACCATGTGTTGTGGGTGAAGGGATGGGTCATGATGTGATAGAGTGTAGTGGTGAACTTGGTTGGACCTGATGATCTCAGGGATCTTTTCCAATGTTTCTATGACAAAGTAGAGAACTCATCTGCACGGACACAACTCTGGGCGTGCTGTGCCCAGCTGAGTGAGGAGGGGTGTGGTGTTGTGAGGGTTTTTTACACTCTAGGCATTAATTAATTCACTGTCATCTTGGCCCTTGTTTCTGCAGCAAATTTCCAGCTTGCAAAGTGTGTTGGATATACTGACAGATGCTGTCACAGCTGAAGGAGAAAATACCCTCAATATCCCTCTGCTTTTCTCCAGTCCAGGATGCTGCCTCCCCAAAAGCAGCTGAACATTTGTATGAACTAAACCCAGGAGCTTTCATTTCTCTTGCTTAATTGTGAGCTTGCCTTTGAGCTATTTTCCTTGGTGCAAGCAGGATATTTTGCTCAGCAGCATGGGAAAGAGAGAAATGCTTTAAAAATAGGGAAGTGCAATTATAAAACTCATCATGTTAGGACTTATGTAACTATCCACTTAGCAGTGGCTTGTTTTGATGTTAACTGGAACTGAAGTTGATCTTGCTCTATTTACATTTAAATAATAAATAGATGTTTGCCCTAAGCTCTGAGCACCCAAACAGCTAACTCCTATTACAGTAAAAGCCATCAAGAGGGACCAAGAGGATTCTTCCCAGAGCAGCTCTGTTGCTCACAAACTTTCTGTTGTCACAGCAGCACTGGACACTGCTGTCTTCAAAGGCTCCACCACGCAGCCCTGGGCCAGGGCTCCAAGTGGAGAAAGTCTAGAATCGTAGTATCATAGAGATTTGAGTTGGAAGGGATCTCCAAAGGTCATCTAGTCCAGCCCCCCTGCAGTAAGCAGGGACATCATCTGCTAGATCAGGTTGCCCAGAGCCCTCTTGAGCCTGACCTTGAATATCTCGAAGGATAAAGCCTCAACTACCTCTCTGAGCAAGCTTTTGTGGTAAGCTTTACCACACTTGTGGTAAAGACCTTCCTTATGACATGCAGCCTAAATCTGCTCTGGTCTCATTGCAAACCATTGCCCTCATCCTTTCCCTGCAGGCCTTTGCAATCAGTCCCTCTGCAGTAAGTAGCCCCCTTCAGGTACTGGAAGGTCCTTCTGTTCTCTAGCTAGATCTAGCTTCTGACAAGCCATTGTTGCCCCTAAGAAGACCTAAATGTTGGTTTAGAGGGATGCAGTCTGACCTCAGGCACATCTTTTCATGACTATTATCACAGAATCATAGAATGGTAAGGTTGGAAGGGACCTCAAAGATCAGCCAGTTCCAACCCCCTGCCATAGGCAGGGACACCTCCCACTAGCACAGCTCACTCAAGGCCTCCTCCAACCTGGCCTTGAACACCTCCAGGGAGGGAGCAGCCACAACCTCCCTGGGCAGCCTGTGCCA
>VWZE01008808.1:25083-38593 GCA_013396675.1 Eubucco bourcierii
CCTATGGCAGGGGGTTGGAACTGGATGATCCTTGAGGTCTCTTCCATCCTTTCCATTTTATGGTTCTATGATTTAACCACCCAAACATTTCATTGACTGTTCCAGTAAGAACACCAAAGCCAAAGGTTGTTAGTAAGCTGTATAGGGAGGACTTCCAAGCTGTTGGAGATGGGCTGGAACTCTTGTTCTGCCTGGATTGAAAGTGGACTCTAAGCTCTTGCAGCAAAAAGAAGCAGTGGTACAGTTTTCTGCTTTATGAAAGTGACTTTCTGCTTCCCTGCCTCCCCTAGCCTCAAACTATTAATCCTTTTCTTCCCTATCTGGTGCCTGCTGTATTTGAGCTCACTTTCTGCCTGGGAGATTTCTTTCTACTCTAAGGACAGTATTAGAGCTGAAAATTTGATTATTCCACTAGGCTTTGGTGAGCACCTTTCTTATTCAGATAAACTACTCTCACTAGTAGCCTTATTTTTCTTATCAGGAAGGTTTGAAGGCTGCGCTAGGCAGGGCTCAAGTAACTCTAAATTTTTCCAGGCTGTTTCCTGTGCAGGCATTTTTTCCATCTGATCCACACTAATCTCTCTACCACCTGAGACTGTGAAGAATTTTTCTTCTTGTGTGCTCAGCTATAACTGCATTTATTGAGCTGCTCTGCTCTGGCATTAATCTTTAATTACTGTTTTGGACTTTGGTGTGAATTGAGACAGACAGTTTGAATGCAAGAAGTCTGCTGTGATGAAGTGAAGAATTACTTTCTCTGAATAGCTTTTTTTTTGGGTTTTTTTTTTTTTTTTTCAGTTTCATCCTGATGGTTGTAGTGTGGGAGCTGATTCAGTTCAACCTGGAGAAGAGAAAGCTCCAGGGAGACCTTAGAGCAACCTTCCAGTACCTGAAGGAGGGCTACAGGAGAGCTGGGGAGGGACTTTTGGCAAGGGCTGGGAGTGACAGGATGAGGGACAGTGGCTTTGAGCTGGGAGAGGGGAGATTGAGACTGGAGATTAGGAAGAAGTCCTTCAGTATGAAGTGGTGAGACACTGGCACAGGTTGCCCAGAGTGGTTGTGGACGTGTTCAAGACCTGGCTGGATGAGGCCTTCAGCAACCTGGGCTGTTGGGAGCTGCTCCTGCCTATGGCAGGGAGGGTTGAACCCAGATGATCCTTGAGGTCCCTTCCAACCCAAAGCATTCTGTGATTCTGTAAGTCCACATCTGCAAACTGCTACATTGGATGTTTGTGTGGGCTTAGCATCAAGGCAGACAGCATGGAAGGCTTGATTGCTCTTTAATTTGGAGTGGAAATGCTGCTAGTGGTCTTCAAGGGTGTAGGAGGTGGCTGGAGTGATAAGTGAAAGCCTCTTTTCAGATCAACATGTGCTGATGTTTTCAAGCAAACCTTCAGTATAATGAAACTGAGTCCTCTGGTTCCTGTGTAGCAATTGTTGTAGGTTCATAGGATGGTTCAGGTTGGAAGGGACCTTTAAAGGTCATCTAGGCCAACCCCCTTGCAGTGAGGGACATCTCCAAGTAGATCAAACTGTTCAGAGCCCCATCAAACCTGACCTTAAATGTCTACAGGGATGGGGCTTCCACCACCTCTTCCAGTCTTCCACCACCCTCATAGTAAGGAGCTTCTTCCTTATGTCCAACTCAAATCTACCCTGCTGTAGCTTCAAAGCACTGCCTCTTGTCCTAGTGCTACAAGCCCTTGTAACCAGTCACTTTCCCAGCCCTCCTCCTGCCCCCTTCAGGTTCTGGAAGGCTGCACCAAAGCCTCCCTTGAGCCTTTTCTTCTTAGAATCATAGAATGGGAAGGTTGGAAGGGACCTCAAGGATCAGCCAGTTCCAACCCCCTGCCATAGGCAGGGACACCTCCCACTAGCACAGGTCACTCAAGGCCTCATCCAACCTGGCCTTGAACACCTCCAGGGAGGGAGCAGCCACAACCTCCCTGGGCAACCTGTGCCAGTGTCTCACCACCCTCACTGCAAACAACTTCCTCCTAACATCCAGTCTAAATCTCCCCTCTGACACTTCAAACCCGTTGCCCCTTGTCCTGGCATTCCCAGACCTTGTCAATAGTCCCTCCACAGCCTTCCTGGAGCCCCCTTCAGATCCTGGAAGGCTACTCCAAGGTCTCCTGGAAGCCTTCTCTTCTGCAGGCTGCAGAGCCCCAACTCTCTCAGCCTGTCCTCACAGCAGAGCTACTGCAGCCCTCTGAGCATCCTTGTGGCCTCCTCTGGACCCACTCCAACACTTCCATGTCCTTCCTATGCTGGGAGCTCCAGAACTGCACCCAGGACTCCAGACTGAACAGCTCCAACTCTCTCATCCTGTCCCCATAGGGGAGGATTGGAAAGCTGTGGAGGTGTAGTGCTGAGAGACATGGCTTGATGGTGACCTGACAGTGCTCATCCCATTGTGCTTTGCACTGCTGAGGCTGCACTTAGAATACTGGGTTCAGTTTTGGGTCCCTCACTGCTAGAAGGACCTTGAGGGGCTGAAGAGGATCCAGAGAAGGGCAACAAAGCTGGTGAAGAGTCTGGAGAACAAGGCTGGTGAGGAGCAGCTGAGAATCACAGAATCGTAGAATCATAGAATGGCAAAGGTTGGAAGGGACCTCAAGGATCATCCAGTTCCAAGCCCCTGCCATAGGCAGGGACACCTCCCACTTGAACAGGTCATTCGAGGTCTCATCCAGCCTGGTGCTGAACACCTCCAGGGAGGTTGTGGAGCACAGAATCACCCAATGTGATCAAGATCAAGATCACATTGGGTGATTCTGTGCTCCACAACCTCCCTTGACAACCTGTGCCATTGTCTCCCCACCCTCACTGCAAACAACTTCCTCCTAACATCCACTTTCAATCTCCCCTCTGCCACTTCAAACCCATTCACCTTGTCCTGGCATTCCAAGCCCTTGTCAGTAGTCCTTCCCCAGCCTTCCTGTAGCCCCCTTCAGGTATTGGAAGGCTACTCTAAGGTACTATAAGAAAACTGAGGTTGTTTAGTCTGGGGAAGAGGAAGCTGACAGGGAGAGAAAAACCCCAACTAGAGTAAATAGAATGAATTCTCCTGTCTGCTCCATGGGTGTCTTTAATTACTTCTCATTAAGATTACTGAAGAGTTTCTCATTCCCTGTTTGTTGCAGGATGGGATGAATATGTGCATGTTTATGCAAAACACCTTAACCAGGCTGATGAGGTAATAACTTTTATTTCCCTTTCTTTATGAAGGAGTTATTAGAGTTGAAAGATGTTTTGGCTAACTCTTTAACAAGATGTTTGAAGTTAAATACATAGTTTGAAGGATGCATGTTTAATCCTAGCTCTGGTACTCACACCTGTTAGTCAGCTATTTATGGAGTCAAATTAGACCCTGATAGTTAGCAACTGTTAGATTAATGGCCACAAAGATGATGCAAGGGCTGGAGGACAGGCTGAAGGATGTTCAGTTTGGAGAAGAGAAGGCTCTGGGGGGACCTTAGAGCTGCCTTCCAGTACCTGAAGGGATCCTACAGGTAGGCTGCAGAGGGACTTTTCATAGGGATGTGTAGCAAGAGGGCAAGGGGGAGTGGTTTGAAGCTGAAGGAGAGCAGGATTAGACTGGATCTTAGGAAGAATTTCTTCAGAATCAGGGTGGTGAGACTCTGGATTAGGTTTCCCAGAGTGGTTGTGGATGGCTACTCCCTGGAGGTGTTCACCAGGCTGGATGAGGCCTTGAGCAGCTAAGTCTGGTTGAGAGGTGTCCTGGCCCAAGGTTAGGACTGGATGATCTTTAAGGTCCCTTCCAATCCAAACCATTCTGTGATTTTATGAAGTCCACATCTGAGAACTGCTACCTTGGATGTATGTGTGGGCTTTGGGTGTAGCATTCAGACAACTGGAGTGGAAATGATCTCTGAGCAACCTTCCAACCCAACCCATTCCATAATTCTAGGACTTTAAAGAGACTGAAATAGACCCAATCTGGAGTCCTGTGTTCAGTTCTGGAGCCCCCAGCACAGGAAGGACATGGAAGTGTTGGAGACGGTCCAGAGGAGGCCACGAGGATGATCAGAGGGCTGCAGCAGCTCTGTTGTGAGGACAGGCTGAGAGAGTTGGGGCTCTGCAGCCTGCAGAAGAGAAGGCTTCCAGGAGACCTTAGAGTGGCCTTCCAGGATCTGAATGGGGCTCCAGGAAGGCTGAGGAGGGACTATTGACAAGGTCTGGGAATGCCAGGACAAGGGGAATGGGTTTGAAGTGGCAGAGGGGAGATTAAAAGTGGATGTTAGGAGGAAGTTGTTTGCAGTGAGGGTGGTGAGACACTGGCACAGGTTGCCCAGGGAGGTTGTGGCTGCTCCCTCCCTGGAGGTGTTCAAGGCCAGCTTGGAGGAGGCCTTGAGTGACCTGTGCTAGTAGGAGGTGTCCCTGCCTATGGCAGGGGGTTGGAACTGGCTGATCCTTGAGGTCCCTTCCAACCTTCCCATTCTATGATTCTATGATTCTATGACATATATGTGGAGGGCTAGGAGATACCTGGAATTATGGAAATCTAAACATTCCAAGTTTCTGAAGCTAACTTCTGTAACTCAGCTCTTAAAAACAAGCAGGAGCAGCTTCTGCAGCCTACGCAGGTAACATTTAGTTGATGTATTTATTTAATCTTCCCACATCTTTGAGGGCTGCATCCAGTTCTACCATCTGCTGCTTCTGAAAAACAGTCTTCTCCCCTTTTCCTTTAGATTTAGCTTTCCTTAAGTAATCACATTTCTTTAAAATCCATGTGTGATAGAGTCCTTTTTTTTCTGCTCAGACCTCTTTGAAGATAAATATTCTTTTGCACTTTATTTCCCCTCCCTCCCCCCCCCCCCNTTTATTTCCCCACCCTCCCCCCCCCAAATAATCTATGAGAGAAGGTGTTAGGAGTTAACATTAGTCTGTAAAACTGCCCAGGAGATTGGAGATTTACTGCTAGTAGTAATTATTCATAGAATCATAGAATGGTAAGGTTGGAAAGGACCTCAAGGATCATCCAGTTCCAGCCCCCTGCCATAGGCAGGGACACCTCCCACTAGCACAGCTCACTCAAGGCCTCATCCAGCCTGGCCTTGAACACCTCCAGGGAGGGGAGTTCTGCAAGGAGCCCTCAGGATCAGAATTAGAATCCATTTGTAGAAGTTGATCTCTGTATGATCAAAATTGATCACAGAATTGTTTCAGTTGGAAAAAAATCTCTAAGGTCATCCAGTCCAACCAGCAACCCAACCCCACCATGGCAAATAAACCATGTCCCAAAGTGCCATGCCCACACATTTCTTGAACACCTCCAGAGATAGTGACTTCACCTCCTGCCTGGGTAACCTGTGGCAAAGCCAGGAGGAGGCAGATCTCTGAAGATTAAGCCCTTACCTCAAGTCTCTTAACTTAGGTTATGTTAAAACTATGTTTTAGCAGGAGCACTGAATACTCTCTGGGGACATCTGTTGTAGATGGGCCTTGAGCAACCTGGTCTAGTGGAAGGCTTCCCTGTGTCGTGGAAGGGCCTTGAGCAACCTGGTCTAGTGGAAGGCTTCCCTGTGTAGTGGAAGGGCCTTGAGTAACCTGGTCTAGTGGAAGGCTTCCCTGTGTAGTGGAAAGGCCTTGAGTAACCTGGTCTAGTGGAAGGCTTCCCTGTGTAGTGGAAAGGCCTTGAGTAACCTGGTCTAGTGGAAGGCTTCCCTGTGTAGTGGAAAGGCCTTGAGTAACCTGGTCTAGTGGAAGGCTTCCCTGTGTAGTGGAAAGGCCTTGAGTAACCTGGTCTAGTGGAAGGCTTCCCTGTGTAGTGGAAAGGCCTTGAGTAACCTGGTCTAGTGGAAGGCTTCCCTGTGTAGTGGAAAGGCCTTGAGTAACCTGGTCTAGTGGAAGGCTTCCCTGTGTAGTGGAAAGGCCTTGAGTAACCTGGTCTAGTGGAAGGCTTCCCTGTGTAGTGGAAAGGCCTTGAGTAACCTGGTCTAGTGGAAGGCTTCCCTGTGTAGTGGAAAGGCCTTGAGTAACCTGGTCTAGTGGAAGGCTTCCCTGTGTAGTGGAAAGGCCTTGAGTAACCTGGTCTAGTGGAAGGCTTCCCTGTGTAGTGGAAAGGCCTTGAGTAACCTGGTCTAGTGGAAGGCTTCCCTGTGTAGTGGAAAGGCCTTGAGTAACCTGGTCTAGTGGAAGGCTTCCCTGTGTAGTGGAAGGGCCTTGAGCAACCTGGTCTAGTGGGAGATGTCCCTGTCCATGGCAGGGAGTTGAAATTAGATGATCTTCAAGGTCCTTTCCAACCCAAACTATTCAATGATTCCATGGGATCAGTCTTCCTCAGAGGGAGCTGAGGCTGATTGTGGTCCTGAAGATGTCTCAAATGGGTCAGAGTGTAGCTGTGGGCAACTTTGACCCATATCTTGTGGTTCTCCATGGACTATAGGAAAAGCTTTGGAAGGGCAAGGAAGTTGGTCTGGAGAACAGGTCTGGTGAGGAGCAGCTGAGGAGTGTTTAGTCTGGGGAAGAGGAGGCTGAGGGGAGACCTCATTGCTCTCTACAGCTCCCTGAGAGGAGGTTTGAGCCAGGTGGGAGTTGGTCTCATCTCCTTCAGGTCAGGTGATAGGAGAAGAAGCAAAGGCCTGAAATTGCACCAGGGGAGGTTTAGGTTGGAGATTAGGAATTTTTTCTTTTTGCTGCAGGGCTGGTCAGGGATTGGAATAGGCTGCCCAAGGAGGTGGTGGAGTCACCACACCTCGAGGTGCTCACAAAATGTGTGGTAGTGGCAACTTGAGGACATTGTTTGATGGCTGTGGTGGTGCTGGGTTGCTGGTTGGACTCAGTGATCTTGGAGGCCTTTTCCAACCCAGACAGTTGAATGGTTCTCTGAAACTGTTGATGCTTCTGTTAAAGTGGAAGTAAAAGTAAACCAAAGATTTGAGAGATGTCTTCTGCATGTGCTTTCCAAACTAAGAGTCTCCTCAGAGTCACAGATGAGGCAGCTGTATCAGCATGCAAATCCTGGGCCCAACTTCATTTCTTAGGCAGCTTGGCTTCTCCTGACAGTCCCTGGTTCAATTTGCAGTTCAGCTCACAGTGGCAGTGGGGAGTGTGGCTCTCCCTCATCCTCTTCCTTCCCTCTGCCTTTTGAATTACCTTGAGCATGATTAAATGCCCTGAGTGTGATTAAGCACAAACACCATCAGAGGTAACAGAATGTTGCTGTCCTCAGAGGATGGAGTTGTTGTAATGAAATGATTCAAAATTAATATAACTATCCATTTGTATCATTAATTATTTGTATCTTTAATTAATTATTAAACCATTATTAATGATGATATTAATTTTGATGTCCAGGAAGAGATTGTTAATAATTAGGAAAACTGTTTATTAACATTAAATCTCACCAGAAAACTTATTGACAAGGTTCAAAAAATGCAGGGTTTGGAAATTTGCACATACAGGGAACAGGCAAAACTGGAACACTTTAAAGGTACCCAGCCTAAGCAAACACTTTTACTGGCAGAGAAGGTTTGTGTGGTCACTTACTCTGCTTGCAGTTAGTTATCCTGCTTAGCCACTGGGTGGATGCAGGAAGCTCCTTTCTGCTTATGGCAGAAGGCAGTTAGTGATTACAAGAGGCTTGAAGTATTTACTCACAAAAATATCCTGGGACAATACCCACAGCACATGGCAGGGCTGCTGATGGGTGGAAGCTGTTAGAGTGTTTGGAGTTTCCTCAGGCTCCTGGGTGCTGGATAAAGGAGGCAGACATCTCTGAGCTGGTCCTGGCTCTCCTGGCAGCAGGCTCTCAGGTGCAGGCAGGATGCAGCCATCTGCAGTCTGGGCACAGTGTCGGGTTGGCTGTGCAGGCTGAACGCGTGGAGGCATCGGAGCCTGATCCTGCTCGCTGGGGTCCCACCCAGCTCAGGATCAGTGAGGCAGTAAGCAGGCAGGGATGCAATAGCAGAGAGCTCCCTGTGCTACCTGCTGATCCCTTTATATCCATTCAGCCCAAGACTAAAGGGCCTTTGGACATAGCTTAGCCAGTCAGGATGGCAGTTTGCCCATGTTAGGTGAAGCTGGGGCTTTTGTCCCCTTCCTGTGGCCCCCACCCCCAGCACAGAGGGAGGGGGAGCAGGGGAGCATGGCTGGGCAAGCCAGGACATGTACAAGCCCACCTTGGGCCTGTTTAGGCCTACCATGACAGTTGTCCTCAACACAAAGTCCTGTTGATGGCTGAGATGGTATCACTCTGAGGTCTTGCAATGCCAGGACAAGGGGCAATGGGTTTGAACTGGCAGAGGGGAGATTTAGACTGGGTGTCAGGAGGGAGTTCTTTACAGTGAGGGTGGTGAGACACTGGCACAGGTTGCCCAGGGAGGTTGTGGCTGCTCCCTCCCTGGAGGTGTTCAAGGCCAGGTTGGAGGAGGCCTTGAGTGAACTGTGCTAGTGGGAGGTGTCCCTGCCTATGGCAGGGGGTTGGAACTGGATGATCCTTGAGGTCCCTTCCAACCTTCCCATTCTATGATTCTATGAAACTGCTAAATTTCATTGGCTTTAGATAAGCCTTTCAGGTCTTTGTCTCTCTTTCTGCTGCTTTCTGTGGTGTACTGGCTTAGGGCAGAGGCTTATGTCACTGTCCTCTCCCACCTTGCAGACAGTCTTTTTAGCTGTCATCTCTATCAGGTGTTTTCCACAGCACAGTACCTGATCCTCTTGGACTTTGATTCCATTTAATATCTGTTCTTGCTATTTCATTCGGGAACTCAATTACAGAAGAAGTGGAATTGGTTTTGTGCTCCTTTATCCACCAAGCTGTGGTTATTGGAGTGAGTTGGAACAGAGTATTTTTCTTGAGTTTTACTATTAGAGGGGGGTTTGATTGAATTCTTTTGTCATTTCTAACAAGAAGCAAAAAAAAAAAAAAAAAAAAGAAGTCAAAAGCCTGAATTTTGCTCACAAAACTCTCTTGTTTAGGCTGCCTTTGATCAGTGTTGCACTAGTCCAAGGGAAAGCTTTTGGAGGAGGAGCAGAACTTGCTACAGCCTGTGATTTCAGGTAAGATCACTGATTTGAGGATCTGCCCTGCTGGGTCAGTGATTTAATGATTGCACCTATGAGATGTGGGGAGCTTTTGAGGTACCATTTTTGCTAGGAGTTGTGGCCCTGAATTTGTGAATCCATTGAATGGTTTAGGCTGGAAGGGACCTTAAAGATTATCCACTTCCATCTTCCCTGCCACCTCCCACTAGCCCAGCATGCTCAAGACCTCATCCAGCCTGGCCTTGAACACATTCAGGCAGGGAGCATCCTCCCTGGGCAACTTACTCCAGTGTCTCACCACCCTCACTGTCAAGAAATTCCAGACAAAGGAATCATAATGATTATACAGTTTTTATCCAAGTGCCAGGTGCTGCACTTTGGCCACAACAACCCCATGCAGAGCTACAGGCTGGGGTGGGAGTGGCTGGAGAGCAGCCAAACAGAAAGGGATCTGGGGGTGCTGATTGACACCTACCTGAACAGGAGCCAGCAGTGTGCCCAGGTGGCCAAGAAGACCAATGGCATCCTGGCCTGAATCAGCAAGAGTGTGGCCAGCAGGAGCAGGGAGCTCATTCTCCCCCTGCACTCTGCACTGCTTAGGCCACACCTTGAGTCCTGTGTCCAGTTCTGGGCCCCTCCATTGAAGAAGGACATTGAGGTGCTTGAGTGTGTCCAGAGAAGGGCAACGAGGCTGGGGAGAGGCCTGGAGCACAGCCCTGTGGAGAGAGGCTGAGGGAGCTGGGATTGGTTAGCCTGGAGAAGAGGAGGCTCAGGGGAGACCTTCTTGCTGTCTACAGCTACCTGAAGGGTGCTTGTAGCCAGGAGGAGGTTGCTTTCTTCTCTCAGGCAAGCAGCAGCAGAACAAGAGGACACAGTCTGAAGCTGTGCCAGGGGAAGTTTAGGCTGGAGGTGAGGAGAAAGTTGTTGCCTGAGAGAGTCATTGCCTGCTGGAATGGGCTGCCCAGGGAGGTGGTGGAGTCAGCGTCCCTGGAGGTGTTCAAGGCAGGTTTGGACGTGGCACTTGGTGCCATGGTCTGGTCTGGAGGGCTGTGGTGATGACTTGGACTTGATGAGCTTTGAGGTCTCTTCCAACCTTGGTGATATTGTGAGACTGTGAGACTGTGAATTTCTTTCTAATCTCCAGTCTCAGTCTCTCCTCTCCTCCTTGTCCCATCACTCCCAGTCCTTGTCAAATGTCCCTCCCCAGCTTTTCTGTAGGCCCCTTCAGGTACTGGAAGACTGCTCTATGGTCTCCTTGGAGTCATCTTTTCTCTAAGGCAATTTGAACAGGGCTTTGTCAGCAGACTTTACATGGAAAAAAAAATTGCATTTCCTGAGAGTAGAGAGGGAAGATCATTTACTGCCTGGTTATACAGTTTGGATCACTGTGCAACATAAGAGCAGTAAGAAGCTTTAGCAACCAACTGTGTTATACACCAAATGGGTCCAACTTCTCACCCTTGGGTGTGAGGTGGGAGGATTGCAAAATTCTGTGTCCTCTTATGTCTCTTTATATGATTGTCAGAAGAAAATAAATAAACTTAGCATCAGTTTGATATTTCATATTCTGGATTTATTATCTGTAACATAACTTTGTGCTTTACAGTTTCTGCAATGAGAGTGTGAGCTACAGAGGGAAACAGTGAGGCTCTCTCCCTGTTTTTTGTTGGGTTTTTTTGGGCTTTTTCCATGCAGGTTCAGGGATTTGCCAGCATGAGGCAAGGAGTGGAGGGTTTTACATGAAAGGGGCTGAATGCAGAACAGGAGCCAGAAGAAACTAAGATGAGAAAATGTCACTTTGTGTCAAGAGTTGTTAATGTGCAAACAGCCTACAGGGGGAACGGGATGAGCACTGTGTGTAGCCTCTCTGAAAATGATCAGCTTGCAGTGAAGTGTGTGTCTAAGGAATGGAAATGTGGTCTTGAAGAGGGCCTTCGAGCCTGAGGTGGGAAAGGAATTGTCCAGAACCAGATGAAAGTACTTAACTGGAGTCCTGTGCCAAGTGGAGTCCCTCCAGGCTCAGCACTGGGATCAGTCTTGTTCAACATCTTCAGGCAGTGGCATTGAGGCAGCCTTGGCAAGTTTGCCAGTGGCACCAAGCTGTGTGGTGAGGCTGTCAGGCTGGAGGGAAGGATCCATCCAGAGGGACCTGGGCAGACTGCAGAGCTGGGCCCCAGGCTGACTTCATGAAGTTCAACAAGACCAAGTACAAGGTCCTGCATTGGGTTGGAACAATCCCAAGCACCAGTGGGCAGGGTAGGCAGGGACTGGCTTGAGAGCAGCCTTGAACAAAAGGACTTGGGGGTGCTGGTGGTTGAGAAGCTCAACATAAGCCAGCAGTGTGGACTTGCAGCCCACAGAGCAACCAGAGCCTGGGCTGCAGCAAGAGCAGTGTGGGCAGCAGGGTGAGGGAAGCGATCCTGCCCCTCTGCTCCCCACTGCTGAGACCCCACCTGGAGCATACAGGAATGATCTGGAGGTGCTGGAGCATGTCCAGAGAAGGGCCATGAGGATGCTCAGAGGGCTGGAGCTGCTCTGCTATGAGGACAGGCTGAGAGAGTTGGGGCTGTTCACACAGCCTCCCTGGGCAACCTGTGCCAGTGTCTCACCACCCTCACTGTCAAAAATTTCTTCCTCCTCTCCACTCTCACTCTCCCCTCTCCCAACTCAAAGCCGTTGTCCCTTGTCCTGTCACTCCCAGCCCTTGTCAGAAGTCTCTCCCCAGCTCTTCTGTAGCCCCTTCAGGTCCTGGAATGCTGCTCTGAGGTCTCCCTGGAGCCTTCTCTTCTCCAGGCTGAACAGCTTCAACTCTCAGCCTGTTTCCATAGCAGAGCAGCTCCAGCCCTCTGATCTTTGTGGCATCCTCTGTACATGCTCCAGCAGTTGCCTGTCCTTGTGCTGGGGACACCAGAACTGGATGCATTGCTGCAGGTGAGGTCTCAGGGGAGGGAGAGGATCACCTCCCTCAGAAAGCAGCCTTCTCCACACAGCAGCTGGTGACTTGGGAGCCCAACTCAGACTGTGGCCTCTGACTACAGGCTGTATTGTGAATGTCTGGTAAGGATCACAGACTCACAGCCACACCTAGGTTGGCAAAGCCCCTCAGGATCACCAAGCCCAACCTAGAACCCTACTCTACAAGACTCACCTTAAACCATAGCCCCAAGCACCACATCCAAACAACCCTGAAACAGAGCCAGGGTTGGGGACTCCACCACCTCCCTGGGCAGCTCATTCCAGTCCCTGACCACTCTCTCTGTGAAAAACTTTTTCCTAATGTCCAATCTAAACCTCCCCAGGCTCAGCTTGAGGCCATTCCCCCTTGTTCTGTCTCCAATTCCCTGTGAGCAGAGCCCAGCAGCAGCCTCTGCACAGTGTCCCTTCAGGTAGCTGCAGACAGCAGTGAGCTCTGCCCTAATGCAGACAGGGCCTGTGTTTGACATCTGCAGTGCTGCCAGGAGACTGCACCAGGGACACTTTGGAGACCTTTCTGTGTCTGTGTCTCTGCTGACAGAAAATGAATCCTGTTATCACAGAATCATGGAGTGGTTTGGGTTGGAAGGGATCTCCAAAGCTCATCCAGTCCAACTGCCCTGGGGACAACCTCCACTCGGTCAGGTTGCTCAGAGCCTTGTTGAGTATGACCTTGAGTATCTTCAGGGGTGGCAGCTCCACTACCTCCCTGGGCAGCCTGTTCCACTGTTCCACCACCCTCATGGTGCAGAACTTCTTCACAACATCCAGTCTAAGTCTCCTCTGATTCCAAACCATTGCCCTCATCCTATCACTGCAGGCTTTTGCAAACAGTCCCTCTGCAGCCTTCTTTGTAGCCCACTTCCACTACTGGAGGGCAGCTCTAAGGTCTGCCTGGAGCCTTCTCTTCTCCAGGCTGAGCAAGCCCAGCTCCCTCAGCCTATCCTTGTAGCAGAGCTGCTCCTGCCCTCCTCTGGACTGCCCCCATCAGATCCATGCCCTTCCTGTGTTGAGAGGACAAACTCCTATCCCTAACCAGGAGTCTGGGGACTGTGAACAGCAGGAACGGAGCAGCCTTTTGGCTGTCTAAAATCCATGCTCTCTGCTTTCACTCCAGCCCTGTTGTTTGACATGCTGTGTAATTACAGTCATTGTGGAGTAACTCTTATTTGCATGAAGTGAGCAGCTGCAATCCCTCTGATGTGCTGCCATCATTTTCATCATAACTGCAGCTGTTGATCCATCTTCCATTGCTTGCTAACACACCCATCCAGTGCAGCTAAATTACAGCAATTCAGGAGCAGCAAATGGGACTTAATTAATAACAACAACAAGAGAGACAAACATACTCTCTGCTGCTATTGCTCCTCAATTTGATAATGCTGGGGGTCGAAATTTGGATGTTTTGTTGTTATTTTTCCTTTGAGAATAGAATCATAGAATGGGAAGGTTGGAAGGGACCTCAAGGATCAGCCAGTTCCAACCTCCTGCCATAGGCAGGGACACCTCCCACTAGCACAGC
>VWZE01008808.1:38638-72960 GCA_013396675.1 Eubucco bourcierii
CCCCTTGTCCTGGCATTCCCAGACCTTGTCAATAGTCCCTCCCCAGCCTTCCTGGAGCCCCCTTCAAATCCTGGAAGGCTACTCTAAGGTCTCCTGGAAACCTTCTCTTCTGCAGGCTGCAGAGCCCCAACTCTCTCAGCCTGTCCTCACAGCAGAGCTGCTGCAGCCCTCTGCAACCATTCTTGCAGCAAAGAAATTTTTCCTCATCTCCAACCAGACCCTCCCCTGCCACAACTTCAGGCCATTTCTTCTTCTGTCACCTGATGCCAGGGAGAAGAGCCCAACCCCACCTCACACCAACCTCCTCTCAGGGAAGTGTAGAGAGCAATGAGGTTTCCCCTCAGCTTCCTCCAGGCTAAATGGAGATCTGTGATGTACCAAAGTGTGCACATACATAAAAAAATCCAACACTGTCATTGTTTAAATGAGCTCCAATGTGCTACTTTGATTTCTAGATGAATTTCCTCCTTTGCAGTGGGGTTGGACTCAATGATCTCTGGAGGTCCCTTCCAACCCCTACCATTCTATGATTCTGAACACTGGCAGTCAGCTTTGACTGCAAATTCCAGTTCTCAGGCACCTTTTACCTCCTCAAGTGGTCCTTTATTCATCAAATCATCTGCTGAAATATGCCTGAACCTCTTCTAATGGATTTTTTTTCCCCCCCTTTGATCTAAAAGGCAGCTCTGTTGTTGAAAATGTTTGCTTGAACAAAATCCAAGAAGCTGTAGCTCCTGTTTTGGCAGGCAGGGCTCATCTAACATTTCAGATTTCCAACATGAGTAATTATTTATTTTTTTTTTGTCTTGAGCATTATTTTGGGGGTAGCTCACAGGTGCATGGAGACTTTTGCAGCCTGTAAGCAACAGCTAAAAACTGCTTCATAGCTAAGACCCAAACCACCCTGACAATAGTGGGGTGCTGCCAGGGGTTGCAGCATGTCTGGGCCCCACTGAGTGAGGGCAAGAGAAATGAAGTAAGAGGTAGGAAGTGAAAGAGGAGCAGAGTGTTGGTGAGGGCACTTAGCAAGGCAGAAGTGAACTGGTAGCCCATGAGATGGAGCAGCTGGCTGCTCATGGCATGGGTGGGTGGGCACTTTGCTGGCTTAAAATGTGCCCAAAACGTGGTGGGGAATGGTTCCAGTATCTGAAGGGGGCTTACAGGAAGGCTGGGGAGGGACTGTTGGCAAGGTCTTTGTCCCAGGTTGGGAACTATAGGGTTAAAAAAGTCCTCTAGGGACTAGAAGATTGTTATTCAATCCCATCATTCTGCTGTCTCTTCATAAACTCAGGGCCAGGCCAGCTCCTCCTTTGCTCCCCTTCAGCCTTGTGTCTGGCTGCAGCTGCTCTATCAAGACAAACACAGAATCATAGAATCATAGAATGGTTTAGGTTGGAAGGGACCTCAAGGATCAGCCAGTTCCAACCCCCTGCCATAGGCAGGGACACCTCCCACTAGCACAGCTCACTCAAGGCCTCCTCCAACCTGGCCTTGAACACCTCCAGGGAGGGAGCAGCCACAACCTCCCTGAGCAACCTGTGCCAGTGTCTTTGATCTTTGATCACATTGGGTGATTTCTCTGCTCCACAACCTCCCTGGAGGTGTTCAGCACCNAGCCTGGCACAGGCTGCCCAGGGGGGTTGTGGAGTCTCCCTCTCTGGAGATACTCAAAAGCTACCTGGATGTGTCCTGTGTGATCTGCTCTGGGTGCTGCTGCTCTGGCAGGGGTTGGACTGGCTGAGCTTTGGAGGTCCCTTCCAGCCCCTGACACTCTGTGGCTGATTCTGAGATATTTTTCTAGGCTGCTTTGTGTGAAGCTTGATTCTTAGCTGTTGTTGTGAGAGTGTGGGGGAGGGAATGGATGCACTTAGAGTGTTACAGAATAATTCAGTAACTCTAAATAAAATCTTGTGTCATCTGGAAAGGGCTGGGAGAAGAGTGCTGGTGAACTTTCTTAGACTGGCATCAAGCCTGCTCCTTTGACATCAAGTTTCAGCTTGTGCCTAGAACACTCAGTGCTTAGGAGGCTCAGCAGGGTGTTTGTTTTTTTTTTTCATTTTGGGTTTTGGATATCATTTCTTTTATTTAAACCTCAAGCAAAGAAGGTATGGAGCAGATGATCCTCCAGGTCCATTCCAACCTGGAGTTCTGGGATTCTGTGTGTGTCTGGTTTTGTTCTGTTTTGATCTCTGGAAGGATGTGAGAGGGGCTGGTTTTTCTGATGGGTTTATTCAAGTAGTAGCTGGACCTGCTTCTTAGGATGGCATTCCTGTAGTAAAGGTGACAGATGAAAGCTCATCAGGAGGATAGATCAGTGCTGTCCACAGGCTTCTCTTGACCCTGCTGAAATTGGAGCAGGCTGCCCAGGGAGGTGGTGGAGTCACCATAGAATCATAGAATCACAGAATGGTAAGGTTGGAAGGGACCTCAAGGATCATCCAGTTCCAACCCCCTGCCATAGGCAGGGACACCTCCCACTAGCACAGGTCACTCAAGGCCTCCTCCAACCTGGCCTTGAACACCTCCAGGGAGGGAGCAGCCACAACCTCCCTGGGCAACCTGTGCCAGTGTCTCACCACCCTCACTGCAAACAACTTCCTCCTAACATCCACTTTCAATCTCCCCTCTGACACTTCAAACCCATTCCCCTTGTCCTGCCATTCCCAGACCTTGTCAATAGTCCCTCCCCAGCCTTCCTGCAGCCCCCTTCAGATCCTGCAAGGCCACTCCAAGGTCTCCTGGAAGCCTTCTCTTCTCCAGGCTGCAGAGCCCCAACTCTCTCAGCCTGTCCTCACAGCAGAGCTGCTGCAGCCCTCTCAGCATCTTGGTGGCCTCCTCTGCACTGGCTCCAACACTTCCATGTCCTTCCTGTGCTGGGGGCTCCAGAACTGCACAGAGGACTGCAGGTGGGATCTGAGGAGAGCAGAGCCAAGGGGCACAATCCCCTCCCTTGTCCTGCTGCCCACACTGCTCTTGCTGCAGCCCAGCACACAGTTGCTGTCTGGGCTGCACTCACACTGCAGCCTCAGGTTGAGCTTTTCCTCACCCCAGACCCCCAGGGCCTGTTCCTCAGGGCTGCTCTCAGCCATTCCCCACCCAGCCTGGAGCTGTGCTTGGGATTGTGCCTACCCAGGGGCAGGACCTTACACTTGGCCTTGTTGAATGTCCTGAGGTTGGCCTGGGCACAGCTCTGCAGCCTGTCCAGGTCCCTCTGGATGGATCCCTGCCCTCTGGCAAGTTGACTGTGCCACACAGCTTGGTGCCAGCTGCACACTTGCTGAGGCTGCACTGATTCCTCTGCCCATGGCACTGACAAAGATGTCAAACAGCACTGGTGCCAGCACTGACCCCTGAGGGTCATGTCTCGAGGTGTTCAAGCAACCTGTGGCCATGGCACTTTGGGGACATGGTTTAATGGCCATGGTGAGGTCAGGTTGGACTCAATGATCCTAGAGGGCTTTTCCAACCAAAACAATTCCCTGATTCTGTGGAATCTGGGATTGCAGAGCAGCTTTGTGCAATGGCACAAGAGACTTTGTTTCCCCAGACGCTCCTAAACCATTTGAACTGAACTGAACTGGAACATTTTAGCTTAAGCTGGAAGAGGGTAGATGTAGATTTGGTAGAAGGAAGAAATTCTTTACTGTGAGGGTGGTGAGACACTGGAAATGGTTGCCCAGGGAGGTTGTGGATGGAATTGTTCAGAGTCAGCTTGGCCATAAGCAACATGGGCTAGTGAGAGGTGTCCCTGCCTGGGGCAGGGGGCTTGGAACTGGATAAGCTTTAAGACCTCTTCTAACCCAAACCATTCTATGATTCTATCATTTGGCCTTCATTTTTATATTCCTTAGCAGGAGAGAGGGTAGGTTTAGAGAGATACAGGAAGAAATTCTTTACCCTGAAGGTGCTGAGACACTGAAGTTGCCCAGGGAAATCAAAATGCTATAAACCCTCCAGCACTGCTTCACTTCCAGAGCTGCTGACCACAGCCCAGGAATCCTCTTGTCACTAGCAGATCACACCTAGCCTGCCTGTCAGGTGAGTGCATTTCTGACAGCAGCAAAGCTGATCAGGTCAGCCAGGAGAAGAAAAGGCTCTGGGGGGACCTCAGAGAAGCCTTTCAGTACTTGAAGGGGGCTGCAGGAGAGCTGGGGAGGGTTTGTTGTGATAGGACATGGGGCAATGGCTTTGAGCTGGGAGAGGGGAGATTGAGACTGGAGAGGAGGAAGAAATTCTTCTGAGTGAGGGTGGTGAGACACTGGCACAGGCTGCCCAGGGAGGTTGTGGATGCCCCTGCCTGGAGGTGTTCAAGGCCAGGCTGGATGAGGCCTTGAGCAACCTGGGCTGGTGGGAGGTGTCCCTGCCCATGGCAGGGGCTTGGAACTGGATGAGCCTTAAAGGTCTCTTTTAACCCAAACCATTCTATGATTCTGTCATTTGGCCTTCATTTTTATACTCCTTAGCAGNAAGGTCAGGCTCATGGCAGAAGGGTTGGAACCAGATGATCTTTTAAGGTCCTTCCAAGCCAAACCATTCTGTGATGAGAACTGCATTTTGCTGTATGCAAGGATTTGTAATGGTTTGGCTCAGTGATCATAAAGGTCTCTTCCCACCAACCCAATTCAGTGACTCCATGATTCTGTGGCTTTCAAGCACTCCATTTCTATTTGAGTTAGAACAAATTAACTCCAGACCAAATCCTCCCTGGCTGGCTGGGGCTTTGGTATAGCAGAAGGTCTTTGAGGTCTTTTCTGACCCAAGCCATTCCATGATTCTCTCATTTTGTCTCCATTTTTATGTTCCTTAGTGGTTACCTGTCAGGTGAGGATCTGTGACTAGAGGATTTTCAGAAAGAGCAGATTTGTGGTGGGCTGTTTCATGAGCCCAATCCCAAGAAATGTAGGACAAAGCTTTATCAGGTTTACATCATTTTTCACTTTGGATGCCTCATTTCCACAGAGTTGCCCTAACTCTGAAGCAGCAAATGCTGCAGTGTCTAATGGTTTTATTCTTTAGGGCAGACACATGAGAAGCTCTCCATGAGAGAGCAGATAGGGGAGAGGAGCAGGAGGAATTAATACCAGCAAGCTGTGTGGGCAAGCATGGAACAGCTGTGGCTGGCTGATACTGGCTGCCTTGCTGCACTTCAAAAAGCTGCTGAGTATAATTAGCAAGGAGTTATTGGTTACATGTTTAATTGGGGCTCTTTGATCCTTGAAAACTTAGCCAATTAATCCAGTTAATTGAAAGCTAAGTGGCATTGAAACAGGCTGCCCAGGGAGGTGGTGGAGTTCAAGAAGCTGTAGATGTGGCATTTTGGGACATGGTTTGGTGGTCTTGGAGGTGCTAGGTTGGACTTGATGATCTTAGAGGTCTTTTCCAGCCTCAGTGATGCTCTGATTCCCTAAGTTATGGCTAACCCTTCTCAGGAGGAATCTCCTTCACAGGTTGGAAGGGACCTCTAGAAATGAGACACTGGCACAGGTTGCCCAGGGAGGTTGTGGCTGCTCCCTGCCTGGAGGTGTTCAAGGCCAGGTTGGAGGAGGCTTTGAGTGAACTGTGCTAGTGGGAGGTGTCCCTGCCTGTGGCAGGGGGTTGGAACTGACTGATCCTTGAGGTCCCTTCCAACCTTCCCATTCTATGATTGGACTCTATGACATGGAGTCCAGCCCCCACCTGCCAGAGCAGGCTCACCTAGGGCAGGGCAGACAGGAATGCATCCAGGTGGGCTTCGAAGGTCTCCACTTGTTCCTATTTTCAGAGGATTGGGCTGAAGGTTTTTTGGTGATTGAAAGTGCAGTAAGGTAGGTGAATTTCAGACAACTCTTGAGCTGTGTGCTCTGGATGATCCCTTCACAGAGCATGCAGGGAATTAGTTGATGGTGTAGTGGTGAAAGAACAGTGAGACACTGCACTGGGTAGGCAAAGACTGATTAATTAATCCCCAACCTGCTTTTTGGAGGACACTGTCTTAGTCTTAGTTAGATTTAATTCTAACAGCATCTGTCACCAAAAAAAAAAAAAAAAGAAAGTAAAGGCTGGAAATTGCTTTGCAGCAGCTTTCCTGACTAGCTAAAATTATTCTAGTGTAGCACTGCCTATTTCTGCTGCAGAATGTTCTTGCTGGCTGCTTCAAAATTCATTCCCATTGCCAAAAGCTGCCTGGCTAATGCAGCTGTTGTAAGGTGAGTTTCTGTAGCAGCCACCTTGCTTGTGTGTTGGGGCAGTGACCAGGAGCAGAAGTGGGTTTATTTAATTAAAAATAAACCCCTGCATGCTCTGCTGCTGAACACTGATGAAAACATTCCTGGACTTTCTATCAGGAGTTGTCATCCTGAGAATATTTTCAGGGACTAAATGCACAAATTGGAGAGCTGTGCCCAGGCCAACCTCATGACATTCAACAAGGCCAAGTGCAAGGGTGGGCACAATGCCAAGCACAGCTCCAGGCTGGGTGGGGAATGGCTGAGAGCAGCCCTGAGGAACAGGCCCTGGGGGTCTGGGGTGATGAAAAGCTCAACCTGAGGCTGCAGTGTGAGTGCAGCCCAGACAGCAACTGTGTGCTGGGCTGCAGCAAGAGCAGTGTGGGCAGCAGGGCAAGGGAGGGGATTGTGCCCCTTGGCTCTGCTCTTGTCAGACCCCAGCTGGAGTCCTGTGTGCAGTTCTGGAGCCCTCAGCACAGGAAGGACATGGAAGTGTTGGAACCAGTCTGGAGGAGGCCACCAAGATGCTGAGAGGGCTGCAGCAGCTCTGCTGTGAGGACAGGCTGAGAGAGTTGGGGCTCTGCAGCCTGGAGAGGAGAAGGCTTCCAGGGGACCTGATAGTAGCCTTCCAGGATCTGAAGGAGGCCTACAGGAGGGCTGGGGAGGGACTGTTGACAAGGTCTTGAAATGCCAGGACAAGGGGCAATGGGTTTGAACTGGCAGAGGGGAGATTGAAAGTGGATGTCAGGAGGAAGTTGTTTGCAGTGAGGGTGGTGAGACACTGGCACAGGTTGCCCAGGGAGGTTGTGGCTGCTCCCTCCCTGGAGGTGTTCAAGGCCAGGTTGGATGAGGTCTTGAGTGCCCTGTGCTAGTGGGAGGTGTCCCTGCCTATGGCAGGGGCTTGGAACTGGATGATCCTTGAGGTCCCCTCCAACCTTAACCGTTCTATGACTCTGAGACTCTGAGCTGGCACTATTAGGTCACAGCCTTGGCATGTAATTAACTGCCAGCATTTAGGCTTCCAGGTTAACCCTCCACAGGCATGAACTGCAGCCTTAACTTTAGTCAGAAGCTCTTGAAGGTTTTTTTTGCCTGGGTGAAGATGTCAGGGAGGTGAAGTTCCTATCAGAACCATGGAATTGTTTGGGTTGGAAGGGACCTCCAAAGGTGATGCAGTCCAACCCCCCCTGCAGACATCCTTAACTGGATCAGGTTGCCCTGAGCCACGTCCAACCTGGCCTTAAACATGTCCAGGGATGAGGCTTCCACTACCTATCTGGGCAACCTGTTCCAGGCTCTCACCACCCTCATGCTGAAGAACTTCTTCCTAACATCCAGTCTGAATCTCCCCATTTCCAGCCTTTTTCCATTCCCCCCAGTCCTATCACTACCTAACACCCTAAAAAGTCCCTCCCCAGCCTTCTTGTAGCCCACTTCAGATATTGGAAGGCCACAGTAAGGTCTCCTTGGAGGCTTCTGTTCTCCAGACTGCACAGCCCCAACTCTTTCAGTCTGTCCTCACAGCAGAGCAGCTCCAGCTCTCTGAGCATCCTCGTGGCCCTTCTCTGGACACCTTCCAACACCTCCAGATCTCTCCTGTACCTGACTACCAACCTTTATAATTAAACTGAAGAGATCTCATTGCCTTCCATCTCCAAAGCTTTTCACTCTGCTTTTGGGAGAATTTTCCACTCTGTGTTGGTTCAGTCACCTGGCAGTGTTGCCAACCTCTCTGGAAGTTAGCTGATTTGGAGAAGGTTTGCTGATGACTCCAAACTGGGTGCAGTGGCTGCCACACCAGAGCCTGTGCTGCCATCCAGCCAGATTGGGACAGGCTGGAGGGGTGGGCAGGGAGAAATGTAATGAAATTCAACAGGGGCAAGTGTAGAGTCTGGCACCTGGGAAAGAACAACCCCAGGGGTCACAATAGGTTGGGGATTGACCTGTTGGAAGCAGTGAAGGGGAAAAGGGTTTGGGGGTCCTGGCTGATGGGAGAGTGAGCATGAGCCAGCAATGTGCTTTGGTGGGCAGGAGGGGCAATGGCATTCTGGGGTGGGTTAGAAGGGCTGTGGTGAGTAGGTCAAGAGAGGTTCTCCTGCCCCTCTGCTCTACCCTGCTGAGGCCACATCTGGAGTGCTGTGTCCAGTTCTGGGCCCCCAGTTCAAGAGGGACATAGAACTGCTGGAGAGAGCCCAGCACAGAGCCACAGAGATGCTGAAGGGAATGGAACAGCTCTGGTAGGAGGAGAGCCTGAGGGAGAGGGCTGGGAGCTTGGAGAGGAGGAGCCTGAGGGGAGACCTCATTCATGTTGATAAAGATGTGCAGGTGAGTGCCAGGAGGCTGGAGCCAGGCTCTGCTGGGTGATGCCCACTGACAGCACAAGGGGCAGTGGTGGAAACTGAGGCATAGGAAGTTTCATTTAAACATGAGGAGGAATTTTTTCCCTGTGAGGGTGACAGAACCCAGGAACAGGCTGCCCAGGGGGGTTGTGGAGTCTCCCTCTCTGGAGATATTCCAGAGCTGCCTGGATGTGTTCTGTGTGATCTGCTCTGGGTGCTCCTGCTCTGGCAGGGGTTGGACTGGCTGAGCTTTGGAGGTCCCTTCCAGCCCCTGACACTCTGTGCCTCTGTGATTCTGTGAGGGGGAGCTTCCTGTGACCCAAGGCATGAGCCTTATAATCTATGTCAGTGAGTGGCTTGAGAGCAGGAGGCTGAAAAATGAGTAGAGGAGATCCAAAGAAGGGCAGCAAAGCTGGTGAAGGGTGGGGAGCAGCTGAGGGTCCTGGGGTTGTTCAGTCTGGAGAAGAGGAGCTTGAGGGGAGACCTCATTGCACTCTACAGCTCCCTGAAAGGAGGTTGCAGTGAGGTGAGCTTGGGCTCTATTGCCTAGTATCAGGTGATAGAAGGAGAGGAAATGGCCTGGATTTGCCAGGGGAGGGTTAGGTTGGAAATAAGAAAAAACTTCTTTGCTGAAAGGGTTTCCAAAGACTGGAACAGGCTGTCTGGGGTTGTGCTGGAGTCACCATCCCTGGGGGTGTTCAGGAGTTGTGTGGCTGTAATGCTGAGCAACATGGTTTAGCCAAGGGCTTGTCAGTGTTGGGCTAATGATTGGACTCCTGCTTCTGGGAGATAAAACTCAAGTCCTGCAGTTCTGGCTGCCCTCTCATTATACCTACAGCTGAGAAGCAAGTGCTGCCTCCCTCCATGCTGTGCCAGTCTTGTGCCAGCTACAAGGAGGAACTGTGTCCTTATGTGACACCTGGAGTCAAGCAGGGATGGGAACAAAATCCAGGTCACTGGCAATATGTTCAGTGTGTTAGGCAGCCTTGTTTTAGCATCATGGCTTGCAGAAGCAGAAGCATAGAATCACAGCAGGGTTGGAAGGGACCTCCAGAGATCAAGGCCAAGTCAAGTTTAGGTTCTGTGAATCTAAAGCCAACCAGGGCTGCAGCAAATGTTCCTGCTGGACATTTTAAAATGGTCTCCCATCTCCTAAATGTTACAAACCCTTCACCTCTGCTCAGAACATTCCTTCCCTCCACAACACTTCGTGGTGCCCAGGAGGTACCAACTGTCACACTACATCCCGTGGGCAGCCATGCACCTGAGAAGAAAGCCTTTGCCTTTAGCAGTGTATCCTAACAAATCCAACCTTTTAAAAGGTCCACTGTCATCCTCAGAGAAGAAAGAAGAGGAGGAGGAAGAAAATGGCTGGAGAGCAGCCAAACAGAAAGGGATCTGGGGGTGCTGATTGACACCCACCTGAACAGGAGCCAGCAGTGTGCCCAGGTGGCCAAGAAGGCCAATGGCATCCTGGCCTGCATCAGCAAGAGTGTGGCCAGCAGGAGCAGGGAGCTCATTCTCCCCCTGGACTCTGCACTGCTTAGGCCACACCTTGAGTGCTGTGTCCAGTTCTGGGCCCCTCCATTGAAGAAGGACATTGAGGTGCTTGAGTGTGTCCAGAGAAGGGCAACGAGGCTGGGGAGAGGCCTGGAGCACAGCCCTGTGGAGAGAGGCTGAGGGAGCTGGGATTGGTTAGCCTGGAGAAGAGGAGGCTCAGGGGAGACCTTCTTGCTGTCTCCAGCTACCTGAAGGGTGCTTGTAGCCAGGAGGAGGTTGCTTTCTTCTCTCAGGCAAGCAGCAGCAGAACAAGAGGACACAGTCTGAAGCTGTGCCAGGGGAAGTTTAGGCTGGAGGTGAGGAGAAAGTTGTTGCCTGAGAGAGTCATTGACTGCTGGAATGGGCTGCCCAGGGAGGTGGTGGAGTCAGCGTCCCTGGAGGTGTTCAAGGCAGGTTTGGACGTGGCACTTGGTGCCATGGTCTGGTCTTGAGGGCTGTGGGAATGGCTTGGACTTGATGAGCTTTGAGGTCTCTTCCAACCCTGGTGATACTGTGAGACTGTGATACTGTGAAAATGCTTCCTCAGAGCTCCCTTGCTGTAAGCTCATAGCTCTGCTTTCCTTTGCTGGGGCAGTTTCCAGGTGCTGGAAGCTGGAGTGTACACACTGAGAGCTGGAAGTGCAACCCCAAACCCTATCTGCTCAGGTTTGCATACCTGATACTTATAGTCCTCACATCACTCAACTGTTCCAACACCTACAGGTAATGAGGTCCTAGGGCAGAATTCTGACCATAGGAAAGTTTGTGCTGGCCCTTACCTCACCACCTCAGGGTTTGAATGATGCTCAGTATTGTGATGAGGCAAAGGCACTAAGAGAATCTGCTAGGAATGGGCAAATACCGTCCTCTGCTTTATGCATTTTAAAAGCTCTTACCATTATCCCTGCCCTAGGTGATCCAACTTTGGCAGTGGGGTGGACTTGATGATCTGTGGAGTACTGTGTGCAGTTCTGGAGCCCTCAGCACAGGAAGGACATGGAAGTGTTGGAGCAGGTCCAGAGGAGGCCACGAGGATGCTGAGAGGGCTGCAGCAGCTCTGCTGTGAGGACAGGCTGAGAGAGTTGGGGCTGTGCAGCCTGGAGAAGAGAAGGCTTCGAGGGGACCTGATAGTAGCCTTCCAGGATCTGAAGGGAGCTCCAGGAAGGCTGGGGAGGGACTATTGACAAGGTCCTGCAACGACAGGACAAGGGGCAATGGGTTTGAACTGGCAGAGGGGAGATTTAGACTGGATGTTAGGAGGAAGTTCTTTACAGTGAGGGTGGTGAGACACTGGCACAGGTTGCCCAGGGAGGTTGTGGCTGCTCCCTCCCTGGAGGTGTTCAAGGCCAGGTTGGAGGAGGCCTTGAGTGAGCTGTGCTAGTGGGAGGTGTCCCTGCCTATGGCAGGGGGTTGGAAGTGGCTGATCCTTGAGGTCCCTTCCAACCTTCCCATTCTATGATTCTATGATTCTATCTCCAGAGATCCCTTCCAACCCCTCCCATTCTGTGACTCTGTGGTTCTGTGATTCCCTTTGGAGAGGAGACCTGAGCTCCCTGGCATCTGCTGGCTTTGGGATGCACTTACTAATGTTAGCTAAAAGCCTTTCCTTCCCTCCAATACCTCTCTGTCCTCCTTGTGTCACCCCACCTCCCTCCACTGTCTCCTACAAAAAGGCTTTCATGCAATCTGGTGTGTCAGCTGCTGCCTTTGTGCATTGTGTTGGGGCTGGGATAAAGCCTAAGCTCTTCAGCCCTGGTGCTTTGCAGCCCTGGCATGAATGCTGATGGTGCTCTGCTTGAGAACAAAGCAACCAAGCCAGCAGCTCACAATGAACAACAAGGAAACAGAGCTGGGATCTGTGAGGTCCTACAAGTAGCTGCATTTGTTTGGGTTTGGTTTATTTAGGGTTGTCCTTTTCTTTCCCCTTTTTGAAGCAGTTCACCTCTGTGTTTTCATTGTGGAGTTGCATTGTTAGGGAACAGACTTGTTGTGTGGCTCTTGGTGTTACAAGATTTACCTTCAGAAAGCCAATTAGTGCTTGAAGCAGAAGCTGATCTGCTTCACAAGTGTCATTTCCAGCCCTTGGCTTCTAAACAGAAGCAAGCAGCCACAGAGCATCATCTTAAGAGCAAGCAAGGACTGTTCTGTTTCTGTACATCTGGCACTGGCACAGGTTGCCCAGGGAGGTTGTGGCTGCTCCCTCCCTGGAGATGCTCAAGGCCACGTTGGATGAGACCTTGAGTGACCTGCCTCAATGGGAGGTGTCCCTGGCCATGGTGGAGGGGTTTGAAGTAGATGATCTTTGAAGACCTTTCCAAAGCATTCTAAGATTTTATGATCTCTCCTGTATGTTTCTGTTTCCAGAGGTTTTTCCCATGCTCTAATGTGTGTCAGTGCAAACACTGCATGGCTCACAGCAGACTGCTGGGGCAGAGCTGCACCAGGCAGATGCCTTCATCAGCCCCAGCAGGGGAGGTGACAGGCTGTAGAAAAAGGAATATGACCTCTGTCTTCTGGAGAGGAGCAGTTCTGTTGCCCTCTCATCATCAACAGGAATCATAGAATCATAGAATGGGAAGGTTGGAAGGGACCTCAAGGATCAGCCAGTTCCAACCCCCTGCCATAGGCAGGGACACCTCCCACTAGCACAGCTCACTCAAGGCCTCCTCCAACCTGGCCTTGAACATCTCCAGGGAGGGAGCAGCCACAACCTCCCTGGGCAACCTGTGCCAGTGTCTCACCACCCTCACTGCAAACAACTTCCTCCTAACATCCACTTTCAATCTCCCCTCTGCCACTTCAAACCCATTCCCCTTGTCCTGCCATTCCCAGACCTTGTCAATAGTCCCTCCCCAGCCTTCCTGGAGCTCCCTTCAGATCCTGGAAGGCTACTCTAAGGTCTCCTGGAAACCTTCTCTTCTGCAGGCTGCAGAGCCCCAACTCTCTCAGCCTGTCCTCACAGCAGAGCTGCTGCAGCCCTCTCAGCATCTTCATAGCCTCCTCTGGACTGGCTCCAACACTTCCATGTCCTTCCTGTGTTGGGGGCTCCAGAACTGCACCCAGGACTGCAGGTGGGGTCTGAGGAGAGCAGAGCCAAGGGGCACAATCCCCTCCCTTGCCCTGCTGCCCACACTGCTCTTGCTGCAGCCCAGCACACAGTTGCTGTCTGGGCTGCACTCACACTGCAGACTCATGTTGAGCTTTTCATCACCCCAGACTCCAAGGTCCCTTTCCTCAGGGCTGCTCTCAGCCATTCCCCACCCAGCCTGGAGCTGTGCTTGGGTCAGTGTTAAGGCATCCTCCTGAGGAATGTTTTGGGGTGAAAACCAAATGGAGTATCACAGACTGCCTTCAGGCATGATGTGGGAAGGCACTGCCAGTGCAACCTGTCCTTCATCTGCAGTGCCCTTCTCAAACCCTCTGCAGGTGTCAGTGTGGGCACCGAACACCTTTCCTTCTGCCCGGCTACCTGACTCACTTTGAGGAGGTCCAAAAGCTGCAGCTAAGGCAGTGAGGGAACAGTTAAGGTACTCTAGTTCTGGCTGTCAGGTTGGATCAGTCTCTGGAAGCAGAGAGGAGGAGAAAATAGAAAATCAAAGAATCACAGAATCATTCTGGGTTGGAGAAGCCCTCTAAGATCATCGAGTCCAACTACCAACCCACCACCACCATGATCCCATTAAACCATGTCCCACAGTGCCATGGCCACACAGTTCTTGAACCCCTTCAGGGATGGGGACTCCACCACCTCCCTGGGCAGCCTGTGCCCATCCCTGACTGCTCTTGCAGCAGAGAAATTTTTCCTAATCTCCAACCTAACCCTCTCCTGGCACATCTTCAGGCCATTTCCTTTTGTTCTATCACCTGATCCTAGGGAGAAGAGCCCAACCCCTACCTCACACCAACCTCCTTGCAGGGAGCTGTAGAGAGCAGTGAGGTCTCCCCTCAGCCTCTTCTTCTCCAGGCTAAACCCCCCCAGATCCCTCAGCTGCTCCTCCCCAGCCCTGTTCTCTGCAGCTTGTGCAGTGTCTGTTGGCGAACTGACAACAGCTTCACCTCTGCCTGTTTGTTCTTTGTTGTCAGGTTGATGACCCCAGGGAGTGAGATTCGCTTTGTCCACAAGCAGATGGGGCTGGTGCCAGGCTGGGGAGGAGGTGCCCGGCTGGTGCCAATCGTCGGCGGCAGAGCTGCCCTGCGCCTGCTCAGCGCAGCCACCAAGGTGGACCCCGAGGCAGCTCTGCACCTTGGGCTCTCAGAGAAGACTTTGTCAGCTGCAGATGGAGCCAAAGCCCTGGAGGAAGCCCGGGCCTGGCTGAGTCAGTGCACAGAGGGGCCAGCCGCTGTGATCCGGGCTGCCAAACTGGTGGTGAGGGCAGGAAGAGAGCTGCCACTGGAGGCTGCCCTAAGGACAGAGAAAGATGTTTTTGGAAGCCTGTGGGGTGGCCCTGCCAATCTGGAGGCATTGCTTAGAAGACCAAAACATAAATGAGAGTGGAGGCTCTGAAACATTCTTGTCTGAAGCTTTTTGCAAACAAAGCTTTCACATGCCCAGGCCCTGAACAGAATCACTTCAGGACTTGTTCGTTTCAGCTGGCATCAGCATTCCTGTCCTGCCCTTCTGCAAGCACAGGGACAGCCCCAGCAGGTTCCTCGCTGTCCTCACCACCTCCTGAGTGGGGAGCAGTGACTGCAGCATGTAAAGGTGCTGAGAGAATGAGAATTCTTTTGGAACAAGGCTGGGGAGGATTTGGTCTGGAGTTAATTTGTTCTAACTCAAATAGAAATGGAGTGCTTGAAAGCCACAGAATCATGGAGTCACTGAATTGGGTTGGTGGGAAGAGACCTTTATGATCACTGAGCCAAACCATTACAAATCCTTGCATACAGCAAAATGCAGTTCTCATCACAGAATGGTTTGGCTTGGAAGGACCTTAAAAGATCATCTGGTTCCAACCCTTCTGCCATGAACCTGACCTTGAATGCTTCCAGGGAAGGGACATCCACAACCTCCCTGGGCAACTTGAGTGCCTCAGCACCCTCAGGGTAAAGAATTTCTTCCTAGATCTCTCTAAACCTACCTTCTCTCCTGCTAAGGAGTATAAAAATGAAGGCCAAATGACAGAATCATAGAATGGTTTGGGTTAAAAGAGACCTTTAAGGCTCATCCAGTTCCAAGCCCCTGCCACAGGCAGGGACACCTCCCACCAGCCCAGGTTGCCCAAGGCCTCATCCAGCCTGGCCTTGAACACCTCCAGGCAGGGAGCAGCCACAAGCTCCCTGGGCAGCCTGTGCCAGTGTCTCACCACCCTCACTCAGAAGAATTTCTTCCTCCTCTCCAGTCTCAATCTCCCCTCTCCCAGCTCAAAGCCATTGCCCCATGTCCTATCACAACAAACCCTCCCCAGCTCTCCTGCAGCCCCCTTCAAGTACTGAAAGGCTTCTCTGAGGTCCCCCCAGAGCCTTTTCTTCTCCTGGCTGACCTGATCAGCTTTGCTGCTGTCAGAAATGCACTCACCTGACAGGCAGGCTAGGTGTGATCTGCTAGTGACAAGAGGATTCCTGGGCTGTGGTCAGCAGCTCTGGAAGTGAAGCAGTGCTGGAGGGTTTATAGCATTTTGATTTCCTTCTGCTCCACTGGGCCTGTGCTGTGCAAATTGAAAATCACTGCATGGAGCTCCAGCAAACTGCCTTGTGCAGTGTGGCTGTGGCTTAGCTAACACTGACAGAGGTCACATCTCCTGCTGAAGGTAATGGTTTAAAGCAGAGATGGCATTTACCCCTTCCTGCTTTCTTCTGGCTTCATCTCAGGAGTGCATTCACCACTTCCTGAGCTCCCACCAGCCTCACTGCAACTGATTTCAGGACTTCACAGCTCCAGCCAGCCAGGAGCCGAAAGCAGCACCATGGGGGTTTGACTGAACAGAGAAGTGCCTCTCCACTTTGGTCCAGAACCCCCAAGGATGAATAATCCCTGATAAAATGATGTGTAGACTGGCAAAAAATCCTGAATTAAGTTTAAGTCTAGAGTGAGTCAGGTTGTATTTTGCTTCTTGCTTTCTTCAGCAGTAGATCACAGTATCACAGCATGACAGTATCAGCAAGGTTGGAAGAGACCTCAAAGCTCATCAAGTCCAACCCATTACCACAGCCCTCAAGACCAGACCATGGCACCAAGTGCCACGTCCAAACCTGCCTTCAACACCTCCAGGGACGCTGACTCCACCACCTCCCTGGGCAGCCCATTCCAGCAGTCAATGACTCTCTCAGGCAACAACTTTCTCCTCACCTCCACCCTAAACTTCCCCTGGCACAGCTTCAGACTGTGTCCTCTTGTTCTGCTGCTGCTTGCCTGAGAGAAGAAAGCAACCTCCTCCTGGCTACAAGCACCCTTCAGGTAGCTGTAGACAGCAAGAAGGTCTCCCCTGAGCCTCCTCTTCTCCAGGCTAACCAATCCCAGCTCCCTCAGCCTCTCTCCATAGGGCTGTGCTCCAGGCCTCTCCCCAGCCTCGTTGCCCTTCTCTGGACACACTCAAGCACCTCAATGTCCTTCTTCAATGGAGGGGCCCAGAACTGGACACAGGACTCAAGGTGTGGCCTAAGCAGTGCAGAGTCCAGGGGGAGAATGAGCTCCCTGCTCCTGCTGGCCACACTCTTGCTGATGCAGGCCAGGATGCCATTGGCCTTCTTGGCCACCTGGGCACACTGCTGGCTCATGTTCAGGTGGGTGTCAATCAGCACCCCCAGATCCCTTTCTGTTTGGCTGCTCTCCAGCCACTCCCACCCCAGCCTGTAGCTCTGCATGGGGTTGTTGTGGCCAAAGTGCAGCACCTGGCACTTGGATTTGTTGAGCTCCATTCCCTTGGACTCTGCCCATCTGTGCAGGCGGTCGAGGTCCTGCTGCAGAGCCCTTCTGCCCTCCAACCCAGATCCCTTCCCATGAAGTAAAATGTGGGCCCATGGAGGTGTTCTGACTGAAGGGTTTTGGAGCACAAACCCAGACTTTGGCTAGAGTCACTGTGTGCCAAGTTGCTAATGTAGGCAGAGAGGCAGCTCTGCTGTGCTGCCACTAGATGTGCTGTGAAGAACAGCATGGAATCATAGGGCTGGTTGGAAAGCACCTTGAAGGTCCAAGTCCAACCACTCTTTGAGTCTGTCTAGGCTGCTCCTAAACCATGTCCCTCAGCACCACATCTCTACCTCTCAGGAACACCTCCAGGGATGGGGATTCAACCACATTCCACAGCCTGTGCCAGTCTTTGTGAATGCTTTCAAGGAAGGATTTTCTTCTTATCCCAAGCCTAAACCTCCCCTGGGGCAACTTGAGGCCCTTTCTTCTTATCACTTGTTACTAGGGAGAAGAGCCTGAGCCCCACCTCACTCCAGCCTCCTTTCTGGGAGTTGTAGAAAGAATGAGGTCTCTCCTCAGCCTCTTCTCCAGACTAAACACCCCCAGCTCCCTCAGCTTCTCCTCCCCAGCCCTGTTATCCAGACCTTTCACCAGCTTGGTTGCTCTTCCCTGGACCTGCTGCAGCACTTCAATGTCCTTCTTGGAGTGAAGGGCCCAGGCCTGAACCCAAGACTCAAGGTGTGGCCTCACCAATGCCAAGCACAGGGGCAGGATCCCTGCAGGCCACACCATTGCTGATCCAGGTCCTTTTCTGCTGGGCAGTTTCCAGCCACTCTGCCCCAAGCCTGGAGCCTTCATGGGGTGGTCATGACCCAAGTGCAGGACCCAGCACTTGGCCTTGCTGAACCTCATACAATTGACCTTGGCCCATTGATCCAGCCTGGCCAGGGCCCTCTGCAGAGCCTCCCTCCCCTCCAGCAGATCAACACTCCCACCCAGCTTAGTGTCATCTGCTGACTTACTTCCACTCAGAACATCGATGCAGACATTGAAGAGAACTTACACATTATTTATGCTCTTTTATTTTAACATTTCTGCTGTAAAAATCAGGCTGCAGGATTCTTCTGTCTAGAAGAACAGTGAGGTGAGCTGATCAACTCTTCAGGTGAAAGCAAAGCCTGGTGAGTGATAACTTGAAGATGAGAGTTGAGGCTACACCTGGTGATTTTTCAGCACAGGCACACTCCTGCAGTGCTGTGGTTGAGAGACAGGCAGTTAGGGAAACAAGAACTTCTAAGAACTTACCCCTTTGGTAAGCACAGAAGCTGTTTTTCATAGATCCACAGAATGGCTTAGGTTGGCAGGCACCTCAGAGATCATCTACTCCAACCTGCCATGGGCACCTCTCAACTAGATTTGCTCAAATCCTCACCTGGTCTTCAAAGCCCCAGGGAGGAGGCATCCATAAACTCCCTGGGCAACCTGTTACAGTGTTTCACCACCCTCATACTGAAGAACAACTTCCTAAGATCCAGTCTAACCCTGCTCTGCCTCGGCTTCAAACCATTCTCCTATGTCCCCTCTCTACACACCCTCAGGAAAAGTCCCTCTGCAGCCTCCCCATAGGATGCCTGCAGGTATTGGCAGGGTGCTCTGAGGCCCCCCAGAGCCTTCTTTTTTCCAAGGTGAACAACCCCAGCTCCCTCAACCCATCCTCATAACAGAGGTTCTCCAGCTCTTGGATCATCCTTGTGGCCTCCTCTGGACTCACTCCAACAGCTCTGTGTCCTTCATATGCTGGGGACACCAAGCTGGACACAGTATTAGAATCACAGAATGGTAAGGTTGGAAGGGACCTCAAAGATCATCGCCAGGGACACCTCCCACTAGTATAGGACACTCAAAGCCTCATCCAGCCTGATGCTGAACACCTCCAGGGAGGTTGTGGAGCACAGAAGCACAGAATGTGAACAAAGATCACTCAAGGCCTCATCCAGCCTGGTGCTGAATACTTCCAGGGAGGTTGTGGAGCACAGAAGCACAGAATGTGATCTTTGATCACTTGAGGTCTCATCCAGCCTGGTGCTGAAAACCTCCAGGGAGGTTGTGGAGCACAGAAGCACAGAATGTGATCAAAGATCACTCAAGGCCTCATCCAGCCTGGTGCTGAATACTTCCAGGGAGGTTGTGGAGCACAGAAGCACAGAATGTGATCAAAGATCACATTCTGTGCTTCTGTGCTCCACAACCTCCCTGGGCAACCTGTGCCAGTGTCTCACCACCCTCACTGCAAACAACTTCCTCTTAACATCCACTTTCAATCTCCCCTCTGTCAGTATTGGGAGGTGGGGGTCTGAGAAGAGCAGAATAAAGGGACAGAATCCCCTCTCTTGCCCTCCTGGCTTATGCTAAGTTGGGTTTTTTTTGTTGTTTTTTTTTTTTTCAAGTCCCTCCAGTGCAGCTTGAATTAAAGTGGAGCCACAGCTGAGGTTGTTCCTGATAAAATGTAGTTTTATTAAATTATAAATTCCGTAACAAAAATGAGACAAGATCAAGAAGGACCTCAAAAAACCCAAAAACTACAAGGACTAGATGGCAAAGCCAGTGAAAAACTGCCATGAAGGTTGTCTAGGGAAGGATCTGCAACAGAAGTTAACAGCAATTATTTTGTTGTTGCTTTTTTTTTTTTACATTTCCACTGTAGGAAGGTAAACGATTGCTCTTGCCTAGTAAAAAACACATTTTTAAACTCCAAACTCACATCTAATTTTCTCACATTAAATGAAGCATCCTGCTCACACCCAGCGTCTTGCCTTCTTCCACACTCCTTTAGTGTTCTTTTCAGACACATCAATCCATGCAGAAAGTAGTTAAGACACTTAATGCAACAGTCAGGTAATGAAGACAATTGGAGTTGTACAGTAGGTATACATTGGCCAAAAAGGGGGTTTTGAGTATCCTGGAGGGGAAAATGCTACAAAAGAAAACACGAGACACTGCCAAGGAAACTGAGCATTGCTAAGCAGCTTTCAAACCACTAACAGGACAACCCAGTTTCCTACAGTTAAGAGTCTCCCAGCTGAGACATGTTAAGAGACTTAAGTTAAAGAAGCCAACTCTCTTTCTCCCCTTCACCCCACCCTCCCACCAGACACGCTGCTAGGTTTGAGTGCAATGCCACCGTGGGCAGAGGATGTACAGGCAGAGGAGCAGGTTTGGGATGGCATGGCTCTGGATTTACACCTCAGTGACTGTGCACTGTCCATCCGGCCTTCTAGACCTCACGCTTGTGCTGACCGCCCCACCCCCTGCCACTGGTCTATCTGCTCCCGCCTGGCTTACGCTGGCACTCGAGTGTCTCTGCTGCGCAGAGGACAGGCGCGGCTGCAGGGGGGCAGACACTTCCTCGCTATCGCTGCTAGCATCCGATTCGGTCTCCTCAACAGAGGTGTCAGCGGCCGGCACCCTACCAGAAGAGGAGGATTCGTGGTCTTCTTCTCCCTCTCCCCTGTGACTCCTTTCAGCCATACTGTCTCCATTGATTTGCAAGTGGGCAAAAGAGTTCTCCAGCGAATCGCTTGCATCCGGGGAAGGGGTCGCAGGACTCATCGGCTGCCCGTCGAGCGCCGGCAGAGGCCGAGCAGAAATGGAAGCCAGGGGCTGCAGAGCCGCGGCCCCCGGCGCGGCCGTGCTGTCGGCACCGTCAGCAGAGCTCTCTCGTGCCAGGTTGACGGTGTCACAGTCCAACCTCAGCCCGGCCACCCCCTTCTTTGGTATATCTATGATGTCCCGCTTGATTTTCCGCCGGCGGCCGTGCTCGTTTCTGCGGTACTGAACCATGTTCTCCAGATCCGCTACGTACAGAAACCCAGCGATCAGCATCTCGGTGCTCTTCTTGCCCTTGGAGAAGGCATCCTCCAGCTCCCTGCTGGTACGTTCATCGTACTGCCACCAACCATTTCTACCTTCGTAGTACCAAGCGTACTCTCCGTTGCCTCTGCTGGCCGCTTTGAGTTCCTCTGGGGACAGCAAGGTTGGCTTGTCCAGAAAGTCCTCCGGGATCTCCTGCCTGCAGAGGGCACAGCGCTTGCCAAGCCAGGAGGCTCCCTTCACGCACAGGTAGCAGAAGACGTGCCTGCAGGGCAGGCTGACCGGGTGCACGCAGGTCTGCAGGCAGATGGCGCACTCGGGGACCGTCAGGGCCGGTGCTGCGCCGGCACACGACTCGTTTGCCTTCCTGTTGGTGGGGAGCATGTTGATGGAATGATCTATCTCTCCACAGCCAGCCATCCTGCAGACCAAACAGATTCACGTCAGCCTCTTGTGTCAAGCTCAGCTGCCACCGAGCATCACCTCTCACCTCAGTCTCCAGAGCACGAGCTACTTTCCTGTAAGGAAGTTACCGTTGTTGAAGCTGCACACACACACAAACAGCTTAACAATGTCTCCTGAGACTCACACAACCATGGAATGCTTTGGGTTGGAAGGGACTTCAAAGATCATCCAGTTCCAATCCCCCTACCATAGGCAGGGACACCTCCCACTAGCACAGGGCACTCAAGGCCTCCTCCAACCTGGCCTTGAACACCTCCAGGGAGGGAGCAGCCACAACCTCCCTGGGCAACCTGTGCCAGTGTCTCACCATCCTCACTGGAAAGAATTTTTTCCTAATCTCCAGCCTAAATTTTCCCTCTTCCGGCTTCAATCCATTGTCCCATAGTTTGTCACTACAAGCACCTGTGGGAAGTCCCTCCCCAGCTCTCCTGCAGCGTCCTTCAGGTGCTGGAAGGTTGCTCTAAGGCCTCCCTGGAGCATTCTCCAGGCTGCAGAGCCCCAACTCTCCCAGCCTGTCCCCATAGGGATGAGCAGAGTAAATCAACTGCTGGGAGAATTTCTTTTGCTAATTACCAATCTTTACCAGTTTAATTTTCATCACATTATCAGGCCAAGTTAGAAAACAAATTTTGGCATTTCCACTGTTCATTTTCTGAAGTAGTGCTGATTAATGAACCCTCAGCCAGCCAGTCCCTTTGGAACCTCCTCAGGAAATTTAAAGAAGCTATGGTTTTCTCCTTAAGCTGCAAACACTGAATTTAGAACAATCTCTCTTCACACCATTTGTGATCATCTGCTTAAGGAATTGCCTGAAGAGTGCCTCAGACTAAGTTCCCACAGCAGAAATTATGCCTGGCAGCAGCACCTGGCTGAAGTGTTCCTCTACTCTCATTTTTCATGCCTTACAGCCCATGGCACCCCATCCCTCAAACTGAGTGTGGGAACAACCACAAGGCTGCACAAAGAACCAGATTTGAGAACTGAAGTGGCTTCTTTCAGAAGATGCCCTGGCTGCTTTTGCCCTACACACCAACTGAACTCCCTGATAGAGCTGAGGGCATCTCAGAAGGAACCACTGCAGCTCAGCAGAAGGAGTACCACAGAAAGCATACAACCATGGTTTGAGAAGTCACTGCCTCTTCTGGCTATATTTTATTTCTGTCATTAAAGGGTTTATAATCAATGCTAGGAGAGCAGAAAATACACTTGGGCACTGTGCAAGATTTCAGCTGCTGAAAAATTCTAGCCCAAGTATGTGAACACCTTCTCAGCTGCATTTTTGTCATGGCAATCTCTTACTGTCTGCTTCATGCTAACTTTCCCTTTATGTTCTTATTTGTTAGCAAGCAAACCCAAACAGCAGGTGTCCAGTGAGGGTGTTAAGCTGAGGGATGTGGCCTCAAAAGGTGCCTTCTTTTCATTGACCTCCCCAAGGAGCTCTGATGCTGATAGCTAAACAGCCTTTCAGTAGAGCTAGGCTTTGCTGTACAAGCAGCTAGGAACAGCTCCTGCAAAACTTATCACAGGCATGTGGGCCTAAAGGGACCTTTAGATGTCATGTAGTGCAGTCTGCTGCTCCACAGGGCACTACCACTAATATTCCATCAGATCAGCCCTGGCTCCTTGAAAGGCCATTGGAGTAAGGTAGGAGTTGGTCTCTTCTCCCTAGGATCAGGCCACAGAAGAAGAGGAAATGTCCAATCTGCTCAAGCAGGGTCACTTAAAGGCAGTTGTGCAGGATCATATGGAGACAGCTTTTGAGTATCCCTGAGCAAACTGCCAGTGCTTGGTCACCCTCACAGAGGCAACCTCCTGTGTCTCTTCTCCCTAGCATCATCTAGGTGATACACAAGAGGAAATGGCCTGAAATTGTGCCAGGGGAGGGTTAGGTTGGAGATGAGGAAAAATTTCTTTGCTGCAAGAGAGACTGCCCAGGGTGGAGCTGGAGTCCTCATTCCTGTAAGTGTTCAAGAGGGCTTTTCCAACTAAAACAGTTCTAGGAGTCTATGAAACCTACAAGGATGGAGATAAGCACAGTCTCCCTGAACAGCCTGTTCTAATGTCACACACATTTCTGGGAGAACATGCCTGTCAAAGCCTCTGCTGCTTTAAACATCTTAGGAAGATGTGCTGGGACTAAACCAAAACAGATCTAGTGCTTCACTGTCTGCATTTCTCTTTGTAATCATGTAGTAAGTGCTCTTTACTTAAAAATGCATTTCTGTGTGCTGTCTGTTCCCTTCCATCACTGCTAATTTCCTCTCCAAAGACCAATGCCTCTTTAATCAATTTTTTATCAAGTCACTCTTTTTAAAGCTCTACAGCTCAAATACTTCTTTCCTGTCATGGTTCAGGCCAACCCTGCTGGCAATCAAACACCACACAGCCACTCACTCCATCTCCTGCCCCTCTGGTGAGATGGGGAGGAGAAGATGCAACAAAAGGCTCAAGGATTGAGACAAAGGCCCTGGGCAGAAGGCAGACCTGACTTAGAGAAAAAAGGTCAATTTAATTTCAGTCAACAACAACTTAACCAGTAAAGTGAGAGTACAATAATGAGAAGTACAACCAGACATTAAAACCACCTTTCTCTTTCCCCTCCCTTCTTCATGGGCTCAGCTCTGTCCCCCATTCCTTTAGCTCCTCCACACCAGTGGTGCAGGCAGATGTGGATGTGGGTTTCAGTCAAGCCTGTCACTTGGCTCTGCTCCTTCCTCCTCGGGGGGAGGATTCCTCACACTCTTCCCCTACCCCAGTGTGAGTCCCTTCTGTAAGGTGTAGTCTTCCCACTGCTCCAGCATGGGCTTCCCTTGGAGCCATGGCCTTCTCCACCTGCCCTGGGTCCTCCACAGGCTGCAGGTGGGCAGGTGCTCCACCATGACCCTCCATGGGCTGCCATTCCTGGGGGGAAATGTCTGCAATATCACCTCCCCTCACCTTCCTCACTGACCTTCATGTCCACAGAGTGCTTTCTCTCACATCCCACTCCTCTCCAAGACAAAAGAAGACGCCCAGCAGGCTTTAACTCTCTTCACTGTTATCACTGAGACATTTCCAGCATTGCTCATTGGTTCAGCCCTGTCCCCCAGAGGTGGGTCTGAATTGGCCTTGGGGATGCTTCTAGAAGCTTCTTACAGGTGCAATCTGTGTAGCACCCCACTGTGTTAACAAAGCCCTGCCAGACACAAGCCCAACACACTGAAGTAGCACACAACTGTGTCCACCTATGTTTCATATCTGAACTGCTTGCTCTGTGACCTGAGACAAATCTGCATCCTAACTCTTAAAGCAGTATGCCAGGCACAGCCACAGCACTGCCCCACCTCATGGAAATTTGTCTTTTACTGCACAGTGCACACCTAGCAGCAGAATTTAAACCAAACTACAGGTTAACAATGAGAAGCTTAAGAGAAAAAGGGGGGAAGAAAAGCTATTGAGGTTTCAGAATACAGGAGATCCATGTATTGATCTCAATTTTCAAGTGGCCTCACAATGAGTTGCTGCTGTGCAAACAGGCACAGCAGCACAGATTTTCACTTCCATGCTCGTGTTTTACAAAGGGATGCTTGTCCCTGAATACACTTTGTAAGGTTCCCCTTTTCAGAGTCAAAGAAAAGATTAAAGCAACCTGCAGATAAGTAACTTTCATCCAAGTTGTCTGTCATAGCTAGCTAAGATTTTGGAGGGGATTAAAATGCAGTGGTGGATTACAAATGCAGTTTGGCAAATCAAATCCTGACACCAGTGAAAGCAGAAAAATGCTAATGTTTGACCTGTGCATCAATAGGTCACACATTCATTTGAGAGCTCTTTGATTCCTTACTAAAGAGAATAGGAAAGGAAAGGAGTAAATGCCTTCTATTTAAATTCTTCTGTGATTTTTAATGGCTTGGGAGGAAAATTTCAGTGTCAAATGAATACAGCTGGAGGAGCAAACCTTTATCTCTAAGCAAGTGCCACTCTGCAACATAAAACTATTAAAAGATAAGCACAACTGCAGTTGCATGTGCTCAGCATGCAGGACAATTATGTACTTGAAGATTCCTATCAACTGAACTGATGCTGTCTCAAATTTTGTTTTGAAAGGAAGATCCTAATTAATACTTTTTCATTTACCTTGTTAGGGATCAGATCTAGGTCACTGAGTTTGTTCATAAGCTGGTATGAGGATGTACCTGTGGAATTTTATTGAAAAGCTAATCCTTCAGAAAGAAAAGAAAACATCTAGGAGTGCTAATTCTGCTGTGCTGTGGCTGTGGAAGCACTTTCATTACAACTTCATGGTGTTAAGAACTAAACAAAATGGACCACAGATTGTTTCTCCTGAAATTAGGAGTAGTATTTTATATCAAGGTTTAATCATAACTGTTATCCAACAATCACACAACCATAGAATGTCAGGGGCTGGAAGGGACCTCGAAAGTGCATCCAGTCCAACCCCCTGCCAGAGTAGGATCACCTAGGGCAGATGACACAGGAATTCATCCAGGCAGCTCTTGAATATCTCCAGAGGGAGATTCTACAACTCCCCCTCAGGCAATCTGCTCCAGTGTTGTGCCACCCTCACAAGGAAAAAATTCTCCTCATGTTTCCATGGAGCTTCCTATGCCTCAGCTTCCAGCACTGCCCTTTGTGCTGTCATTGGGCATCACCCAGCAGAGCCTGGCTCCAGCCTCTGGCACTCACCTGCACATCTTTATCAACATGAATGAGCTCACTCCTCTGCTCCAAACAGCAAAGCCCCAGCTCCCTCACTCTCCTGGTAAGCAAGAGGTTCCATTCCCTTAATCACTTTTGCAGCTCTGTACTGGACTTTCTCAAGCAGTTCCTTGTCCTTCTTGAACTGCAGGGCAATGAAGCTCTGGATTTTGGAGGACTTCAAGTAGAAATATTACATAATTGAATAGTGAGGCTAAAAATTCATCAAACTCTTACCTCCTCTGAATAATGTCTACTGAAGCATGCCACAAGACTAGAAGGTGCTCTCTTCAGAGGTCTCCAGCTAGGATGGCAGGTCCTCTTTCCCAAGGCTGGCTCATTCCTTACTTCTCTTGCTCAGCAGCACACTGCAGTGTTTCAGCTTCTCTGCACACTGATGGGAAACAAATGACACCACCATCAGAGTGCTGCACAGAGGTATCAGCAAGCAACTTGCAATGCCACAACCCTGCTACAGAAAAGCAATGACTGTGCTTTACCTGCTGCAGGCTGCTTTCTGGTCAAGAACTTCAGATTCTGGGTTGGTGTTTTGCAAGAATCAGTTTTCAATGTCTGACTTTATCATAGACTGGGTTGGGTTGGAAGGGACCTTAAAGATCATCTAGCTCCAGCTCCCCTGCCATGGGCAAGGACACCTCTGGAGCAGGTTGATCTTTTTCTCAAAAGGCAATTATCTTAACCTAAGAGAAGTTCATGGCTCATTTCCATAAAGGAACCCTGTTCAGAAAAGGAGAAACAAGCCCAAAGTCAGGAGCATGTTATGTTTATGCAAATTTAACCTTTAATAAGTGAATCCTTATATTCAGAGAGTTTAAAAAGTCACCATGCCTTCCTATCCCTCCATGTAAAATATTCATCTCATATAGTTCCAAAGGACTATCTAAGTTTCCATCTTGCCTCTTAACAGGGGCTGGTATCAGATGATGAAGGGGAAAACACTGCACACAAAGAACTGATTTCCCTGAGGTCTTCTCCAGATTTCACAGCCATAAAATACTCTGGGTTGGAAGAGTACTCAAAGATCATCTAGTTTCAACCCCTCTGCCCTGGGCAGGGACACCTCCTACTAGACCAGGTTGCTCAAGGTGCCATCCAGCTTGGCTTTGAATGCTCAAGCACTCTGCAGCTCAGAGCCTTGCATGCTTGTCCTCTTTTTCCCAGGTGACATGCATTCATCTCATGAATGAACCTCAGAATCCTTCACCACTTCTCTTTATTAACCTACATATGTATGTACTCATAGTAGCTTAGAAACAAACTCTATGACCTAGATTTGATACTGAGGGTAGACAAACAAAGAATTAATTAGGATCTTCCTTTTTTTTTTTTCCTTTATGAAGTGTGGATGGCCTCTGAGGAGTTTTGACAGAGACCTCTTTCACACCTCAACATGCCCCTCTGCAGCCCAGCAGGTAATGTCAGTCACAATACATTCAGCAGATGTCACCAACCAGGATCTAAGTCATTTCACAGATACATAATCATCACTGGAAACCAGGAAGGGTCTAACAAACACCAAGGGAACTCTACAGCAGGGAAGCAGGAATCTGCAAACTCAGTGTGGGTTGAGTGGCCATCAGGATTCCACTGTTGCATTCTCATACCCTCAACAGGAAGGTCTTGATTGAAAAGAGCCACCCTTAGTTAGAGAAAGTATTTGGGAATTCTCTGTAAAAGGTCTGATCAGCCACAAAATTCTATCTTCCTTATGGGCTGGAGCACTGAAGAGAACACCCTGGAGGAGGTTCAAATAGGCAGAGATGTGGTGCTGAAGGACATAGTTTAGTTTAGCACCAGACTTACAGATTCACAGAATGGTTTAGTTTGGAAGGGACCTCAAACATCATCCAGCTCCAATCCCCTGCCATAGGCAGGGGCACCTCCCACTAGTACAGGTCACTCAAGACTTGGTAAGAGTTAGAGAGTGACTGGACTGGATGATCTTAAAGGTCTTTTCCAACCAAAACAATTCTGTGATCCTATGATTCTTAAGCATTCTCAACTACAATTTCCAGTTGCTGCAGAACATTACACAGGAATGATACAAAGCAGGCTTGAGAATGTTTTGTCTTGCAGTGCCCCTCACTCCTAGGAGGACATTGAGGTGCTGGAGCATATCCAGAGAAGGACAACAAAGACAGTGAAGCATCTGGCAAGCAGGTCTGGTGAAGAGCAGCTGAGGGAACTGGGGGTGTTTAGTCTGGAGGAGGCTGAGGAGAGATCTCCATGCTCCCTACAACTCCCTGAAAGGAGGTCTGAGCCACGTGGGGGTTGGTCTCTTCTCCCTAGTAACAGGTGACAGAAAGAGAGGAAATGACCTGAAATTGTGCCAGGGGAGGGTTAGGTAGGAAAAATTATTGAAAGAGTGGTCAAGCATTGAAACAGGCTGCCCAGCAAGTGATGGAGTCACCAACACCTGGAGGTGTTCAAGAAATCTGTGGCCATGGCACTTCAGGACATGGTTTGACAGCCACAGTGATGCTGGGTTGATGATTGCACTGTAAAATCTGGGAGGTCTTTTCCAACTGAAACAATTCTATATTTTAATTTGCTGAAGAATTTCAGTACAGAGTGCAAATCAGACATGGACAGAGTTGAGCCCAGTCAAGGAGTGGTAAGCCCCTGAAAAGCCATTGAAGGTTCAGCATTGCCTATTCTGTGCTGGAGCCCTTCATCAAACCATCCAAAGTTGATCACAAACAACATCAGAGTGCAATGTGCTGATGACTTCAGTCAGACACATTACTCAACCACCTTCTTTTCTTTCTAGCTGAGCATCATGTGCAGCTATTTTTAGCAAGAGCTCCTAAGGAAAAATGCAGACATTAACAAGCCTATCCACACCTTTCCTGCCCTCATCCTTCTGGCAGCTTCCCCTTTCTTCACACACCAATCTGAAGCCACCAGCTGGAATCACATTAAATGTTTGGCTCCACTGATCCACTCAAGACAAGATACTATGTGTGGTCTGATCAAAGAGACAGTTGCAACAAGCTTGATGCTGTGGGTGTGGTGCTCAATCCTTCATCTTCAGAACTGGCTTTTTCTTACTTCTGCAGGTATCACTTGAAGCCTTTTATCTACTACCTCTTGCAATCCACTACCTCTACCAATCCACTACTAGAAGCAGCACATAATGCATTCAAATGTCAGGTAGAGATGGGAGAAAAAGGTTGGGTCAGTTCTGGCAGATGTTTGAGGAAATCAAACTGCATGCACATATTCAAGGTATGTAATTATAACAAGAAGAATCCACACAGGGCATAATTACAGGATGATGATGGTGAGGCAACTTTCTAATTGCTGCAAAGCTCTTAAAAAGAAGCAGTTCACAAACTGCCTTCACCTAACCTCTGTGTTTCCTGTCATTGTTATTTAATAAGCCAGGCTTGGAACTTTTACTGAGCAGGACAAAAGGCACTTGTGGGCACTATGCCCCCCTCCCCTTTTCTGGAAGATGAAGACTCCTGTAAAGTCAAGTAGCTAAGAGCAATTAGTTTTCTGTGCTAGAAAAGCAGGTAGTGTACACAGTTAAGCTATTTGCAGCAACCTGCAAGCATCTCTCCCTTCTGCACAGTCACCAAATCCATGCATCCTATCACACACTGACTTTGAAACTCAGTGGAGATGCAACAGAAGAAGATTAGGAGCATGAACTGAAAGTGGGGAACATCCCCTCACAAACTGAGGCTGTTAGCATTCAACTGCTCTCTTTGTCCCCTTGAAAGTCTCTCAGGATGCTTGCTGGGAGAAGCCACATCTGCTTCTTTCACCCAGCCTGGAGATGTTCATGTAGTGAACTTCCTACTAGGATGATTAAAAAAAAAAAATTAAAAAATGATCCCAGAGTCTACTTAAGAAAAATGTGAAGCTTTTGCTAGACCAGGATGCAGTTAAACAATTTTTTTTATTTGTTCAGCCAACTGTGCCCATTGGATTCTCACCAAACTATGAGATCCAAGATGGTTTTTTACACTTTTTTTATTTCTTTTGGGAAAAACAGCAACAATTAAAAGAAAAGAAAATGCCAGCATTGTACATATTTAAGAAATCAGCTCCTAAATGTTATCTACAGTCTTAATAAATCTCTGTATGAAAAAATTAGCTTTTTAAGAGCAAATATAAACCAGCTTCTAACAATACCAGCCAAAGAATATTACTTGAATCACAGAACTGCTTTGGTTGGAAAAGTCCTTTAAGATAATTCAGTCCAACCATTCTCTGCCTGGGCTGCTGCTAAGCCATGTCCCTCAGCACCACACCTCAGGCTCTTTGAAACACCTCCAGTGATGGGGATTCAAACACTTCCCTGGGCTGCCTGTGCCTGTCTTTGAGAACTTCAGGAAAGAAGTTTCTTCTCATATTAAACCAAACCTCCCCTGGGGCAGCTTGAGACCATTTCTTCTCATTCTGTCACTTATTACTAGGGAGAAGAGACCACATTTGAGTTCTACCTCAAATGATGATGATCTCAAATTCCACAACTCTGTACAGAAGACTTTAAAACAGTTATCACAAATCATTCTTTAGCCCTTGTCACAGGCTAAAAGCTCAGCACTTACAGCATTACTTCAAAGGAGCAAATACTCTTCTGCAAATAAATCATTTTTTTTTCCCATCAAGCTCCTGAATTCGTAACTCAGTTGTTGGGGGAAAAGGAGAGGATAGAGAACCCAGGGTTCTGCCCTTCCTGAGAAGTCACCACAAACCAAATGCTATGGGTAGAAAGAAGGAAGGTGGATGTTTTATTTTGAAATAGGGGAAAAGAAAGTCTCTCCTGTCTTGACAGTCCTGTTGTGCCACTATAGATTGAGTTTGGGGCACTGAGCCTATCAAGGATTTTTTAAACTGTCCCTGGGCACTGGACAGCACAGCAGACAAAAAAAAGCCTCACTGTTCCCTGTCCTTCTCTACTATTTCTTAAACATGTAATATATTGAAGACTGCAGTGTGAGTGCAGCCCAGACAGCAACCCGAGTCCTCGGCTGCAGCAAGAGAAGCATGGCCAGCAGGGCAAGGGAGGGGATTCTGCCCCTTTACTCTGCTCTCCTCAGACCCCACCTGGAGTACTGTGTGCAGTTCTGGAGCCCTCAGCACAGGAAGGACATGGAAGTGTTGGAGCAGGTCCAGAGGAGGCCACGAGGATGCTGAGAGGGCTGCAGCAGCTCTGCTGTGAGGACAGGCTGAGAGAGTTGGGGCTCTGCAACCTGCAGAAGAGAAGGCTTCGAGGGGACCTGATAGTAGCCTTCCAGGATCTGAAGGGGGCTCCAGGAAGGCTGGGGAGGGACTATTGACAAGGTCCTGCAATGACAGGACAAGGGACAATGGGTTTGAAGTGTCAGAGGGGAGATTGAAAGTGGATGTCAGGAGGAAGTTGTTTGCAGTGAGGATGGTGAGACACTGGCACAGGTTGCCCAGGGAGGTTGTGGCTGCTCCCTCCCTGGAGGGGTTCAAGGCCAGGTTGGACAAGGCCTTGAGTGAGCTGTGCTAGTGGGAGGTGTCCCTGCCTATGGCAGGGGGTTGGAACTGGCTGATCCTTGAGGTCCCTTCCAACCTTCCCATTCTATGCTTCTATGAATTGCTGATCGTGATAATGCTTCAAGTTGCCTGTCACACAGTAGCAAGAAAAGAATCTTTATATTTGGAGTAGGTTTGGATCTGTACCACAGAGAAATAGTCAAGTAGAGAACAGTCACCCATTTTGGTACTGAACTGCTCCGTGTTTATTCAAAATGAGGTTGTTCTCCTACGCTACAACTGCAGCACAGAATTTGTGGTTTGAGCCTTTCAATTTATTCAACACACCAAAACGTTCGCTCCTCACTCAAATGGCATTGCGTGGGAAAAATGAAGCAGAACCTGCTTCAAGTTATCAATGCTTAAGAAAAACTAAGTACAAGAACACCCTTTCATTTATAGACTTGGCTAACATGCAGAGGACAGAAAAAACAATAAATCTGTTTCAACAAAAAGCCTCTTCCACCACCAATTCCACGAGTTCACTGCTCAGCAGCCTTTAAAAACGCTGCAGCTCCAGCAGCTCTCTAAATGAACAACTCAATTAGATCTAAACTGATAGAAGGAAATGGGAACACAACTTCTCTCACACACTCAGTCCAGGTTCTGCAACAGAGCCATTTAAACAATCAGTATTTTACAGTCTCACAGTATCACCAAGGTTGGAAGAGACCTCAAAGCTCATCACGTCCAACCTGATACCACAGACCTCGAGACTAGACCATGGCACCAAGTGCCACGTCCAAACCTGCCTTCAACACCTCCAGGGACGCTGACTCCACCACCTCCCTGGGCAGCCCATTCCAGCAGGCAATGACTCTCTCAGGCAACAACTTTCTCCTCACCTCCAGCCTAAACTTCCCCTGGCACAGCTTCAGACTGTGTCCTCTTGTTCTGCTGCTGCTTGCCTGAGAGAAGAAAGCAACCTCCTCCTGGCTACAAGCACCCTTCAGGTAGCTGGAGACAGCAAGAAGGTCTCCCCTGAGCCTCCTCTTCTCCAGGCTAACCAATCCCAGTAATTTTGATGCACTTGCAAAGAAATTACAGTACTAACCACACCAGGCTACAAAGGAAGTGCTTTAATATTTAAATATTAAATATTAAAGACTTAGTCAAAATGATCAAGTTGGGGCTTCACTGTGTATTGATTAGTATCACACACTGTCATTTTTGCTAGAGACAGAAATTATTTGTTAAGCAGCCCACTGTCCAGAGGCAGCAGCTAACAAACTAACAGGACTGTATTTTTAGCATCACAAACCTGTCAAAAGCACAACGTTTTTTAATGCTCTGCTCCCTGCTCTTCATCCTATTTGTTCAATGTAAACGTGTAGGTATACATTGTTTATGCAGCAGTGACAAAACCCCTGGGAGTTTTAGTTCTTACCACTGCAAAGTCACACTAACATTTAAAACTTCACACTTTTATTTCATGGAATTTGAGACTAATTTTGGTTGGAAAAGACCTTTAAGATCATTCAGTCCAATCGTTCTCTAGCTCTACCAAAGCTGGTGCTAAACCATGTCCCTCAACACATTCTGCTTCTTCGAAACACCCCCAGGGATGGGGATCCAACCACCTGCCTCGGCAGCCAGTCCCAGTCTTTGAGAACCTTTTCAGTGAAGTTCCTTCTAATATCCAACCTAAACCTCCCCTGATGCAACCTGAGGCCATTTCCTTTCATCCTGTCACTTGTTACTAGGGAGAAGAGACCAACCCCCACATCACTGCAACCTCCTTTCAAGGAGATATTGAGAGTGATGAGGTATCCCCTCAGCCTCCTTCCCCACACCAAAACCCCCAGATCCTTCTCCCTCATCTCACCAGACCTGTTCTCCTGAGCAGAATTTGGTTTTAACTATTTTTCCCTTGTATTAAAAAATCCGTCTCCACAACGCTGCATCTTTTATACCACCTTTTTCAGCGGTGGTAACATGCACTGCACCAAAACGCAGACCTATCTTCGCGTCCCATTTTAACATTCCAAAAGCTGAGACCACAAAGCACAAGGAAACCGCACTGCAAACAGCAGTTACTTCTTTTTACATGCTTTCTGCTGGGCTCCTACGACTGCTTGCACGACTTCCACTCTACCGTCACACAGCCCACACCGGTAACCGAAGCAAGGCGGCAGTGACATTTGGAACTGCACACAGCGATTCGCACCGCTCACGGAATGGACGCGAGGCGCTGCTTTGGCCAGGGGATTCTGCCACGCGTGACGCCGCCGCGGCTAAAGCTCCTGACCTATTTTACCGCCTAACAAAATCAAACCTGCACATCTGGGCCCCGACTCGGCATGCAGTACCGAGACACCTCTAGCCGGGCAGAGGGAGGCATGCCCCAGCTCGGCAAACAGGACTTGGCGGGGGCTTACAGGAAGCGCCGGCAGGTTCCCTGCTGCCGGCGGTAGTGAGGCGCGGGCCAAGCGGAGGCGAGGCCGGTCCGGCTCCCCCGACAGCTGAGGGTCGGGGGCCGAGCGCCGCCGATCCCTGCTCCCCTGAGGGCCGCGGCGCGGTGCGGGCCCCGCCGGTGGGGCACAGGGGCGACGGGCAGCGCCCAGCGGCGCCGAGGCCCCTACACCCGTCATGTGACCCGGCGGGCGGGGCGGCTGCCGGTGATTTCCCCCCGGCTCGCTCTGCTCCCTCCTTCCCCTCACCAAAACAATACGGGGCAAGGATCGGCGCCGGGGCGCCTCGGTGAGGCCCGCACCGATCGCCGGTCTTTTGTTTGGGATGCCCACCCGTGAGGAGAGGCCTGGGCAGGCGGCGTAGATCGGCCGCCCTTCGCCGGCAGAGGAATTGGTGGAGGGGGGGGGAAGG
>VWZE01008808.1:82846-92950 GCA_013396675.1 Eubucco bourcierii
CCTTAAACACCTCCAGGGATGAGGCTTCCACCACCTCCCTGGACAACCCCTTCCAGGCTCTCACCACCCTCATGCTGAAGAACTTCTTCCTAACATCCAGTCTGAATCTCCCCATTTCTAACTTTGTTCCATTCCCCCCAGTCCTATCCCTACCTGGCATTCTAAAAAGTCCCTCCCCATCTTTCTTGCAGCCCCCTTCAGATACTGAAAGAGCACAATAAGGTTACCTGGGAGCCTTCTCCTCTCCAGACTGATCAGCCCCAACTCCCTCAGTCTCTCCTCACAGCAGAGCAGCTCCAGCCCTCTGCTCATCCTCGTGGCCCTTCTCTGGACACCTTCCAGCACCTCCACATCCCTCTTGTCCCAGGGGCTCCAGCACTGGATGCAACACTCCAGGTGGGGTCTCAGCAGTGTGGAGCAGAGTGGGAGGATCCCCTCTCTCACCCTTATGCCTACACTTCCCTTGCTGTAGCCCAGGCTCTGGTTGGCTTTCTGGGCTGCAGGAGCACACTGACAGATCATATTGAGCCATGAGGTCTCCTCTCAGTCTCCTCTTCTGCAGGGTAAACCCCAGGTCCCTCAGCTGCTCCTCACCAGCCCTCTTCTTCCCCACCCCTCCACCGGCTTTGTTGCCCTTCCCTGCCTGTGGCAAATCATTCTGTGATTATGTGATGGTGCAGATGGGTACAGCACAGTTCCACTTGGTTTTGCATCTCATCTATCAAGTGTTCTCAGACATGGTGGCAGCACAGAGCAGAAAAGTGCATTTCTTAGTGGCAGAACCTCTGGGTTGACAGGAGCTCCCTGACGACTTGTGGCATGCATTAAGCAGCAGTGCTGCAGTGCCTCTTAGAGTTCAGTTAGCAAATTGAGGGAAGGTAAATAGCATCTGTAAGCACTGCTAACGGACTGCTCAGTGTACCTTGTGAAATAACCAGCTGAATGTTCAAAAGGTTAAAGGCTGAAGTTAGTAGTTCTGATTACTCATGCTTTGTGCTGAGCTACACAGCTCCCAAGCCATTGCTCACACACAGCCTTATATTTGTTTCATTAGACCCAGCAGAACAGACTGCCCTGCTCTAGTGGGAGGTGTCTCTGCCTGTGGCAGTGAGGTTGAAACTAGATAATCAGAGGTTCACAGTAGGTTAGGGGTTGGAAGTGACCTCTGGAGATCTTCCAGTCCAGCCCCCCTGCCAGAGCAGGACCAGAGAACCTAGTGCGGGTCACACAGGATTACATCCAGACAGGGCTGGAAAGGCTCCAGAGAAGGAGACTCCACAACCTCTCTGGGCAGCCTGTGCCAGGGCTCTGGGACCCTTACAGTCAAGAAGTTTTTCCTCATGTTGAGGTAGAACTTCCTGGGCTGCAGTTTCCATCCATTGCCTCTTGTCCTATCCCAGGGCACAGGTGAGCAGAGCCTGTCCCTGTCCCTTCCTTGTAACCCCCAGCCCAGCTATTTACAGACATTGCTCAGATCCCTTCTCAGCCTTCTCCACTCCAGACTGACCAAGCCCAGGGCTCTCAGCCACTCCTCACAAGGCATGATCCTTAAGGGCCCTTCCAACTCCAACCATTCTATGCATCTGTGTGGGTTTGACTCCCTGCTGCCTTCCAGTCCTCTTGGATTGGCCCAGGACACATATTAGTGCCTTCTCCTATAGAAGAGAACCTGAAGGAGCTGAAAACATGAGAGGGTAATTAGCCTCTGTGTAGATCTCCTCCAACTGGAAGAGAGGGACAAAGTCACATCCTGGTTGAGTTTGCTGACAAACTGGTTTGGAAATGGCATGAGCAGGCTGCCCTGCTAGCAACAGGAGCAGAGGTGCTCCAGCAGAAGATAAATGAGTGAGAATCTCAAGAGGAGGGATGCATTTTCAACAACCCAGAGTGCAATACCCTTTCCTTCTGTGTGCTTAATGCTTTTACTTCAGCCATTTCCTGCTCGTTCTGTAAGCTCTGGGAGCCCCTAATTGTTCTGCCTGAGTGCACATCCCTGCTGTGCTTTTCACAGGATGGCAGAAATTAGCTGCGGCAGCACCGTAGCTGTAGCAGGAACAGTGTGACCAGCAGGGCCAGAGAAGTCATTGTCACCCTGTACTTGGCACTGGTGAGGCTGCACCTTCAATGCTGGGGTCAGTTTTGGGGCCCTCACTCCAAGAAGGAAATTGAGGTGCTGGAGCAGGTCCAGAGAAGAGTAACAAAGCTGGTGGAGGGGTCTGGAGGGCAGGGCTGGGGAGGAGCAGCTGAGGGAGCTGGAGGTGTTTAAACTGGAGAAGAGGGGGCTGAGAGGAGACCTCATTGCTCTCTAGAGCTCCCTTGAAAGGAGCTTGGAGCCAGGTGGGGGTTGGTCTCTTCTCCCTAGTAACAAGTGATAGAATGAGAAGAAATGGCCTTAAGCTGCACCAGAGGAGGTTTAGGTTGTGTGTTAGAAGATGCTTCTTGCCTGAAAGGATTCTGAAAGACTGGCACAGGCTGCCCAGGGAGGTGGTTGAATCCCTATCCTTGAAGGTGTTTTGAAGAGGCAGAGATGTGGTGCTGAGGGACATGGCTTAGCAGCGGCCTTGGTAGAGTTAGAGAACAGTTGGACTTGGTGATCTTAAAGGTCTTTTCCAACCAAAACAGTTATTTAACTCTGTGTTCCCTCTCTGGATGCAGAGGAAGAGAGTAAAGAAAGTGGAAAGTTCACATTTGAGATTCCAGAGTCAGGAAGTGCAGCTTCCTAACCTCTGCTCTGGTGTGTGTTTTAGCAGGTCAACAGTCAGTTTATCCTCCTGTGAGATGGAGAAAGACACTCACCTATTTCACCAGGGCCTTGTGAGGATTGGTTAGTTATCACCCTTTGAAGATGGAAAGCACAAACTGATAGTATTCTACTGACACCAGGTTCTTAAGTGTCATCAGGAGACCCCCTGAACAATGCAGTTGTTTTGAAACTGCTCTTGGCCGTAACAACCCCAAGCAGTGCTACAGACTGGGAAAAGTGGCTGAGAGCAGCCAGGCAGAAAGGGACCTGGGGGTGCTGGTAGAGAGCAGCTGAAGATGAGGCAGCAGTGTGCCCAGGTGGGTAGCAGAGCCAATGGCATCCTGGCCTGGCTCAGGAGCAGTGTGGCCAGCAGGAGCAGGGAGGTTCTTCTGCCCCTGTGCTCAGCACTGCTCAGGCAGTGCTGTGTCCAGTTCTGGGCCCCTCCATTCAAGAGAGATGTTGAGGTGCTGGAAGGTGCTCAGAGAAGGGCAGCAAGGCTGGGGAGGGGCCTGGAGCACAGCCCTGTGAGGAGAGGCTGAGGGAGCTGGGGGTGTGCAGCCTGCACAAGAGGAGGCTCAGGGCAGAGCTCATTGCTCTCTGCAGCTCCCTGAAGGGAGGTTGTGGCCAGCTGGGGTTGGGCTCTGCTGCCAGGCACCCAGGGACAGAAGAAGGGGACACAGCCTCAAGCTGTGCCAGGGCAGGTTCAGGCTGGATGTTAGGAAGAAGTTCTTCAGAGCAAGAGAGATTGGCATTGGAATGGGCTGCACATGGAGGTGGTGGAGTGCCCATCCCTGTAGGTGCTGAAGCAAAGCCTGGATGGGGCATTTAGTGCCAGGGCCTGGTTGACTGGATGGGGCTGGGTGCTAGGTTGGACTGGATGAGCCTGGAGGTCTCTTCCAACCTGCTCGGTTCTATGATTCTATGATTCTATGATTCTGTACTTACCATTTATTGTCTCTTATGTACATTTAGCTTTCTATCTGCATGGGATTTCTTTACCCCCTTTGTGGGTTTTCCTTCCTTTTTAGTTTGGTTGATAGGATCTCAAGATGAAATCAATCTCTTCAATTTGTGGTGATGCCACCCTGGAGATGGCTACACCTGAGCCTCAGCCTTTGTGTGCATTAGTTCATAACTGCTATCCCAGGGCTTCCTGTGGGAATGAGGTCTCTTGGTACATCTGTAATATTCCCTTGGACTTTGTCTGCTTTAATAATCCTGAAAAGCTTCCTAGTGCATCATTAATTTGCAAGAGTGATTGCTCTTTTAATTGATGAGGTAAATAGATTAGGCTTTTTTCTTATTTTACTCTAAATTCTTACTTGAGCTGCAGGTTTTGAAGTCATGTACACATGTGGAGCATTGAAATCTGGGGGAAAGAGCAATGCAGTAAGGGGTTCTTGCTTCTTCACTTCCAGTAGTGCTGATAAGAGCCATAAGGGCTCCATCTCATAGAATCATAGAATGGTTTGGGTTGGAAGGGTCCTTAGAGATCATCCAGTTCCAGTCCTCTTCCATGGCCAGGGGACACCTTTCACTAGACCAGGTATTGCAAGGCTTCATCCAACTTGGCCTTGAGGACTTCCATGGAGAGGACATCCACAACCTCCCTGGGCAGCCTTTTCCAGTGTCTCCCCACTCTCACTGGACAAAATTTCTTCCTCATCTCCAGTCTCAATTTCCCTTCTTCCAGCTCAAAGCCATTATCCCATGCCCTGTCACTGTAAGCCTTTATAAAAAGAACCTCCCCAGCTTTCTTGCAGCCCCATTTTAGGTACTGAAAGGCCTCTATAAGGTCTCCTCCTTCTCCTTCTCCTTCTCCTTCTCCTTCTCCTTCTCCTTCTCCTTCTCCTTCTCCTTCTCCTTCCGCTTCTCCTTCTCCTCTCTACATAAACAGGATGGCAGTGAGGGGACTGTAAAGCTATGCAAGGAACAGCAAAGTCTTCATCTTTTTCCCTGTCTGTGGGTGGTATATGGTGGAATAACACCATCATAGAATAATTACCATCATGTTCCTTAACAATGGACTTCTTGCTGATACTTGAGCATATTTAAATTAGGAGATGCTGTTTCTCATGCTGCAGTTAAAGGCAGCATTGTTAACTGCCAGTAGCCATAACCTCACAGGTAATTGCAGCTATTTATGAGCCAGCCTCTTGTTTGATTAAATTGGTTTGCCCAATAATTGAAGTGTTATTGCAATATAATTGCAGCTGTAATATCCTGGTCCTTCTGAACAGCAGGGAAGGGAAGGCTAAAGGGTATCCAGTGGAGCAAACTGTCCCCTGCATGCAAATAAATTATTCAGTTTGCTGCTATAAACAAGAAGCATTGTGTCCTGCCAAACTTGCAACAAAGAAATCATTATCTGTCTGGCCTGTGCACTGAAGGACAATCATTTGTATTTCCAAAATTAAACCCATAATTAAGCCATTATTATGAGTCCACAACAGAAGAATGAAGAAAATGATAGCATTAGGCCCCTCTGAGCTTCAGATCCCCAATTAGCAACCCCTGAAGCGGTGGCTCACATTTTTCCCACCTAAGAATTGTTTTGCCTGACTTCCTGACCCTTCTATAGGCATCACCCCCATGGGCCACAGCTGAGTCACTGTGATGCTTCTCTCATTGCCCACCTGCCAAGCAGGACACTGCCAAAAAAAACCCCACAACCCACAAAGCCTAGTTGGGATGTGCTTCAAGTACCCTGGGAGGTGAATTAGTGTACCCTGGGAGGTGACTTAGTCTACCCTGGGAGGTGACTTAGTCTACCTTGGGAGGTGACTTAGTCTACCCTGGGAAGTGACTTAGTGTACCCTGGGAGGTGACTTAGTGTACCTTGGGAGGTGACTTAGTGTACCTTGGGAGGTGACTTAGTCTATCTTGGGAGGTAACTTAGTCTACCCTGGGAGGTGACTTAGTGTACCTTGGGAGGTGACTTAGTCTACCCTGGGAGGTGACTTAGTCTACCTTGGGAGGTGACTTAGTCTACCCTGGGAGGTGACTTAGTCTACCTTGGGAGGTGAATTAGTCTACCCTGGGAGGTGACTTAGTGTCTATTAGTTACTGGAAACCAGAAAACTATCCAGGACTGGTAAACTTAGGGTGGCTCACAGAGGAACACATCCAGGAACACATCCAGGTCTTGAGAGTCCCCAGAGAAGGAGACTCCACAACCTCTCTTGGCAGCCTGCTCCAGGGCTCTGTCACCCTCACAGTAAAGAAGTTTTTCCTCATGTTAAGGTGGAACATTCTGTGTTCCAGCTTGTGTCCATTGCCCCTTGTTCTGCCACAGCACACTACTGCAAAGAGCCTGGCTCCTCCTTCTTGACACTCACCCCTCAGGTATTTGTAACCATTGATCAGATCCACTCTCATCTTTCTCTTCTCCAGGCTAAACAGCCTCAGATCTCTCAGCCTTTCCTCATCATACAGATGTGCCAGTCCCTTCAGCATCCTCATGACCTCTGTTAAATTCTCTCCAGTAGTTCCCTGTCCCTCTTGAGCTGGGGAGCCCAGAACTGGACACCATATTCACAGTCTCACAGTATCACCAGGGTTGGAAGAGACCTCAAAGATCATCAAGTCCAACCCATCACCACAGCCCTCAAGACCAGACCATGGCACCAAGTGCCACGTCCAAACCTGCCTTGAACACCTCCAGGGACACTGACTCCACCACCTCCCTGGGCAGCCCATTCCAGCAGTCAATGACTCTCTCAGGCAACAACNCTAAGCAGTGCAGAGTGCAGGGGGAGAATGAGCTCCCTGCTCCTGCTGGCCACACTCTTGCTGATGCAGGCCAACAGTACTCAAGGTGTGACCTAACCAGTGCAGAGTACAGGGGGAGAAACATTCCAGATGTGGTCTCACTAAGGCTGAGTACACTTGGAGCCACACTTGCTAGCCACTGTTTCTTTATGCAGCCCAATCCTTCTTGGTCACAAGGACACATTGCTGTTCCATGGCTGTTCCATGGTTTGAGGGTGAACTTTGCAGAGTAGGGATACTGGTTGGACTTGGTGATCCTGGAAGGGACCTCAAGGATCATCTAGTTCCAACCCCTGTTAAATTCAGGACCTTCACAAGTGTTATGTTTCATGTCTGTTACTAATCCATCACTGAATTTCAAAAGACATTGTTCAGATCACCTGGACATGGTGACAATCTGTGTCAGTTAGTAAGAAGCCCCTTGGTAGGTCTTCAGTACCACCTAAGCTTCTGTAGAAAATAGAATCATCAAAGCATAGAAACAAACATAGATTCATAGAAAATAGATTCATGCAAAGCACTGGGTTGGAAGGGACCTCCAGTGGTCATCCAGCCCAATCCTCCTGCAGTAAGCAGGGACATCCCCAGCTGGATCAGCTTGCTCAGAGCCTCCTAATAAATGAATCACAGAGTCACAGAAACATTCTGATTGGCAAAGCCCACCCCCAGGATCACCAAGTCCAACCAATATCCCTACTCTGCAAAGTTCACCCTCAAACCTTATCCCCAAGCACCACATCCAAATGACTTTTAAACACACCCAGGGTTGGTGACTCCACCACTTCCCTGGGAAGCTCAGTACAGTCCCTAACCACTCCTGCTGGGGAAAAATGTTTCCTACTGTCCAGTCTAAACCTACCCAGCCTCAGCTTGAGGCCATTCCCTCTTGTTCTGTCACTGTTTACCTGTAAGCAGAGCCCAGCAGCAGCCCCTCCATGACCTCCTTTCAGGTAGCTGTAGACAGCAATAAGCTCTGCCCTCAGCCTCCTCCTCTTCACACTACCCATCCCCAGCTCCTTCAGCTGCTCTCCATCAGATTTATTCTCCAGGCCCTTCCCCAGCTTCATTGCCCTCCTCTGCACTGGCTCCAGCACCTCCACATCTCCTTTGTACTGAGGTGCCCAAAACTGAACACAAAACTCAAGGTGTAACCTCACTGGAGCTGAGTCCAAGGGCACAATCACCTCCCTGCTCCTTCTGGACACAGCATTTGTAATCCAAGCCAGGATGAGGGAGAACACTGGAGCTAAGGAATTTACTGCATCATCTAAGATGGATGATGGTGCAAAAACCACTTCACATTTTGAAACACAGAACTGCAGTGAGTCAGAAAACCACTTTAACATGACTCACTCACATCCTATCTCCAGGTTTAGAGCTGAAACTGATTGAGCAAGGAGTCTGGAATACCCTGCCTGAGGAGGAGTAAAACAGAAGAAAGAAGACTGTGGATTTCTTTTCTTTGGCTTTTATAGTAGAAACTTTGAGGGAAGAATGTGATCCAGAGCAAGCAGCAAAGCAGTTTGAGGTAAAATATATTTTACTGGCCTATAGTCATCACCAGAATTTCTACCCCATCTGCTGTTCATGTAGCTTCATTCTTTCTCAATGCTTCTGAGCCCAGGAGCTGATAAGTATTGATCTGGGAGGTTGGCTCTCTCCTGTGGTTCACAGCCTTCAGCTGTGATGCAAGGAAATGGCTCTTGGCAGAGGGTGCATTCCCAGGAAGTTTGTTGTGCTAGGGAAGTTGTAAGCTTTTCAGAGCGCTGTGAAAAGTCACCGATTGCTCAAGTGCATAAACACATCCAGCCCTCGGCTCCAGCCTCTCACCAGCACAGTTCACTGCCAGCATCACTGAGCCTTCACAGGGAGCTGAGAACAGCACAGCCCTGAAACCTGCAGCTCGGCTCTTTCCTGCCTCCTTGTGCTGCTTTCAAACTGGCTCCTGCAACCACTGCCTTCCTCACACCTGCTGCTTCCTCACACCTTCTCACACCTTCCTCACACCTGCTGCTTCCTCGCACCTTCCTCACACCTGCTATTTCCTCACACCTTCTGCTTCCTCACACCTTCCTCACAGCTGCTGCTTCCTTGCCCCTTCCTCACACCTGCTGTTTCCTCACACCTTCTGCTTCCTCACACCTTCCTCACAGCTGCTGCTTCCTTGCCCCTTCCTCACACCTGCTGTTTCCTCACACCTTCTGCTTCCTCACACCTTCCTCACAGCTGCTGCTTCCTTGCCCCTTCCTCACACCTGCTGTTTCCTCACACCTTCNCCTTCCTCACACCTGCTGCTTCCTCACACCTTCCTCACACCTGCTGTTTCCTCACACCTTCTGCTTCCTCACACCTTCCTCACACCTTCCTCACACCTGCTGCTTCCTCCCTCACACCTTCCTCACACCTACTGCTTCCTCGCACCTTCCTCACACCTGCTGCTTCCTCACTCCTTCCTCACACCTCCTACTTCCTCACACCTTCCTCACACCTACTGCTTCCTCGCACCTTCCTCACACCTGCTGCTTCCTCACACCTTCCTCACACCTGCTACTTCCTCACACCTTCCTCACACCTGCTGCTTCCTTTTGCCCAGGTCAGTTCCCCAGCCATGTCACTTTCTGCCTCCACACCTGCTTTGCCAGTGAACATACAGCATCACAAACCAGAATCATTAAACTTGGAAAAGAACTCTAAGATCATTGAGTCCAACAATCAACACCACTATAGCTGCTAAATCCTGTCCCCAAGTGCTATGTCCATAGGTTTCTTGAACACCTCCATGGATGGGGACTCCACCACCTCCCTGGGCAGCCTGTGCCAATCCCTGACCACTCTTGCAGCAAAAAAAATGCTTCCTAATTTCTGACCTAAACCTCTGGGGGTGCAACATGAAGCTGTTTCCTCTTGTCCTAAAGTGTCCTATGTAACACTGCTCAGGTGCTGAGGCCACCCATGAGACCAAGAGATCTCAAAAGAGAGCAGTTTGAAACAGATGTTCCTTTGCTTCTTGGCTGTGTCATCCTAATTACTTTAGTGTGCATGAGCTAAACTGGGACAGCTGCACAGCAGGAATGCTGCTCTGGACTGATCTCTACTCCAAAGTGGGACACTCAGCTGTGAACCTAACTGTCTGCTGGGCCAGTGAAATGTCCCTGTCCTGAATCTTGGTGTTTGGAGCAGAGGACTCTCTCTTTGCCTCTTTTTCTTTCACATCTATATCACAATGTTTTGGAACAGGCTGCCCAGGAGGTACTTGAGTCACCATCCCTGAAGGTGTTGAAAACCTGTGTTGGTTTGGTGGTTAGGAACATGGCTTAGTGCTTGGTAGAGTAGGGTTCTTGGTTAGACTTGATCTTGAAGGTCTTGTCCAGCCTAAGTGATTCTGTGGTTGTATGAGACTGCAGACCAGTGCCAAGTGGTATCCCTCAGGGGTCAGTGCTGGCACCAGTGCTGTTTGACATCTTTGTCAGTGCCATGCACAGAGGAATCAGTGCAGCCTCAGCAAGTGTGCAGATGGCACCAAGATGTGTGGCACAGTCACTTGCTAGAGGGCAGGGATCCATCCGGAGGGACCTGGACAGGCTGCAGAG
>VWZE01008809.1:0-30131 GCA_013396675.1 Eubucco bourcierii
TCTGCTACTGGTTGGTTAGAATTTGAACTGGTTGAATAGACAGGAGCTGGAGAAATTTTACTTTTATCTGCATTGTTTTTGTTATCTGTACCCTGGTTATTTTGGTTAGAATTGAGACTATTGACCGAGTTCCCAGGAGCAGCAGGAGGAGGGGTAGTCGTAGACATGGCGGTCCCCCCTTTCTCTCCCCCTGTACATAAAATGTTTTGCTTCGTATCTCCTACTGGATTCTGACCAAGGTCAAAGTAAGCAGTTAGAGCTCCATCTCTTGTTTCTTTCTTTCTTTAAAGAAGCGGTGGTTGAATTTTTATTGCATAATGCAGATTTCTGGACACATACCACAGAAATTAGAGTATTAGGGCTATAATCACACACACCAAATATATCATTGTGGTACGAGGAAGACATTCATTCAGGACATCTGGACATTTTGGAATTTCAGATTTAGGGAGAATTACTCTCATTAGAGATGTTGATACATTTGTAATATTTCCTGACACATTAAAAGCAGATCTGGTAGTATTTTCAGCAAGATTAAAACCAAACCAGCTGAAAACATAATCTCCATAGCTCCAAAACAGTTTTATCCACATTAGATCAATCAGAAAAGAACCAATCTTCCCAACAATCAAATGGTAGACCCAAATGAGGAATGCCGGCCAGGCAACCCCCCAGAATATGTAAAATAACTTCATCCTAACTTCCAGACTGAACCAACAATAAATCAAATTTTATTAGCCCCACGTTGGACGCCAAATAAAAAGTCTGTGAAGGTTTGGGAGTTGCCCACCCCCTCGCCCCCACTTTGTAAAATGACCCAGACTAGAACTCAGCCAGCTGGAAGTTAAGTGCTGAAGCTCTATTTACAGCTTTGCACAATGTACAGCAGAGATATACACTATAGATAGAATAGTTACAGAAATATACAAGTAAAAGGTAATACAAAACACAGTACCCCTCCCAGAAATCAGAGACCCCAGGAGGGGCTCCCAACCACCCTTNAGAAGAGCCAGAGCCAGAAACTGCTAGATCGCCCCAGCAGCTGCTGTTCCAGCAAGAGACAGAGACTGACTTATCTATATGTTTTTGTTATTGTTCCCAAACAATTCTTCAACAAGTGTATGAGTGAAGTAGACATCATGATGTTTTCCTTTCACAGCCTATAGTGTAAATTTTTTCTATTAAAATATTCTAATTAACCTCAAACCAGCACATGCTGAAAAGCAAAATGTTCCAGAAGAGTTCATATTGGCCCCAGGGATGCCATCTCTGACAAAGATAATTTAACATCATCCAAGTCAGTGGAGAGCAGATGCTGTTGTGTGGAATGAAAGCATCTCGACCCACCCTGAAGTTCACTGGTTAAATTATTCTGGGGGCATCTGGGCACCTCTGAGAGCCCTGCAGCTCAGCATTGCCATAAACAGGCTCCAGCCCCAGACCTCTCAGCACTGACTTCATGTTAATAAATTCTTGGTAACCAAGCAGCTTGTAAAAGAATTCTAATTCCTTGTCAACAAAATTTGAAAGCCTGTCTTGAGCTGCTGAGGGCTGTGGGGTGTACCTGCAGGCTCACCCCAGACCTACAGTAGCCATGAGTATCTCTAGTTTGAGGCAGAAGCAGGGACAGAAGGTTGTGAGTAGTTCAGAGTCCAAACTGGTTCAACTGAGTTCTGTCCTCTGCATGCTGGAATGTGCTGAACAAGACAGCAAGTAGCAGTGCATGACTGGGATTGGAGAAGAAAGAACAAGACAGATGGCAACAGAAGTTTATTCAAGACACAGAATTTTCTCCCTGTTCCCTGTTAATGCCTGGACAATGAGAGGTTCCCAAACTTCTTCATTGCTGGGAGTTGCAGAGCTCCAAAATGACATTTAGAGTGAAATAACCTTGAGAGTGAGGGTGGTGAGAAACTGGCACAGGTTGCCCAGGGAGGCTGTGGATGCCCCTGTCTGGAGGTGTTCAAGGCCAGGCTAGATGAGGCCTTGAGCAAGCTGTTCTAGTAGGAGGTGTCCCTGCCCATGGCAGGGGTTGACACTGGATGAGTTTTGAGGTCCCCTGTGACCTGTAAAACAGTAGCTTCAGGGGACAGGACAAAGCAAAGGTGTCCTGCAGTGAGTCCCTGAGCTGCTCAAGCCATCTGCAGTCCAGATCAAGTCTCTGGCAGCAAACACACCGCAGGATCTCTGTTTCTGCCTGCATGGAGGTGGTCACCTCTGAGATGTACTTCCTTTCCTTTTCCTTTCCATACTGGCAGGTCGAGCCCCTGATCCAGAAGGGCCACGAGAACCTGGTGCACCACATCCTGCTCTACCAGTGCAGCAGCAGCCTGAACGGCAGCCTGCTGGGTGCTGGGCACGAGTGCTACCACCCCAACATGCCTGATGCCTTCCTGACCTGCGAGACCGTCCTCTTCGCGTGGGCCATCGGAGGGCAGGTAGGGGCAGGGCTGCTGCACGGCCCTGCAGGGCACTCCCGGGCTGTACCCTAAGGCAACTTCCTCCTAGTGGTCAGTGATGGCTTCACCTGCCTGCCTCTAAGGATACACAATCACAATTCCTAAATGCCTCACTGGGAAACTCTCAGCTGCTTGTTGGCTTTCGAAGTGTGAAGTACAGAGATGGTCCTGAGTGACAGGTTGGAAGTCCAGGAAATATTGCAGGCAGAGTCGAAGCCTTAGGGGAAGAAAGGTGGCCTAGCAGCCTGGAAGTCTGTGCTGCTTCAGCTTGTCCCCTCTGATGAGGGAGTTCACTGCCTCCAGCAGTGATCAGTTTCTGCTACCTGTTGAGAAGCACAGAAAGTAGCAGTGTCTGTAGGTGACTGCACACTGGACATGGAGGTAAGACTTTCCAGAGTCAGTTGGACATAGGTTGAAACCATTTTGTGCCTGACCAGGACCTGGTTACAGAGTTGCCTCATTCACAACAATTAGTCTGAACTTTGCTACCCAGCCAAGGACCTAATAATGTCTGTGTAGGAGAGGTCCTGTGCCAGTGCAGAGCCAGCCCAAGAACTGTCGGGCTGATGGCAATGGAACATGTCTACAGAATACAGTCCCTGGTGACACTCTGGACTCCAGGTTGTGCTTTCAGCTCGTTTTGTGTGCTAATTTAGGCTGCAGTTAATCCTTTCACAAGGCAGCATTACTGACTAGAGAATTCTTTATCCCCTCAGCTCCCTGTGCCAACACAAACCATGGTGTGGGCATGGAGAGGGACTGGGGCGGGGATGGTTTCTGGAGCTCTCTTTGCCAGCCTGTTGCAGTCCAGAAGCATCTTTGAGTGCTGCAGTGTGAGGGAGCCAGAGTTGCCACATGGACACATCAGAAGTTTCATTCACTGTGAACATTAGCCCTGATAAATGCTTGGTGCATTTTTGCCATCAGCTGTGCTCTGACCTAGTATTTGTACTTCCAACTACCTTAATCTAAGCAAACTGAAAAACTCATGCAAGTAAGTGAACACTTGGCCAGCACTGTGGAGGCTTTTGCAGGGATGATCCCATTGTGAGAGATCTGTAGAGAGGCATCTGACACATCTGGGTTACCTTCAGGTTTACTGGGGCACTCACTTCACTTTACCCTTATGTAGCATGGGGGGAATACATTTGTCACTATAAACTATGATTGATTGCTCAGTGTCCATCAAGCATCAGGTGGCACGTTTCAGAAGGCAGTGTCTCAAGTGGCATATTCACACACTTGCTGTGCACTACAGTGGTCAGATTCACTCCTCTGGAGGTGACTTTGGTAACTGCATGATCTCAGAAGACACAGGTGTGTGTGGCTGCGACAGGAATGAGTTCTGAACCAACCCCTCTGAGCACCTGACCTGGGTTAGGAAACTTCCCCTCCCCCATTTGAAATTTCCCAGCAGTAAGCTGAAGCTGTACTTAGAGCACAGCAAAGTTTACAAGCAGACACACACAACATTTTCAAGTATCTACAATTACAAATTGGGAATAACACAGAAACCCAAACTCCCTCCCAGGCAGAGAAGCTGCCCAGAAGGGCTCAAAGCTGCCTCCTCTTGCTCCCTCTTTATCTGCCCTCCCAAACAGGCAAACAAAACCAAAAGCAGCAAAGCTTAACTTGTCAGTTGTTAGTGGAGAGATCAGAGTGGATGGGAGAAGTGAGCAGGCCAATGTCCCAGGACAAAGAGGGAAGATTTCAGCTTCTCATCCCTCTCAGCAAAGCAGTGAATGATACAGACATCAGCAGTATTTTCTTTCACAGACAGTGACCTAATTTCTCTCATTAAAATATTCCAATTAGCCTCAAGCCAGCACACATCCCCACTCTGTTCACACCGTGAGTGGTCTGAGAATCCTCACAGCCCCCTCCTGGCTGAAACCAAATGTGCAGAGGTCAGCCCAGCCCAGCCCAGCCCAGCCATGCAGTGGGTGCAGTGCAGGGCTCTGCCCAGAGCTTGCTCAAGGGGACATTGTGTTGGGGCAGCAGGTCCTGCCCTGCACAGTTCCTGATTGCTTCTCTCTTCTGCACTGTAGAGCTTGCTGATGGAGGCATAGACATGAAGATCACCCTTAGTGCTCTAATCAGAATGCAGAGGTCTGGGCAGGAAAAAACAATCTCATCCCATCCAACCTCTGCATGCCCTGACAGTGACTCTTTTTTTAGAAACTGGGAGCATTTACAGTGTGGCTTCACCTTTCCATTAGTGTTTTGTTGTCAGACTACCTGCTCCAGGATGCAATATTTATGCATATTCAAGAGGTTATGCCTCTTCAGCTTGAGCTATAAGATAAGTAATAGTGGAGTCAGAGGACAATGCAGGTTGGGAGGGACCTCAGGAAGTCTCCAGTCAAACCTCCTACTCAAAGCAGGGTCAGTGGTGAGGTCAGAGTGGTTTGGCCAGGCCTTTAGCCTCTGGCAAGCGTAACAGGTACTATTTGATATTGACAGTTATGTAGGGCATTGAGGTTATGGTAACTAAGTTATGCCCAAATGGCAGCTGCAGAGAGTTTTGAAAGAAGCTCCCTCTGCAAATGTCAGCACTGATGTGACTGCATCCTTGGGAAAACAACAGAAAAGAGGAAAAGATGTCTTTATGGGAAGAGATTGGCTCTTAACTATGGCAAGAATATCTTCACTCTGCATGTGTGTGTTGATCCCCAGGGCTTCACCTACCCTCCTCATGTTGGCTTATCCATTGGCACAGCAGCTGACCCTCAGTTCGTTCTGATGGAGGTGCACTACGACAACCCCTCCTACGCAGAAGGTTTGTACTGCCACAGGCCTTAAGCCATGAAAGGCTGAAAAAGCCCCAGGCAAGGGTGACCAAAGTGCTTCTGACAGCATTGCACAGCAAACAGAGCCAGCCCAGAGTTGAGCTCTGACTTTCCCCACTCAGGTTTCCCAGCTCCCAGTGCTTTTCTTGCTGCTCTCAAAAGATTACCCTGACATCAACAGGAGATTCAGATTTAACTGCAGCAGGGCAGGGTTAGGCTGCACATTAGGAAAGTATTTTTCTCAGCAGGAGTGGTCAGGCACTGGCACAAGCTGCCCAGGGAGGTGGTGGAGTCACCATCCCTGGAAGGGTTTAAAGGTGGTTTGGATGTGGTGCTTGGGGATGTGGTTTAGAGGTGAACCTTGTAGAGCAGGGTCAGTGGTTGGACTTGGTCCTGAGGGTCCTTTCCAATCTGAATGGTTCTGTGATTCTGTGGGTTTTTTTTCCTTTTTTTTCCTCTTTGTTTTTCTTTGATTTTTTTTTTCTTCCTCTTCTTTTTTTTTTTTGTTTTTTTTTTTTCCTCCTTTTTTTTTTTTTTTTTTTTTTTTTAATTGTCTGCCCTCCTGTGCTGCAGCTCTTTTCCCTGTGATCCACAGAGGATAGGTTAGCAGAAGGGACATGAGTGATGCAGACAGCACACAGTTTTCATTCACATCTGAACAGAAGAAGTGTCAAGATCCTATGTTTGACAACATTCCTGGAGGCTGCTTCTGTTCATCACTTCCTGCATATGGTTTGACTGATTTCCAGGTTATTGAGGTGAACTTCCCACATAGAAAACACAGATCAAGCCTTGGAAAAAGTGAAACTATTGGATTTATTTAGTTATTTGCTTTCCTACTTTACAGTCACTGATAACTGTGTTCTTTTGTTGCAGGTCTGATAGATAGCTCTGGTCTGAGGCTCATTTACACTCCAGTGTTAAGGCAGTATGATGCTGGGGTTATTGAAGCTGGTCTCTGGGTCAGCCTCTTCCACAACATCCCCCCAGGCATGCCTGAGTTCATCTCAGAGGGTCACTGCACACGGGAGTGTCTCACAGAGGTATGGTTGCTGCCTGAGCCCAGGGGTTCCTGTGCTCAGAAAGAGCTTTGGACAACAACTTAGCTTCTGGGGAAGCTGATGGTTACTGCTGAAAGACTTGAGTGAAGGCTCCTACTGCTTCCTGTCCTCCAGGGTGCTCAGCATTTTTCACCTGAGCATTTCAGAGAGCAGAGAATCACAGAATGGTCTGGGTTGGACGGGACCTCCAAAGCTCATCCAACCCAACCCCCTGCACTCAGCAGGGACATCCTCAGCTGCAGCAGGTTGCCCAGGCCCTGTCCAGCCTCACTTTGAATATCTCCAGGGATGATCCTCAACTCCCTCCCCAGGCAACCTGTTGCAGTGCTCCAGCAGCTCCCTGCTGCAGAACTTGTTCCTCACAGCCAATCTCAATCTGCTCTGCTCTGATTTCAAACCATTACCCTCATCCTGTCCCTGCAGCCTACTCGTAGCCTCCTTCAGGAACTGGCAGATTGCTATTAGGTCACTCCAGAGCCTACTCTTCTCCAGGTTGAACACTTCCAGCTCCCTCAACCTGTCCTCACAGGGTGCTCAGGATTCAGGCTGATGTACTGACTTGAGTGCTCCTGGGTGTTACAGTGCTTGTTTTAGCTTTGTGTTCACTTAGAAGGTTAGGTTTGAGTTGTGTGCTCACACATCTTTGTGTGGCAAAGCTGTCAATAGCCTGTAATAGCCCAGAGAAATTATGCAGGGAGACTTGTTAAGATCTGTGCATGTGCAAAAGGCTTCTGCTGGAGAGGTGGAAACCTGGAAGGCATTCCCAAAGTGCTAAACACTCACTGAACACTTGACTTCATTTAAATGTCTCTGCAGAAGGTGGAAGCATTGTCTGAGATCTGTCACAGGAGCCTCTGATCTGCTTTGTCAGAGGTTGAATCAATGCTCCTGATCACAGAACCACCTGGGCGTAAGGACCTTGAGACAACTGAGTCCATCCATGACCTAACATCTCCCTGTACACAGCTCTTAGATCATGTCCCCAAGCTTCTCATCAAACATCTTCTAAGCACCTTCAGGGATTGGCACTCCACCAGTGCCCTGGGCAGCCTGTGCCAGGGCCCAGTGACCGTGCCAGGGCCCAGTGACCCTTTTAGTGAACACATTTTTCATGCTCTCCAACCTCCATCTCCCCTGGGGCACATTGAGACCATTTCTTCTTGTCCTGTCACTTCAGCCTAGAAGAGGCTGGACTCCCCTCACCCCAGCCTGCTTTTGGGGAGTTGTAGAGAGCACTGAGGTCTCCCCTCAACCTCCTCTTCTCCAGGCTGAACACTCCCAGATCCCTCAGCTGCTCCTCACAAGATTTGTGTTCAGGAGCCTCCTTGCCCTTCTCTGGGCACGAGCTCAGCTGGGCAGGTCCTGATGTGGTTTGTAGATCCAGGATTTGGGTTTGTTTTGCTGTCCATTGCTGCCCCTTGCAGAGCAGTTTGCAACCAGAAATACTGCGGCAGTTACTGTGAGGTTACCTTCAGGCTGCAGGGCAAAGGGACCAGGTGCAGGTCGAGGTGCAGGGCTCCAGAGCAGAGCAGCCCCAGGGAGCATGGTGAGCAGGCCATGGGATAGCAGCTGGGGCAGGCAGGGCACCAGTCCCACCGCTGATGTTCCTGGCCCAGAGGAGAACAGCCATGGTCTGCACTTGCTGCAGAGCCACCACCAGGAGGGATGTGGGTACCCAGGTGGAGCTGGCACACAGGCTGGCACACAAGCTGAGTGAGGTGGGAGCTCTGGTGCCAGAGGACACAGAGAAGGTGGAGCACCTGAATGCCTTCCTTGCTTCAGGCTTTACTGCTACAGCCTCAGAACTGGAGACAGGAGGGAAGGTCCAGAGGAAGGAACTGGAGGACAGGGTTAGAGATCATCTAGGCAGGCTGGGCACCCACAGACCCATGGCCCTGAAGGGATGCACCCATAGGTGCTGAGGGAGCTGCTGAGATTATGGCAAAGGAACTTTCATAGTTTTTGAAACATCCTGAAGAACAGAAGACATGTCAGGACTGGGGACAATGGCATTCCAGTCTTCAAAAAGGGCAAGAAGAAGGACCCAGGACCCAGTCAGCTTCACCTACATTCTTGGGAAGGTGATGGAGCAGCTCCTTCTGGAGGAAAGGATTAGCAGGACAAGCCACCAGATATTGACCGAGGGGGAGTCCTGATGGGCCCATCTGAGAACCTTCTGTGATGGGTGAGCAGCTGGGGAGGTGAGGAGAGGGCAGTGGATGTTGTCTGGCTTGTCCTTGGCAAGGTTTGGGACACTGTCCCAGAGCATTCTCAGGGGTGAACTTAGGAAGTGTGAGTCAGAGGAGTGCAGAGTGAGGTGGGCTGAGAACTGAGTGAGTAACAGATCTCAAAAGGGTTGTGCTCAGCAGTGCAGGCTCCAGCTGTAGCTCTGCAGCCAGTGATGCTCTCCTGGGTTCAGTGCTGGCTCTACTGCTGTTCAACATCTTCATCAATGACATGGATGAAGGCAGAGAGTGGAGCCTCAGCCAGGTGGGTGACAGCAGACTGGAGGGGTGGTTGGCAGCAAGTCAGGCTGTGCTGCCATCCAGTCAGACCTGGGCAGGCTTGGAGTGTTGGGCAGTGGTGAAGCTCCTGTGTAGGTCAGCAAGGGCAAGTGAAGGGTCTTGCAGCTGGGGGGGAACCTCCTCCTGCAGCAGTGCAGTGAGGGCTGAGCTGCTGGAGAGCAGCTCTGGGGAGAAGGAGCTGGCAGTGCTGCTGGGCAAGAGGGTGGCCACAAGGCAGCAATGTGCCCTCCTGGCCAAGAAGGCCAATGGTGTGCTGGGGTGCACCAAGAGGAGTGTGGTGAGCAGGTCCAGGGTGCTTCTTCTCCTCTGCTCTGCCCTGGTGAGACCACATCTGGAGTATTGTGTCCAGGTCTGGGCTGCCCAGTTCAAGAGGGACAGGGAACTGCTGGAGAGAGTCCAGGAGAGGCTATGAGGATGCTGAGGAGCCTGCAGCATCTCTTAGAGAAGAGGCTGAGAGCCCTGGGGCTGTTTAGCCTGGACGACAGCAGCCTGAGAGGGGATTTGCTCAGTGCACATCAACAGCTAAATGGGGTGGGGGTGGGGTGTGTGGTGTGCAAGAAGATGGGGCCTGGGCTCTTCCCGGTGGTGGCCAGTGGCAGGACAAGGGGCAGTGGGTACAAATCAGAGTTCAGGAGTTTTCCCTTGAGCTTAAGGACAAAGCTTTTGTTGTGAGGGTGCTGGAGCTCTGGAGCAGGCTGCCCAGAGAGGTTGTGGAATCTCCTTTTCTAGAGAGATTCCAAACCTGCCTGGATGTGTTCCTGTGCAGCCTGATCTGGGTGAGCCTGTCCTGCAGGGAGGTTGGGCTGGATGATCCCCAGAGGTCTCTTCCATTCTGTGATTTTGGTTTTTTTTCTGGTCTGTGCTCTGAGCAATACTCAGAGGTTAGCACATTGGAGGTTGAGCTGCTTGGAGCACTGCCAGCACAGTCTGATCTGTGGTGTTTTGGAAAAGTTAATTTTACAATTAACTTGGAAAAAGTTCTCATGCGTAAACTTAGAGGAATTTATTGCCAGCTGGGAAGCTGGGAAGTGGAGAGTGTTGTAATTACAGTCTCTTAATTCCAAGTGCTGGGAGGGGATGGGTGCTGCTGTCCCTCACAGCACTTGTCCTCCGTGGGAGCCATCCACATTAGGAGTGCTGAGCACTGGAACACTGCAGGGTGCAGTTTGATGGTCCAGTTGGGTTTCATAACTACTGTGTGCATTAGGAGTAACCCAAACCCAACCTGCCACAGAGAGCTGCCAACCTGTTCTGTACCTAAAGCCTTCCTTTGGCCCTGACCTGAGGGACTCCAGATGCCTTCCTGAACCTGTTTGCTCATTGTCTGTATGCAGCTGGGCACACTGATGGTCTTGGTTCCCCCTGGCAGGCTCTAGGTGCTGAGAGGCCTACTGGGATCCATGTGTTTGCAGTGCTGCTCCATGCCCATCTCGCTGGCAGAGCCATCAGGATGCGCCACTTCCGCCAGGGCGCGGAGCAGAAGCTGCTGGCCCACGACGAGGAGTTCGACTTCAACTTCCAGGAGTTCCAGTACCTGACAGAGGAGAGAACAATCCTGCCGGTAGGACACCCCCACAGCGCCCCCTGCACGCCTGCAGAGCCTGAGGGTGACCCACCTGTAGGGGCAACTGTGCTGAGGCGCATGGAACTCTTACAATCATAGAACCATTAAGGGTGGAAAATACCTCCAAGGTCATCAGCTCCAACCTTCTGCCCAGCACTTCTGTGACCACTACTAAACCACGTCCCAAAGTGCCACAGCTACCCCTGAGTGCTCTGTAAATATTTCCACTTCTGATAGAGTCACAGAACCACAGAACCCATCCAGCTGGCAGAGCTCTCCAAGCTCACCCAGTCCAACTCTCACCCAGCACTGCAGGCTCAGCACCAAACCATGGCCCTGAGCACAGCTCCACACTTCTGGAACACCCCCAGGGATGGGCACTGCAGCACTGCCCTGGGCAGCCTCTGACAATGTCTGAGAACCCTTCCAGGGCAGAAATCTTTCCTGAGCTCCAGCCTGAGCCTCCCCTGGGGCAGCTTGGAAGCATTTCCTCTGCTGCTGTCCCTTGGCACCCAGCAGCAGAGGCTGCCCCCTCCTCGCTCCAACCTCCCTGCAGGCAGCTGCAGAGAGCAAAGAGCTCTGCCCTCAGCCTCCTCTGCTCCACCTGCACACCCCCAGCTCCCTCAGCCCCTCCTCACCCCCAGCTGCTCCAGGCCCTTCTCCAGCCTCCCTGCCCTGCTCTGCCCAGGCTGCAACCCCTCAGTGTCCTTCCTGCAGTGAGGGGCCCAGAGCTGAGCACAGAACTCGAGCTGTGGCCTCAGCAGTGCTGAGCACAGGGGGATGGGCACCTCCTGTCCCTGCTGCCCACCCTGCTTTTGAGCCAGGCCAGGATGTCAGTGGCTTTCTTGGCCACCTGGGCACTGCTGGCTCATATTCAGTGCCTGCTGACCAGTGCCCCCAGGTGCCTCTCTAAGCTGCAGTTTCCAATCTCACATCCCCAGGTCTGTAGCTCCCCATGGGGTGGTTGTGACCCAGGGGCAGGACCTGGCACTAAGCTTTGTTGAACTTCACATAATGAGCCTTGGCCCTTGGCTCACACCACTGCAGATCTTACAGGAAAGCTTTCTACCCTCTGTCAGCTGGACACAACCACCCAGCGTGGTGCCATCTGCAAGCTCACTAAGGGTACCTCAGTGCCCTCACCCACATTATTGCTAAAGACGTTAAAGATGCCAGGCCCCAGTGCTGAGCCCTGGGGGTACCACTGGTGACTGGCACCAGTCAGGTTCAGTTCCATTCCCACCACTCCCTGGGCCTGGCCATCAGCCAGTTTTTCACCCAGTGCAGAGGGCACTGAGCCAAGCCTTGTGCCAGGAGTGTCTGCAGGAGGTTGCTGTGGGACAGAAGGTCAAAGGCCTGAGGCAGGTCACCTTGTAGAAGGCGATCAGATCAGTCAGGGAGGACCCACCTCTCTCAACCTCCTGCTGACTGGGCCTGATCTGCTGCTTGTCTTTTCAGTGCCATGTGATGGCACTCAGGATGCCCTGCTCCATGGCCTTTCATGGCACCCAACTTAGACTGATAGGTTTGTAATTCCCTGGATCGCTCTTCCAGCCCATCTTGCAGATGGTGGCCTCCAGTCAGCTTGGACCTCCCTGGATAGCCAGGACTGCTGACAGATACTGGTGAGTGCTTGGTAAGCACAGCTGCCAGCTCCTGCAGTGCCCTTGGGAAGGCAGTGAAGATGCAGTGCCTCAGGAGTGTCAACCTAGTTCCCTTCAGACCTGTCTTGGCCCATCAATTCCAGCTGCTGCTTGGGTGTGTTTGATGTCCACAGTTACTTGATGTGAACTTTACTGCCACCAGTGTTGGGAGACAGCAGATGTGTGCTGGTTGTGCCATCTTGGTGCATGCAGCCAGGTGAAGGAGGAAGCTGGCACTGCACTGGAAGGAGGCAGCACATCCTGGGCCCGTGCGTGCAGTAGTACCCAACCTTGCAAGCATATCTACACAGCAGCCAGGTCTTCACTGGTGGCAAAACCCTTCTGGAAGCAGCAGTCCTGCACTCCCATCCTCTGCTCCTATGAGAACAATGTCCTGCAGCTCTCAGCTACCACAGCAGGACAAAGCTGCTCCATGCTGGGCTCTTGGAGCAGGTCACTCATTTGTCACCCCCTCACCTGCTGGGGGTTCCACACAGCAGCCATCTCTGGAGCTTTGGCCTGAGGACAGAAGATGCAGTGATGCGAAGACTGGATGCAGAGCTGTGGTGTGCCCATCCTGGTGCCCGTCCTGGTGCATGTAAGCTGATGGGAACAGGCAGATGTGGAATGTCAAACAGCTGCATCTTGTTTGCAGGTGGAGGCACTGCAATGACTGAACTTCAGGGGCATGGTACAGACTTCTAGGATGCTCTTCAAGTCCCTTTTGCCTTTTCAGCCTCTTCTCCCACACTGGAGGAGTTTGCTGTTTGTCCTCTAGAGAGGAGAAGCCAAAGTGCTGACTTGGTCCTTTTATTTCTCCAGTAAACTCTGAAGGTTCAGGTGCAACGTTTACTCTTTGAAGTCCAACTGCTGGTAGTCCGCAGGGACTTCAAAGGCCAACTGCTGTTACCTCCTTGAGGAAAGAAGCATTGAAGGGTTTAGGCAGAGGGCTGGCAGGAGATGACAGCCTGTGGTATTTATAGGCAAATCCATGCAGATTACAGAGAAAGGCTCCTTTGCATTCAGAGCAAAAGGGAGCAGACAACAGGAGACTAAAGGAGACCACTGGTATCAGCAGCAGCTTGCAGAAGGCAGCTTGGGCAGGCTGGAATCCTTTCCACTGAGCTCTCCTCAGGCCTTTCATTTCTCTCACTTTATGCAAACTGCCAGCACAACTTCACAAGTGTCACTGACTGAACCTGTGCAGAGCCTCTGACTCTGTCCTGCCTGACACCCTGGAAAAATGGGGACCAGAGGGAGGGGCCACAGTCTGGACAAGGAACTGTCTGGACAAGGGGCAACAGCCTTTTGCTGGGAGAGGGGAGATTGAAACTGGAGATGAGGAAGAAATTCCTGAGAGTGAGGGTGGTGAGACACTGGCACAGGTTGCCCAGGGAGGTTGTGGATGCCCCTGCCTGGAGGTGTTCAAGGCCAGGTTGGATGAGGCCTTGGGCAAGCTGTGCTGGTGGGAGGTGTTACCATGATCTTTAAGGTCCCTCCCAACCCAACCCATGTTCTGCTGCATTCTGGCCACAGCCTAATCAAGACACTAATAACACTAAAATCATTCAAGGTCTTGTTTTTCTCTCCTGGAAGCTCTCCCAAGGGTGCTTCCTTCTTTCAGCTTCTGCAGCCCAGGGTCTTTGCTTTGCTCATCCACCAGAACTCTGCTCTGCTTTGGGAAGTAGAAGATCTGATCTGACAGAGGAATGCTTCAGTGTGAGCCTCCCAGGCCACAGGACACAAATCCAGAGACCCCGGGTGGGAGCTGACCTCGTCCTGCCGGGTGCAGCAATGCTGTGCCAGTTACACTGCTTCAGGAACCTCCTACTGCACTTGGCTGCTGCCAGGCTGACTCACCCTGCTCCAGCCATGGTTGGGGCAGTGCTGGCAACCAGACAGCTACAGAGGAGGGGAAATTCCCAACCTCAGAAGGGCCATTGGATTTTTTTTCAGGGAAGAAGATGGTACAAAAAGCTGACCCAAAGCACATAAACCATTGCCAGCCTTGTGATGGGAAGGTGCCACACCAGACCTGGACAGGCTGCAGAGCTGGGTGGGGAGAAATGGGATAAAATCCAAAAAGGTCAAGGGTAGCATCTGGCATCTGGGAAAGGACAAACCCACAGACCAGGACAGGCTGGGGACTGAGCTGTTGGAGAGTAGCACAGGGGAAAGGAACCTGGGGGTCCTGGTGGACAACAGGACAACATGAGCTAGCAATGAGAAGACCAAGGGCATCCTGGAGTGCATTAGAAGGGCTTGATTTGGTGAAAGCAAACTGCTGCCAGAGGATGTCAGCATTTTCAGAAGATGAGAAGTACTCTGAGCACCCAGCAGCCAGCACCCAGCTCTGCCTGCTCCAAGTAATGGCTTTGAATCTCTCTTCAGTGGTGTCCAAAAAACAATCACCAGGAATCCCAAACCTACTGGAACAGGTCAAGCAATCAGTTGTTTCTGAAAGCCCAACAGAATTCAGAGAACACAAAACCTTCATGGGCTGGATGCCCAGGAGCCAGCAATGTGCCCTGGGGGCCAAGAAGGCCAAGGGCATCCTGAGGTGCATTAGAAGGGCTGTGGTGGTTCTGCTGTCCCTCTGCTCTGCCCTGCTGAGGACACATCTGGGATACTGTGTCCAGTTCTGGGACCCTCAGCTAAAGAAGGACCTCAGGGAACTGCTTGAGAGAGCCTAGCCTAGAGCCTCCAAGCTGCTGCAGGCAGTGAACATCTCCTGTGAGGCCAGGCTGAGGGAGCTGGGGCTGGAAGCTGGCGGCAGAAGAGCCTGAGGGCTGCCCTCAGTGCTGTGCTAAAGATGTGCAGGGCAGTGTGGGCAGGATGCAGCCAGGCTGTGCCCAGGGGTGGCCAAGGACAGCACAAGGGGCACTGGGGGCAAGCTGGAGCAGAGGAGGTGCCAGGGAACAGGAGGGGAAACTTTGTCAGTGTGAGGGTGCTGGAGCCTGGAGCAGGCTGCCCAGAGAGGCTGTGGAGCCTCCTGCTCTGAGGAGATTCAGAACCCACCTGGATGTGTTCTGTGTGCCCTGCCCTGGGTGATGCTGCTCTGGCAGGGGGTTGGGCTGGGTGATCTCTGCAGGTCCCTTCCAGGCCCTAACACTCTGTGACTGTGACTTTTGATACCTGCCAATGCTTCTCAGTCTTCTGTTTTCCACTTGACTCTCATGGTGATTTCAAGGTCTATATTTGATGAGGCAGAAGCAATGAAGCTGCTCCCAAGCTCCAGATCCGCCTGCCAGGCCCACAGAGGCTAATTCCTGTACCTGAGAAGGCAGCAGGAAGCCTTTCCCATGCCAGTCTGCCAGGGGAGCTGAGTCTTTGCCTCCCACTCCTCCACTGGCAGCCTTGGCAGATATGCAGTTGCTATTTTGAAGTGGAAAACCTTCTTCTGCCCTTTTGGCAAGTAGTTCTGTTGAAGCTGGCAGGATAGGTTGGCCTGGGGAAAGCTCTCCAAAGCAACCCTGGAGGAGGTTTGGAGCAGGAGCCAGGTGTGCACATTGTCTGCAGCTGGCACCTCCCTGAGAGCAGCATCACAGCTGGGCACCTATGTTGCTTTGCAGAAGGCTCGATGAGGCTCTTGGTAAAACTCTTAAGCCCCTGCAGGAGCCCTGGGCATCTGGAGTCCACTGGGTTCCAGTCTTGCTCTTGTCTTCTCCATGGGACTCCTTGTGAAAAGGGAGTCTCCATCCACGGCTCCTGGGAGCACAGGAATGCTGAGTGCTGAGGCCTTAGCTGGTGCCAATTACCTTTCGTCCTTTAAGAAGTTGTGTGCACTACTCTCATCTTTCTCTTAGGCGTTTGCTGTCCTCCGTGGCTGTATGAAGCTGGTGCTCATGAACCTGGACCTGACCTTCCTAAATCTTCTGTTTCAGGGGGATCATTTAATCACAGAGTGTCACTACAGCACTGCGGACCGGAGTCGCATGACCTGGGTAAGAAAAGTGTCAAAAGGATCAAAATATGCACCCAGATAAGAGTGGGACTGGCAGTGCTGCCAGGTGGGAACAATGCTCCTGCCCCTCTGCACAGCTGGCTCCCATCCTTGCTTTTACAGGGTCCTTGCTCTAAAGCTGTCAGGAGTGTTGTGGTCACAGCCTGAGCTCTTGCACAAAGCATTCACCTGAGGAGAGGTTTACAAAAGGAGCAGGGCAGCTCATAAACAGAGCCCAGCACAAGCAGTGCCCTCCCCAGGGCAGGCATCAGCAGGCACTTACATGCACACCCTGCCTGCTCAGAGGGTTGCTTTGATCACCTCTTAACACGTCTCCCCTTCACACAGTGAGTTTCTTAGAATCCTGGAATGCTGGAGGATGAGAGGGGCCTTCAAAGCTCCACCAGTCCTTCTGCTCTCAGTAGGGGCATCTGCAATGAGAACAGGTTGTTTGGAGCCCCAGACAGCCTGCCCTGGGGTGGTTCCAGGGAAGGGGCATCTCCCACCTCTGGGTAAGCTGAGCCAGTCATGCTGCTCCCTTCTTTCCAGTCTGAATCTCCCTCACTTAGTTGTCCTGTCACGACAGGTCCTGCTCAAAGTCTGTCCCCAACTTTTTTGTCAGCTCCTTTAAGTACTGGAAGGCCTCAATAAGCTCTCCAGAGACCTTTCTCTCCTCCAGGCTGTTGACACAACTCCTCCTGTTCACTCAAGCAGTGATAACCCAAACGATTTCCAGCAGTGCTGACCACCTGCACTTGTCTTGCTTACTGAGGTGGGACCACCTGCTGGTGTGCTGAGCTGGGATCCTGGCAGAATGGCTTCAGGCTGCCAGGGGAGGCTGGGCACAGTGAGCCTGCATCTGGTACCCTTCTCACGTGCTGGCTTTTCCAGGGGCAGGGTCCCTCCTGGGCAGCTGCTGCCAGGGCAGCTCCAGAGGAGTCCATGTGACCCCTGTGCACTCCTGCAGCTGGGGTGTGAGGAGTGGCTCTGCTGCAGCCCCAGGTGCATATCTGTGGCAGCAGACAGGGCAGGGCCATGGCCAGGGCTGAACATCCCCTTCGGGATGGAGGGTGTCCTGTAAGGTCTGGCACAAGGCAGCAGCTGTGTCCCTGCTGCAGCTTTGCAGATCAGCAGGTGCCAGGCATCAGCTTTGGGTTTGGAAGTGAAGCAAATTCAGGTCTGGGGACAGGAGCTGGGCTGCAGCAGCTGACTGTGAACCAGAGAGCAATGCCAGAACCAGTTTGTGTGGGGTGGGGATGTAGCTGCCAGCACCCAGCCTGTGCCAGGGGCTGATCCCTCCTCCTCTGGAGGGGCTGGATCTAGACCTCCATGAGGTGAGATCTGAGGGGGTTCTGCTCAACAAGGAAGACCTGTTTCTGGCACCAAAAGAGAGCAGGGAGACTTCTCTCTGAATCCCAGCTTGCATGTAGGTGCATGTGGCAGGCTCATCAAGAAGAGCAAAGGAGTGAGGATGAAGGGGTTTGAATTCCTGACCTCCCCAGCTCTCAGCCCTTGAGCTCTGTCTTCTCCATTCCTGTTCATTGGGTGAGATCTGTGGAACTGCTCTCACACAGGATTTAGGAGCAATCTGCAATCTGGTTTTAGAGTCTTGTTTCTTCCACTGCCTGAAAAATACTTACTTTAATTCATTGTTTTGTACTTAGTGCTCCCTTCTCCTGGTCAGGGTTCCCTGTGACTCTTCTCTTTCTCCCTCTGTCTGTGTATGTGCCTACAAGTGGAGTCCATGCAGGTGCATGTTCCATATTTCCACCAGGGAAAGCTTATTTCACTTCTTATGGAACAAACTAATGATCCTCCCAGATTCTTCTCCTATATCTGCTCCCCTTTAAACCAGTTTTCTAAAGCTGACAGCAAACCTGAACTTCCCAGCCAGTGCTCTGCAGCACAGCAGGGGCCTTTGTTTCACTGCTAGCTGCTCTCTCTGGCATCTCTTAAGCTCAGAAAGTCTCTGGAGATTGCAGTTTATGCTGTAATGAGTGATGCAATCTCTTCTTGCTACTTGCTGCCTCATGTGCAAGATAAAAGAGTCGAGTTTGGGCTCTGGCACAGGCTTCATTGGCATGTATGTGTAGTTTCTGGTTGTGAGGCTCCAGTGCTATCTTGATTTATCCCATCCCAGGGTGGTCTGAGCACCAGGAATGAGATGTGCCTGTCCTACCTGCTCTACTACCCCCGGATCAACCTCACTCGCTGCGCAAGCATCCCAGACATCATGGAGCAGCTCCATTTCATTGGGGTCAAGGAGATCTACAGACCTGTCAGGCAAGTCCAGTGCTTATGGATGCGTGCAGCATCCTGCTGCTGTCTGTGGCGCTGCAGGGCCGTTTTTGTATGGCAAATAGCTCTGACTGGCAGAGCTCTCCAAGCTCATCCAGTCCAACTCTCACCCAGCACTGCAGGCGCAGCACCAAACCATGGCCTTGAGCACAGCTCCACACTGATGAACACCCCCAGGGATGAGCACTGCAGCACTACCCTGGGCAGCCTCTGACAATGTCTGAGAACCCTTACAGGGCAGAAATCCCGGAACAGATTGGGTTGGAGAGGACCTTAAAGGTCATCCAGTTCCAGTCCCCTTGCCATGGGCAGGAACACCTCCCACCAGCACAGCTTGCTCAAGGCCTCATCCAGCCTGGCCTTGAATACCTCCAGGGAGGTGGTGGAGCACAGAAGCACAGAGTGTGATCAGAGATCATGTTGGGTGATTCTGTGCTCCACAACCTCCCTGGGCAACCTGTGCCAGTGTCTTCCTAAGGTCCAGCCTACCCTACTCTAGTTTCAGAGTGCTGCCCCTTGTCCTGTCACCACAGCTCTCCTTGTAGGCCCTTCAGGCACTGGAAGGCTGCTCTGAGGTCTCCCTGGAGCCTTCTCTTCTCCAGGCTGAACAGCTCCAACTCTCCCAGCATGTCCCCATAGGGAAGCTGCTCCAGCCTGTGACCATCTCTGCAGCCTTCCTCTGGACCCTCCCCAGCAGGTCCATGTCTCCTCTGTGTTGAGGGTCCCACAGCTGGCCCCAGCCATCCAAGTGAGGTGTCTGCAGAGCAGAGCAGAGCAGAGCAGAGCAGAGCAGAGCAGAGGGGCAGGATCCCCTCTCTCCATCTCTGCCCTTGCTACTTTGGATTCAGCCCAGGCTGCCCTTGACCTTCTGTGCTGCCAGTGCCCATTGCTGGCTCCTGCCCAGCTTCTCCCCCACCAGCACCCCAAGTCCTTTTCCAGTCCCTTGATGCTGTCTCAATCACAGTGACAGAAATGCATGAAAGAGGAAGAAATTGTACAACTGGGAGGAAGTGGAAGAGAGAACATCAAAGTGTCCATGCTAAAAGATAAATGGTAGATAAGCACAGTGATGGAGGGAAGTGAGAGAGTGGAAGCTGCAGCAGAAGAGCAAGTCAGAGGATGGTGGCACAATAAAGAGAAGACCAGGAAGCAGTGACAGGAGCCTAGCAAAAGGAAAGGAGAGAGCTGGTGAGGTGAGCTGCTGCTTGCAGGGCTTGCAGTTCTGTGCATGACTCTGCCTGCTGTGAACTCCTGCTGCCCAAGGAAGATGAACAACGTACACCTTTGAGATGTAAATCCATGTCAGGAAGAAAATCAATCTTCTTCCCAAAAAAGCAACCCTCAAGAATCTGAATATTGACCCACTGCTAGCACAAAAAACCTGAGTGCTCTCCTTTCATTCTGAGCTCTGTCAAACATCAAATATCTGTCTGGGACCGGCAGGGGGTCTGCTGCCACTTAGACAGCTCAGCATCTACAGTCACAGCCATGAGGGTCCTTGCAACTCAGCTGGCATCTGTGCTGGCATAGCATCATAGAATGGGCTGGCTTGGAAGCGTCCTCCAAAGCTCATCCAGTCCAACCCCCTCTGCAGTCAGCTGGACCTGGTTGCCCAGAGCCCTGTAGACCCTCCCCTCCCTGGGCAACCACCCTCATGAGAAGGCATAAACCACAGACTCATGAGTTTGAATCCAGCTGTTATAATTTCTGCAGTAGGTCAACAGCAGTCTTGCTGCCCTTCACCATAGGAATCCTTGGCAAGGCAAAAATGCTTCCCAGTTTGTTGTGGGGTTTGGCTTTTCTGCCCTTTAGTGGCAGTGGCATGACTTGAAGGACATCACTCACTAAGAGCAAGACTGACTTCCAGAATCCAACATCAGTCTTAAATGGTGGGAGGAAGCCCAGGGTGAATATGTGTGACCACATAAAGGTCATTCCTCAACCTACTTCAGGTTTTAAGTGTTTCTTATAGTGCTTAAAGCATCTCAGTGGCAGATCAGGAGTGGAAGTGATTGCAAACAGAGTGAGAATAGTCTGAAGAGGAAAGTTCCTGCATGGATGAACTGCAGAAACATCACCAGAGAGCAGAATGCAGTTAGTGCAAGGTGGGTGGCAGCTGTGGTGCACTAAATGGGATCCGCTAAACTAAGGCAATAGTAGTTCAAACTCAAGTGGCTGGGCTGGGAGTGTGTCCTCACACTTACAGCTTGGAAGTTGTCTCTCCTTACAGAATTCATCTGAACCATGTAACTGCAGAATGATTTGATATTGCTGCCAAGTCATCTGATCACTGGGATCCACTGCTCCTAGTGCAGGAATTAGGCCCTAACCAAACTGGTTGGAAGAAAACCATGCTGCAGTTACAAAATCATCCCATGGCAGTCAAAAACCATCCCACTGCAGTCAGTGACAGGTCATCCCACTGCAGTCAGAACATGGCACTGCAGTCCTTCATTTCCCACACTATTTCTGTGTCCATTCTCCATACAAAAAGCAGTTTCTAAACTGGTCCTAGCTCAGGGTCTCTGTGAGCCCAGAGAGCAAATACTCTGACCAGTGTCTGCTTTCCGGAGTGCCCATTTGTGGTAGCTGTAAGTGAAGGGGGACATGGAGCTCTTTTTAACAGAGTGGGTATGCAGAGTGTCTGCCACAAGTGAGGCAGCAATTGGGAAGAGGGATTATCAGTGCCTCTATTTATGACCTAATCTGCAATCCTTGTGTCATTCAGTTCTGTCAGCCTGGGGATGTGTGACCTGACAATCATCTCTCTTGTGTCAGCCTGGCGCTGGGACTGCTTCACTGGCTCCTGAGTTACCCATGCAGCAGGATCAGGCACTGTGCCTCCCTTTAGAACTCTCTTCTCCTTGCTCTGGTGGCACAGGTAGTAGTGCAGGTCATGAGGAGCTGAGAGGCTGTGGCAGGAGCACAGCAGTGGCCATGGCAGGAGCACAGGGGCTGAGCTCCACGCTGGGTGCTGAGGAGAGCTTTGGTATGGGCAGCACCACACCCAAAGCAGGTGGGGCACAGCCCAGTGCCAGAGAGCACAGAGCAGCCTGAACTGCTTAGGAGGGTCCCTGCTGCTGGGCCTGAGCATTAACTGCCCTGCTCAGACAAAGCTCAGCTGCTTCCTTTCTGCAGGAGCTCTGTTGGTCTGCCTGTGTGATAAACCTGACCCAACCACCACCCTCCTGCTGCCAGCAGAGGCCACAGGCAGAAAGCAAGGACCATGGGAATGGTTTCCTTAGTTGCTGCTGTTCTGCAGGGCTTGCTTGGTTGTTGGAGTGGTTTGGAGTTTTTTGGGGGGGTGGGGTTGTGGGGTTTAGTTTGTGGATTTGTTTTTTTAGGGGGGTGGTTTGGGGCGGTGGGGTTTTGTCTGTTTGTTTGCTTGGGGTTCCTTGGTTTGTTTTGTTGGGGATCTTTTAGCTGTGGTTTGTTGTAGTAGCAGCAGTAGCAGCAACAGTAGCAGTACTATTAATAGTAGCAGCAGCAATAGTAGTAACAGCAGTAGTAGTACAATAAGCAGTAGCAATAGTAGCAGTAGTAGTAGTAATAGCAGTAGTAGTAGCAGTAGTAGTATATTTTATGACTTTATTGCTGTTTGATTATTGTCTAGAATTTCATACTAAATGACAGATGAGAAATCCCATTTCTCCCCTTTCTACATCTTTGGCTGCTTGGAAAAGGGGTTGGCCTCACTTCTTCCTCAGGGAGAGCTTGCTGGGGAGGGGAGCAAATAGTCGGCTCTGCTGCACAGCACAGCAGGTCTCATCCCACGCCTGACCAGAGCTCTGCTAGCAGGCAGCAGGCAGGGACATGCCGAAAGGCAGTGTCCGCACCTCCAGTTATTTGCTCTTTTGGCACTGCTGTCAGTCAGTGCCTGTTGGAGCAACTCCACTGCTGAACTGAACTGGGCCCTATCATCTGAGCTATCACTGCAGCTTGGCAGAGCCAGCTGGAAGCATCTTTGCAGTGGCAAAGTCTCTGTGATGCTGCCAAGCCCAGGAGAGGTTGTGGCTTGTTGGCGCTTGGGGTTTCTGTGAGACGTTCCAGCAGATCTGCGTCATGGTGCTGTGAGCTGAGGCTGCAGAGCAGACACAGTGAGGGGACTCTTCCTTAGAGGCCTCCATTTCTCAAAGCAGCTGGCAGCAAGTCCTAAGCTGCTGGCAAAGCTCCCTAAGGCAGTTAAGAGCAGGGAAGGTGCAGCAGTGTGCAGAGGCAGAGCGCTCAGCTGGGCAGCCAAGCCCAGTGCACAGATCAGTCCCAGGTCTGCTTTTCTCAAGGAGCTGCTCTGAAAGCTTCTCTCCATCAGCTCCAGCTCGGTGCCCTTTGTCTGGTTTGTGTCTCAGTAGGACTTGGCCTTTCCTCATCAAGAGTCCTAAGCAGTACAAAAACCTCTCTTTTACGGATGCAATGAACAAATTCAAGTGGTCCACCTCCGAGGGGCTCTCCTACAATGACCTTGTGCTCAAGCTGCCAGTGAACGTGAGGTGCTCCAAAACTGACAGTGCCGAGTGGTCGGTAAGTGAGCCCTGGCAGGCAGGCAGCAAGGCCCTGGCACAGATGTGGTCTGCTCTGCTGCTTTGCTTTGACTGTCCACCTACCCCTCTGCATGTGGCAGGAAGTGATGAGAGGGTTGTGACAATATGTCACTTAATTCCAGTTGGTAGAACCATGGAATCACTAAGGTTGGAAAACGCCTTGCAGGTCACCGAGTCCAACCATAACCCACCTCCCATGGCCACTAAACCATATCCTGAGCATCACATCTACAGATTCTGGAATACCTCTAGGCGTGGGAACTCCACCATCTCCCTGGGCAGCCTGTGCCAATCCCTGACCACCCTCGCAGCAAATAAATTGTTCCTAATCTCCAATCTAAACCTCCCCTGGCACAACTGAAGCTGATTTCCTCTTGTCCTGTGTCAGTTACTTAGGGAAAGAGACCAACCCCAGCCTCACTACAATGTCCCTTCAGGGAGCTGTGAGAGCAATGAGGTCCCCCCTCAGCCTCCTCTTCTTCAGGCTAAACAACCCCAGTTCTCTCAGCCTCTCCTCACCAGTCCTGCTCTCCAACCCCCTTAGCAGCTTTGTGAGATGCTGTGCTGGAAGCAGTGAAGTATGGTCTGGTCTTTCTAATATTTGTCCCACTGCAGATCTCTGCCAAGCAGCTTCTGACAGTCCATGACACTGTTCAGCACTTTGGGAGAAACTTCCTGACCTTTGCAACTGCTGGCCAGCAGAGCTGCATAGTCTGTTACTGATTATGTACCAGAGGACAAGTTGAGATACTGAAAAGCACCAGAAATGTCACTAACAGGGGCTGGGCTTTCAAAAAACAATGCCTGTGCTGTCTGGAAAATGATGAAGAAGCAATGCTTACAACTTCACAAATGCAATCAGAGTGAACTCACTGCAACTGGGACTCCACAGTTCCTCCTTTTAACCAGAGTTCCCTAGTGCAAAGGTGAAATTAGGACTTTTCCTTCCCTTCCCTCATTGGTGGTCAACTTGGCCATCTTCATCAGTCAGGAGAAAGATTTCACCTGAGTGGCCGCACACTGATTTCTTCTGCAAAGGGAGAAAAGGGGGAAGAGAGGAGCTGAGCTGAAAATGCCTTCACCCTTCTGCAGAGATGCTCCCTTAGGCCAGCCCCAGCTGTGTACTGGCTCTGCTGGGGTTCACTCAGTGTTTGGGTTCTTTCTTATCCTGCAGTGCAGGGTCACTGCAACATGGCAAAAAGCCCAGAGCAAGCCTGTGCTGTGCAGGTGGACACCCACCAGGCTCTCACACATCAGTGTGCCCAGCAGCTCACTTCCTGGAGAGCTTTCTCCTTAACATTCCAGGAGAACATTGAGGAAAAGCACAGCCTAGGAGCGTGCCCAAATCTGCCCACACTGCCCTCTTCCTGTCCTTGCCTCGCTTCTTACACACGGGCAGGGAGAGCTCCTGCACTCCCTGGAGTGTGTCCCTAAGGATCTGCCAGCTCTGCTCTGCGCTTCTGGCTCTGGCACTGCTTCCCATGGGGTCCCTGTTGCAAACAAAGGGCTGCAAGCAGGGAATTAGTAGAAGTGGGAATGATTTATTAGCTTGGAAACCATCCAGCCGGGTCCCTTCAGACACAAAGTGAGTCCGGTTGGGTGTGCAGGTTGGTGCTGGCCTGTGCAGTATCCCCGGGGAACAGGAGTGGTACAGGCAGCTTCAAGCTCAGGGCTGGGAAGGTGACTGAGGCATGGAACAGGCTGCCCCAGCTGGCCAGAGAAGGCACTCCCGGGGACACAGGCAATGCCCAGTCTGCCCACAAGGCTCGTTTCAGCTGTGGGAAGTCCTCTCAGTGCCTCCTGGAATTCCACATATGCCCCAGGCAGAGCCACCCTGCCCCCTGGCAGCACCATCTGGCAGCAACTCCTGCCCCGTGTACCCTGCCGCAGGAAAATGACCAGCAGCAGGTTCTGCCTGTCCAAGCTTGCACTGGCACAGGAGACTGCCCCTGGAATGTGGCTGGGGGAAGTGGCCCAGGAGTCAGCTGCCTCCCCTTCACCCCTTGCCTCCATCCATGTCCCGACTCCACAGGATGGGGAAGGACTTTGGATGCTTTGCCACACTCCTCCTGGCTGACTCCAAGCTCAGAGAGCTGAAAGTTTGCTCTCCCAAAACGCAAGTCCCAGGCCTTGCTCTTCACCTGACATATTCCTCAGGCCTGTGAACTCCTCCAGTGCATGACCACAGCAGCCTAGGCTGCCGCCAGACTTAACATTCCCCATTAGCTCCCCTGTGCTGCTGGCAGTCAGCTCCAGCACAGCTTCCCCTCAGCTGGGGCTCTCACCCTGGAAATATCTCTGTTGAGCTTGAGGTCTCCACAGCACAGTCAGAACTCAGCACACTGCCAGCACAGAAGGCCAAGGGCAGCCTGGACTGCATCCAAAGCGGTGTGGCCAGAGAGGGAGAGAGGGGATCCTGCCCCTCTGCTCTGCTCTGCTCTGCTCTGATCTGCTCTGCTCTGGGGAGACCTCATCTGCAGGGCTGGGGCCAGCTGTGGGACCCTCAACACAAAGAGACATGGACCTGCTGGGGAGAGTTCAGAGGAGGCCACAAAGATGATCAGAGGCTGAGAACCTTTGCTATGGGGACAGGCTGAGAGATCTGGGGCTGTTCAGCCTGGTGAAGAAAAATGCAGCTTAGAGCTGCATTTCAGTATCTGCAGGGGACCTGCAGGCAGGCTGGGGAGGGACTGTTCAAAAGGGGCTGTGGGGACAGGACAAGAGGAAAGGTTTGGAACTGCAGCAGGGCAGAGTTAGGTTGGGCATCAGGAGGAAGTTGTTCAGAGTGAGAGTAGGGAGATACTGGCACAGGTTGCTCAGGAGTGTGGTTGATGCCCCATCCCTGCAGCCACTCAAGGCCAAACTGGATGTGTGCCTGAGCAAGCTGCCATATCTGGAGGTGTCCCTGCTGCCTGCAGGGGGCTGGACAAGATGCCCTTTGAGGGCCCCTTCCACCCCGATGCATTCTGCAAGATTCTGAAGCAAGTTGACAACTCCAGAGCAAAATTCTCACCTGATGTGACCCAGTTGCTCATTTGTCATCCTTTTCCTTGCAGATCCAAGGCATGACAGCTTTGCCCCCCACCATAGAGAGGCCCTACCAGGCAGAACCAGTCACATGCAGCTCAGCTGCTGGCTTAGGCTGCAGTTTACTCCTCGCCCTGCTATTTGTTGCACGCCTCCCAGCCAGCACCGTGGCAGACCTCAGGCTTCTTGTATCATAATTATTATTCCTTCCTGTCTGTTTGCCCTGTGAGTTCTGCTGTCTTTGCACTGCTGCCATTGTAGATTTATTTTTTTACATATCAATAAATTCCATTTGCCAGTTCCAAACAAGCTATGTGCTTCCTGTTGAACACTGTGGGCTTTTCTGTTGAGCAGTGCCAAGTTTGTACAAAACACAGGTGGTCGCCCCCTGGCACCCTGCACACTGAAATCCTGCCCCATGCCTCTTTGTTACACTGTGCCCTGGCTCTTTCCTGTGTTGTTCTCACAGTCAGCTCTGTGTATGGGTACATTTAATAAACTGAACACAACCTGGTTAACCACACCTAGTCTGCTGTCTGCTGAGTTCTTTTATCTGGGTTCTTGACATCTGCAGGTTGTGCAGTGGTTGCTGTGTGGACAGGTCATGTCTTGAGAAGGTGTATTTGATCTTGTCTGACTGACATGGGCTGTAGCAAATCCTCTCAGCTGGAGTGCTGTGTCCAGTTCTGGGCTCCCCAGTTCAGGAGGGACAGGGAACCACTGGAGAGAGTCCAAAGGAGGCTATGGGAATGCTGAAGGGCCTGGCACATCTGTGTGAGGAGGAGAGGCTGAGAGCCCTGTGGCTGGGGAACCTGCAGAGGAGAAGGCTGAGAGGGGATCTGAGCAACAGTTACAAATGCCTGAGGGGTGGGGGGCAAGAAGCAGGGGCCAGGTTCTCTGCAGTGGTGTCCTGGGGTAGAACAAGGAGCAATGGACACAAACTGGAACCCAGGAACCTGCACCTCAAGATGAGGATGTTTGGTGTGAGAGTGCTGGAGGCCTGGAGCAGGCTGCCCAGAGAGGCTGTGGAGTCTCCTGCTCTGGAGACTTTCAATCCCCACCTGGATGTGTTCCTGTGTGCCCTGCCCTGGGTGGTCCTACTCTGGCAGGGGGTTGGGCTGGATGATCTTAGATGTTTTTTCCCAGTATCCACAGTTTTCAGGTCAGTGCTGGGACCAGTGCTGTTTAACATCTTTGTCAGTGCCATGGACAGAGGAATCAGTGCACCCTCAGCAAGTTTGCAGATGACACCAAGCTGTGTGGCACAGTCGACTTGCTGGAGGGCAGGGATCCATCCAGAGGGACCTGGACAGGCTGGAGAGGTGGGCCCAGGCCAACCTGATGAAATTCAATAAGGCCAAGTGTAAGGTCCTGCACCTGGGTAGGCACAATCCCAAGCACAAATACAGGCTGGGTGGTGAATGGCTGGAGAGCAGCCCTGAGGAAAAGGACCTTGGAGTCTGGGTTGATGAAAAGCTCAACATGAGCCTGCAGTGTGCACATGCAGCCCAGACAGCCAACCGAGTCCTGGGCTGCATCAAGAGAAGCGTNATGATCAGAGGGCTGGAGCAGCTCTCCTATGAGGACAGGCTGAGAGAGTTGGGGCTCTTCAGCCTGGAGAAGAGAAGGCTTTGAGGGGCCTGATAGTAGCCTTCCAGTATCTGAAGGGGACCTACAGAAAGGCTGGGGAAGGATTATTTACAAGGTCCTGCAATGACAGGACAAGGGGCAACGGGCTTAAACTGGCAGAGGGGAGATTTAGACTGGATGTTAGGAGGAAGTTCTTTACAGTAAGGGTGGTGAGGCACTGGCACAGGTTGCCCAGGGAGGTTGTGGATGCTCCCTCCCTGGATGTGTTCAAGGCCAGATTGGATGAGTCCTTGAGTAACCTGTACTAGTGGGAGATGTCCCTGCCTATGGCAGGGGGTTGGAACTAGATGATCCTTGAGGTCCCTTCCAACCTTATCATTCTATGATTCAAGAGTTTTGTGACTCTGATGCATCCAGGGAGGACGTTTTTGGGAGCAATGCACTGCAGAACATCAGAGTTTTGGAGAGACGTGGGTGCTGTGCCAGGGTTGAAAACTCTACCAGCACCTCAAATCTCCTGCAAAAGATTCCTGTGCCAGCCCTCTCTCCTGGCAGGGCTGTCTTTTCCCCAGACCCTGGCAATTCAGATTTTCCTTTGTTCAAAGGTGCTTGCAGAGTGAGCAGAGTCTTGGCAGGGGGCAGGCAGACCTCTGTTCCTTGCGTCTGGACAATGGCAGTAGCAAAGATGCATCTCACGGCAAGGCTCTGGCAGTCACAAGCAGAGTGTGATCCTGCCAGGAGCTGTCATTGGCACACCCTGTGCATCCCAACAGAGCAGGCTGTTGCTGAGAGGTTAGGTCTGTGCCTCATGCTCTTACTGATTGTTTGCTTATTTATTTTGAACTCGTTTCATGTTGGACAGGGGAGATTCACATTGAGTCTTCCCTTCCACGTTGTGCCACACAGCAGAAAAGGATTTTGAGCAACCAAACAAGTGCTTTATTTTGGCAGCCACACTGCAGCTGCAGTGATCTGTAACTGTTCTGCAGTGCTGCATGGACTCACTGGACTGTGACATAAAACAAAGGCTGAAAGTGCTCCCCTCTGCCCTCATCACTGCAGCACCTCACTGCAACCAACCTCTGTAGGCTCCACAGGATCACAGAGTGCTTGAGGTGCAAGGGACCTTAAAGATCATCCAGCCCCAGTCTCCCTGTCATGGACAGGGATGCCTCCCACTAGCCAAGATCTCATCCACCCTGGTCTTGAACACTTCCAGGGAAGAGACATCCACAGCCTCCCTGGGCTACCCTCACCACCCTCACTGGCAAGAATTTCTTCCTAATGCTCAATCTAACCAACCTAAACCTGCCCTGCTCTGATTTCAAAAAGCATCCATTGCTCCTTGGTTTATTTCTATGCAGCACCAAAGAGAACTTGGCCTCAGCCACTGACCCCCACCCCTCAGCTATTGATAGGCATTGATCAGATCCCTCTCAACCCTCTTCTCTCCAGACTAAACAGCCCCAGGGTGCCGGAGAAGGGAGAACGCTGATATCCTTTTGACCCTCAGCAGAACTCGTTTATTGAACATCGCTTTGGGGTTTAAATACAATCCATAATAAGCTTATACATATTGCAAAAGCTGAGCTCATGATTGGTTACATTGTGAAGGCTGACTCCGCCTAGTATTGCATGCCTGTGGTTAACAACGTGATTAAACAGTTATGTGAACATTCTTTTTCTGTACCCTGATTATCGGACACCTGCGTCCTGTTTACCAGCTTCTATTGGAACCTCCCCATCTCAGAAACATCCCGACCTTGGACCGCTCTCCATCCCACTTCTCCACTCATCTCTATCAAGTTGACCTGGTTGTGACCCTTCTCAGTCAGCCAGGCCTGCACCAAACTCTCCACACCAGGGCTCTCAGGCTCTCTCCATATGGAGATGCTCAAGTACCACACTCATCCTCATAGCTCTCTGCTGGACTCTCTCCAGCAGGTTTCTGTCTCCAGAACAGCTGTGCCACAGAGAGCTCTTCTGGGTTGCTTCCTCTATTCCATCACATGGAGGTTTCCCTGGGCCATGGGTACCTGAGGAAGCATCGGTCCCCAGATATCAGTATCCCGTGGGCCCACTGAGCCTGGCACAAGCTAAAAGAAAGGATGGGGACAGCCATGAATTACACCTTCCTCAGCCCTGCAGAGTGCCCCTGGTGCAGGTGCACTTACCCAGCTACCAAAGCCTAAAGCCTAAGGCCCTGAGCAACCTGCTCTGCTCTGCTGACTGCCAAGGGACTGGACAAGATGACCTTTGAGGGTCCCTTCCAGCCCAATGCAGCCTGTGAACATGTTTGTATAGTTCATTAGCAAAGTAGAATATTTTTGCAGGCTGTATGTTTGGGTTTGTGCTAAATGCAGTTTACAAAAGATCTGTAAGCTGTTGGATGACTCTCAGTTAATTTAAGATGTCTACAGATATGGTTTCTTGCCTGCTTCTGAGAGCTGGCCCCTGCAGGATGGGCTCCTGCATCCTGCTTAAAAGAAGACATGCTGAGGTTCAGTAACCCACTGTGTGACGGTTTGGGAGTTCCCCACTCCCCCCTCTTTGTAAAATGGCCCAGACTAGAACTCAGCCGGCTGGAAGTTAAGGACTGAAGCTCTATTTACAGCTCAGCACAATGTACAGCAGAGATAGACACAATATACAGGAAAAGTTACAGAAATACAAGTTAAAGGTAATACAGAAACA
>VWZE01008810.1:0-14849 GCA_013396675.1 Eubucco bourcierii
GCAGTGTCAATCACTGGGGAGTTGCCCAAGTTCCCTGATGTTCTTTCTGTGGGTCTGCTGGCGCTACTGGTTTGGAGGTCCAGTGAACTGCAGCAGAGCTTGGCTGGAGATGCTGCTCTCAGCTTTAGAATTTGCTACAGCTTGTGCGACTGGCACATCATGGTTTTGTAGGATGTTTGGTTGTCCACAGGCTGTGGGTACATGAGGCAGGTGGTGCCCACCTCTGAGTCCTCCTCTGCTTCTTGATGTGGGTGGTGCTCCCTGCAGAAGGACCTGTGGGAAGAGGAAAGGCATGGACGAGGGGAAGATTGCACAGAAAGAGAGAGGAAGTACCTGCCCTAAGCAAAGTACTGGTTTAGGTTAGGGCTACAGTTATAGTTCTGGTTAGGGTTTGGCAAGGAAGGGAGAGGAGAAGTAGCTGGGTGACTGATATTTCCAGGTACCTGCGAAGTTTCTTTCTCCTTTTAGCTTAATTTCTATATTGAGATGAAAACTGAACCTCAATGAAAATTTATACTAATATACTAATAATACAATCTTGAGTCAGATATGAGTCTTTCATTGAGAGAGGAGATAGTCTAGAGCTAACAGCCATGAGTGAGAGAAAAAAGATGCATAGAAATCTATTGTCTTGTCTTGAAGTGGAGGTGAAATAAATGTTGGGTTTTTCCCCATTTGAGAAAAAGCTTTGTTGAGGCTGTGANATGAGTCTTTCATTAAGAGAGGAGATAGTGTAGAGCTAACAGCCTTGAGTGAGAGGAAAAAGATGCATAGAAATCTATTGTCTTGTCTTGAAGAGGAGGTGAAACAAATGCTGGGCTTTTCCCCATTTGAGAAAAAGCTTTGTTGAGGCTGTGAAGTGGTGTACAGTATTAAACTCTAAACTGTGGAGCATAAATGTCAAACTAGGTGACAACATCTGAGTTTTGGACAAAGGCCTATGGTGTTGTCATTTGGGGTTCTTGGCCCTTCTGTCTTGGTCCTGTTGTGTACTGTTAAGGGGAGGGAAAGATGTCTTAATCCTCTTAAATTGAGTAACATCAAGTAAGGAGGCATGATATGAGTTCTCATACTATACTGCTACAAATTTTGTCCAAATTGGGTAAGAAGTTGCTTTCTTCATTAGATTTAATCAGAATGAGTCTGAAGATGTTCTAATTGAAAATGTCAGTACACTTTTATTTGAATGTCTCAACATGTGAGGTCATTGAATCTAGCAAAGAAAGCCTTGGGAGCAGGCAGCGATTCCCTGGTAGTTTAATGAACAATCTGTCTGTAAGACAGAAAAAAACGCTGAAAGGTGAGGAAATATTTAAGTAAGACAGAGGGAAAAACATTGTTTGGGCATTGTATGAACTTCTGCAAGGTAAATGTACTTTCAATAAGTGTGGTTTTGGCTGCAAGCAGTCGTGGGGATAAAGTCCTGGCCTTAGTCACTGATCTTGAAAAAAAAGTGATTGGAAGAATCACAATCTGAACTTCAAGGCTAGGAGAAAACACGTCTCTTCAGACTATAGAGAAAGCTTTTTGAAAGTTGGGGGAATAATTGCTATACCTAACACAGCCACTTTTAAAAATGCTTAAAAATAGCTGAGGAGTATTGTCACTCTGAGTGGGAAGGTCACAGCATCCACATGCCCAACGTTATCATGACAATGTGCAGAGAGAAATTTAAGAAACATATTTACCAGTTGGAGATTTTTAAGGAAGTGGTGTAGGTTAAGGGAAATTAAGAGTTAATTTGTATAACCATAGAGGAAGTCCTTCAGAGAGACTAGAAAGTCTTGTGAGAGCACACAGGACATGTTAACTGTTTATTCTATTTTCTGGTATCTCCCTATATAAGGGAGTTCACAGCCAGTTTTCTCTCTCCTCTGAAGCAGTGGCTGTTATCTCTTGGCTTGTGGGGGAGAACAGCCTTCTCCTGGCTGTGGCTGGTAAGCTAATATTTGCTGTGACAGTGGTTTGTGAGGGGACATTGAGGGCTGGTAGGCCTGGGCCTAGTGGGAGGGCAGTTCAGCTTGTTCCTGGGCTGGATAATGCTGGAGGCAGGGGAGGTTTTGGAAGGCTCTGGAAGATTTAGGCCTGGTAGGCCCAGGTGGAGAACTGGGCTGAGGTAGATTGGTTTGTGTATATATGTTCCTTTTCCATGAATTCCTTTTGTATATATGTTGTAAATAGTATTATCCATTTGACTTCCAGTTCTGTGTGACTGTTTTTATTTTGCTCCTTTGAGGTAAAATACCTTTCTATGCTTTTGTCCTGGGCAGCTCATGGCTCAAACATATGGGACACAAAGGAACTCCTGACACCTTCCCTTACTGTTTCCCTTGCTTGCTTAGTTCTTGATGGAGATCCAAGCAACCCGATCTGGTTGAGGATGTCTCAGCTCACTGCTGTGGGGTTGGACTAGATGACCTTCAAAGGTCCCTTCTGATCCAATGCATTCTGTGGTGTCCCAGGTTGGCAACTACAGGGTTAAAATCCTCTAGGGACTAGAAATTTGTTATTCAATCCCATAATTCTGCTCTCTTTATAAACTCACATCGAGGCCAGCTCGTTCTCCTTTTCTCCCCCTCCAGCCCTGTGTCTGGAGGGAGCTGCTTTATCAGGACAAACATGTAAGGAGTAGGCCTGTTTTGGGGCCTCCAGAGGCTGTGTTTAGTCCTGTGGATGGCAGAGGCATTGAGGGGGAGGACTGGAGCACTGGGGATTATAGATTTAGGTTTGGGTTGAGGGAAATTCAAGGAGGTCGCTATAGATTTTGTATCTGCTTTGTAATTTCTTTCTGTATGTCTCTTTAAAAATATCATTCTGTTTTCTCTCCATTTCATTTGAGAGCTTCATTCTGTCAGCTCCTTAAAACCCATGACATATGGATTCTATGAAACTCAGCTGACACTTGGCAATTGTTTGGAGAAAGTGTGTGTAATGGGTTACAATCAGAATTACTGGTTTGGAACTCCTGGGCAAACTGAGTTGCCAAGACAAATGTCATCAAGACACATCTTTTATCTGTGAAGAGATGAATTGTAGTTATTCCTTGAACTGGGAGGCTCAGCAGTGATGCTGCTAAGAAGTCATCAACAATTCCTTGTCTCAAGCCATATACTTTGTTCACCACAGTAAGAGAGTTTATGCCAACACAAACTGTTGAACTAAACATTTCAACAGATCAGACCTTTATGCCTCACAAAAACACTACTTAGAGTCTAATCATTTATGTCCTTCTTGTTGAGGTCTGCAGCATGACCTGTAGGGCTAGCAGAGATGATTGATAGGTGATGTAACAGGTACAGCTGTCTTATGCTCAAACAAGCATAAGGAAAACTTTCAAAGGAAAACTAATCCTTCCTGGACTACCTCTGACTGAAAACAACCTGTAGTTTCTGGCATCACTTTCACGGAAAACGTTTTGTGGGCTAAAGGAGGGGATATTGCTTGAGCTGCCTCTGCTTTAGCGTGTAAGAGAACCTTGGCCTTAGCACTGTGTCCAAAAAGAGATAGTGAAGTGTTCTTAGATTTTGCTCACGCTGGGTCTTGAGTGAAAAGGGCATAAGGCAAGCTAACTGCTGGGTCTGCCTGGAGTGTTGCTAGTGATGTAGGTCCCATGGTGGTCAGGACTGTAAGGGTGAGGAAGGGAATGTCCTGGAGTGGCGATCTGGTGCTCCAAAAGGGCAGGCAGAGGAACTCAGAAGACTGATGCTGTCAGAATGTACATGGTGAACAGGAAGGCGTATGTAACCTGTTACTTCTGTCTGACTGCAAGTCAGAACTAAAAAGGAGAAAGGCGGAGAGACGAGGGGAAGGGGAGGCTGCACTAGATATTTTCAGACGTCCTTTCCAGATAGATTCCGGGGCTCGACGCGGGGCAGGGTCGGCCGCTGGTCCTGTGTGAAGTCGAAAAGCGGCAGAGCGAAGCCAGAGTGTGGTTCCGTACACAGAGGCTTAGGCCGCTCTCGCGTCTTGCTGTTCGAGACGGCGCTGCCGACCGCTCCGGTACTTTACATCAGCCCGAGGATAGCGTCCCGCGAGGCGGGCGGCAGGACCCGGCCCGGTCGCCTTCTCGGCGCCAGACACCGCCCCTTCGCCAACAAAACAAACACGGCCCGGCCCGTGCGCGGCCCAATGGTTGCGCGCAGCCGCCGAGGCCGCCCCGCTCCGCTGCCACCGCCGCCAATGGGTCCTCGGCCTGGCAGCTGGGGCGGGGCGCCGCGCTGCGCTGCGGCTGTTACGTGGATTCACCATTGGCCGCGGACGCGGGGGGCGTACCCGGGGCGGGCGAGGCGGTGCTGGCAGCGGGCCGGGGCGGCGGCGGCAGCGGCAGCAGCGGGGAGGTGCACCCTGGCCGGGGCGGCCATGAGGACCGAGATCTCCACGGCTGCGGCGTTCGTCACCCGCCTCCTGCGGGCCGCTGGCGGTATCGGCGAAGAGCAGCTACGGTGCTTCCGGGAGTGCCTGCAGGAGGCGCTGCGCGGTGAGCGGGGCCGGTAGGAGCCCGCCGGGCGGGGTTGGGGGGACTCTTCTTTCCCCGGCCAGTCCCCGCTGCCTCTGCGCCGCGGGGGTGGGTTATCTGGTGGAGCTCAGGCTCGGTGGGGCTGAAGGGCGGTGGGGCTTCGGGGCCGGGGTAAAGCCGCTCTTTGTTCCCTCCCTCAGAGCACTACAAGCACCACTGGTTTCCCCTGGTGCCCTCCAAGGGCTCCGGGTACCGGTGCATAAGGATCAACCATAAGATGGACCCCTTGATAGGAAAGGCGGCGGGGATGATTGGACTGAGCCACGAGAGACTCTTCCAGCTCTTGCCCAGCGAATTAACTCTGTGGGTCGACCCTTTCGAAGTGTCCTATCGCATAGGTGAAGATGGATCTATCTGTGTCCTTTACGAAAACCCCCAGCCTGGTGGGAAGGCATCCAAACCTCTGGAGAGCAGGACCAGCTGTAAGGAGGAGTGGAGAATTGGCAGAACCAGCCCTTCCAAGAATTACAACATGATGACAGTTTCTAGTTAAAAATTACCGTTCCATGTATAATGTTGTATGTATCCCGTTCTAATGGTAAACTTAGATGTAACTGAGGTTCTTGGGTTTTTAATTATATTTTCCCCCTACAGTCATTCAAGTTGTAGTAGTGCTGCCAAGTTCTTTGTGGCCAAGGGCTAATGTATAAAGCAGTTCTTGACACTGCATGGATACACTTTCTCAATTGTGTACTGTAAATGCACTGTACAGTCAATTGATTGTTTTACACATTTATATTTAAAGAAAAAAAAGTTTTGGCTATTTGTAATAAAAAAGCAATATTGTAGCACTCTTTATGATGGATTTTAGTCAAGATTAACACTTGCTATAAACATTCCTCAGTTTGCAGAGCAATAACAAACCAGGGGGGTGGGAAACAGCTCTAACAAGCTGCACATAAAACTTCCCAGTGATTTGTGTGCACGGACTTCTCTCAGGGTTATTCAGGTTTGGTGGCGAGGCACAAATCACAAAAATAACTTCTGATTTTCTTTTTTTCAAAGCATGTATTTGAGGGTTGAACTCCATCATGACAAGCAATTGGGGAATTAGTTTGCCTCATTATTTGTAGTTCTTGGAGTAGAATAATAAAGACTTGTTTAAATTGCTTTTGAGTTGGTGTTGATTGATTTTTGGCTTTGTTTTGTTTTGGTCTTTTTCCTTTGGTGGTTTTGGTCCCCCCCCCCAGGCTCTTTATACTGCTCTCAGAGCTTACTCAAGCAATTCCTGATCATCTCAGATATCTTCACAGGTAGAAAGGTGTAGCTCTGAACTTTCATCTTTAAGCTTTCTGCCTGAGTGTTTGAGTAGATGAGTAGAGCTGAATAGTCTGCATGTTGTTTTTCTTTAGTGTGTTTTGTATCAGACTGAATAGAAGCAAAAGGACTCTTCTAACATTGATCTGTTGCAATGTAAAACCATCTAGGGAGCTGAAGTCAAACACTGCTCACCAATACTGCTTGACTACCTGGACTTTTCTGGAAGGTAAACAACTGCCATTTCTCGTGTACTCTGAGTCCCCTCTTGTTTTGTCTGTGTCTCTAATATTGGTTGGGTGTAAGTTTAGTAAAAGTCTCATATAGAATGGATTTTGTGTAATAATAATATTATATATTATAATAATATAATAATAATGTTTGCAGATTTATGTGTAGACTTGATATTCCAGTAAAGGATTCCCTTTACTGATCTTCCTGTTCTAAGGAGCTATGGTTTATAATCTGGCTAGAGGAGGCTGCATGGTGTCTAGTCTAGTGCTGCTGATTTTTTTGAAGCCTAATGTTGGAGCACAGCTGAGTATTTGATGAAAGAGAGCCTTGTCTAGTATTAGTGTGTCAGCAGGAAGGAAAAAAAAGTATCTACTATGTCAACAACATGGTAAAATGTACAGAAAAGGAAGGGGCAAGTCTAGGCAAACTGGAAAGGGTAGAGATCCAGCTCACATAAAGAGGTTTTTCCTAGTGTTAGAAAAAGCTGTGGGTTACTTCTTGCAGTTTGCCTCACTCTCTTGGTATCTTGGAGACAGACTTGTCTGGTAGCATTTGTTTTATTTGAATAAAATGTGCAATTAATAGTAGTAGTAATTTAAACTCTATAAAAAAATGATTATGTGTTTTTAGTATATCCCTCTACTAAGTAAGTTTCTGGGTTACTTTAACAGATCAGTGTTAAAGGTCTTCTGGCAAATTGCCCTTTTATTATACAAGATTGAAAATCAGTTCTCACAACATTGTTTTATTCTCTTGGGCAGACAGTAACATGCTCTTGCTCTGATAATCACCTGCACTGAGTATTTATTTTCTTGGGACCTCTAAGGGGACATATTTGACATGTTGGTAACTGAACAGAATAAATCTGCCAAGGGTGAGGTGCCCTGTTTGATTAAATTTAATTTCAAAGATAATTTGACTTGCTGCACATTATGAACTACCTACCTACCTGTAGCTTAAGAGTAGATCTAGAGTACTGTGTCCAGTTCTGGCCACCTCAGTTTAAGAGGGACATAGAACTGCTTGAGAGAGTTCAGTGCAGAGCCACTGATTAAAGGAATGGAACATCTCTGTTACGAGGAGAGACTGAGGGAGCTGGGGCTCTTTAGCTTGGAGAAGAGGAGTCTGAGAGGTGACCTCATCAGTGTGTGCTGGTTTGAGGCTAATTGGAATATTTTAATAGAGAAAATTATATTACAGGCTGAGAGAAGGAAACAATGGTGATGTCTACTTCATTCATAGGCTTGCTGAGATGTTTAAGAAAAGGATACAAAACAAAGATAAGGCACTCGGGCTGAGTCTCTGGGGCACAGCGTCTCAGGCTGTCTAGCAGCTTCTTGCCTTCTCTCTGCTGAGTAACCTCACTAACCACTTTCCTTCTAGGCTCCCCGGCTGATTCTCAAAATTCACGTTGCGCATAAGGCAAACCTTGGGGTAAGGTATAGGGGTGGGGAGAAGGTGGAAGGGTGGTTGGGAGGCCCTCCTGGGGTCTCTGATTTCTGGGAGGGGAGTTGTGTTTCTGTATTACCTTTAACTTGTATATTTCTGTAAATATTCCTGTCTATAGTGTATTTCTCTGCTTGTGCATTGTGCTGAGCTGTAAATAGAGCTTCAGTCCTTAACTTCCAGCTGGCTGAGTTCTAGTCTGGGTCATTTTACAAAGTGGGGGGGGCGGGGAACTCCCAAACCATCACATCATTTTTTATTTGGTGCTTCCAACACGGGGCTAATTAAATTTGATTTATTGCTGGTTCAGTCTGGAAGTTATGGGGTTTATGATGAAGCTGTTTTATTTTCTGTTTTCTGTCGGTTACCCAATTGTGGTATGGTATTTCTGCCGTTGGTTGACAGCAAAGATTGGTTCCTTTCTGATGGATTTAATGTGGAGAAAATACATAAAGGATGAGTGTCGGGAGGATGGAGTCAGGCTCTGCCTGGTGATGCCCGATGACAGGACAAGGGGCAGTGGGTGGAAGCTGAAGCATAGGAAGTTTCATGTAAACATGAGGAGCAATTTTTTTCACTGTGAGTGTGACAGAACACTAGAACAGGCTGCCCAGAGGAGTTGTGGACTCTCACTCTCTGGAGATACTGAAAACCTGCCTGGACGTGTTCCTGTGTGATCTGATATAGATGATCCTGCTCTGGCAGGGGAGTTGGACTGGATGAGCTTTATAGGTCCCTTCCAGCCCCTGTGATTTTACATAGTGGTAGACAGCTGAAGTGGAATTGAAGATGATGTGGGGCCCAGGGTATGATTTCCATCTACTGGGTATGATTTGACATGAAGTAGGGTACAGCAGGTTTTTCAGATGTTCTTTTCATGTCTGATGTGTCTTGGTGTTAAGAGTGGAGAGGAGCCTGGATTAATCTAAGCCATAATGATTTCTGCTGCTTCTCATTTATTAATCCTACCATGTTCAGTGGGATATTTTATATGTTATATCATGTCTTATAATATCCTGTTCTCTGCAAGTTTGATATTTATCATCAAACAGAATGCGGGGTTTTTTTGTTATATGAAATTGAACTTGAGTTGCGTTACCTAAGACAGAGGTATAGAGTTGAAGTTGCTCTGCAGACAAGCGGGTGGAGGAGACTGGGGAGCTTGATGAAAACCTACTGGAGCAAATAAAATACTTGAGCTGAAAGTAAATACACTGCATTATCTGTGACATCTAGCAGTACAGGCTATTACTTGAAAAAATGTCAAAGACCTACTAAGAGCACAAAGACTGTTCTGAGAGAGTAGAGCTCTTGTTAGTAAGCCAGGGGGCCTGTTATCTGGAGAAGGTAAATACTATTTACTTGGTGGTGAGTTTTGCATTCTGTCATAGCAACAAACCGACATTTTAAGGTATTTCAAATTATGTACTTCTCACACAAGGCTGACAATCTCTGATCAGTCATGACACAGAACAGAATAATTTGGATTCTGTAGGAAGAATTATTGCATACTAGCCTCTTTGAAGCAGCAAAAATATATGCAGGAGAGGCATGTTTGTTCTCATGCATGTTTGTATGAGTATAACTGTTGGATGAGTAAAGATGAAGGAAAAAACATATGTAGAGAAAACAACATACATTCCAAAATAGTGCCTTGCTGCAAAAACAATTAAATAGCATTTGTCTGACTTGTAAAATCCGGATGAGATGAAAGATCCTGCTAGTTTATATGGCCTGACCATCTATGTACTGCAGTTCCTATACAGCACACCCCTGACTTAAGAGCACCTAAGGGTATGGAAGTCTAAAGTTTTGCTCTAAAAACTTAGACATAAAGATATTGTCTGCTTTTATTTCAGATACTACATGACTCTACATTAAATTTGGTATGTTTTTTTTTTTAAGATTAATTTCTGAAGCTTAGTGTCCTTCTAATTTTTTTTTTTTTTTAATTTTTTTTTTCTTATCCTCAGGATGAAAGACCTTTCAATACAGCCTCTTACATGCACTTTATACCGCAATCAAAGTAAGCCTGGGGTTTTGTTTGTTTGGTTGGTTGGTTGGTTGGTTTTTTAACTCATAAAATATTAAAAATATTAAACTTTTTAAGTTTGAACATAAATCATTTAGCTGGGATTTACATATATGCTTTCTGCAAATGCTCCTTCTGGTTTTAATATGTGCATGAGAATGTGTTCTCAAGAAACAAGTACTGCAAGTCCACTGACCTGGATCCCACTGCTCCTACCATTGTTGTCTGTTCTGCTGTAAAATTACTTCAGATTCAGTAGTGCCATAACTACTGAATGTGAGATTCCTTGCTTAAGTCAGTTTTCATTCACAGAATGCACTCTCCACTGTGTTGTTTTGTCTAGAATTCCATGTGGTTTAGGTCAAGTGCCTTCTGAAAGTCCAACTAGTGTTACTATAATTCCTCAAAGGAGAAACCCCAGGTTTAACCAGACAACTTTTCTTTAAACTCATGTTGACTAGCATTAATGAGAATGTTCTCCTTATAATTACATCTTATATTACAAAGTTAATTAATAGTTCATTAATTAACCTTCTTATTACATTTAATCTACAATTAAGAAGTCTTCTAACTTTCATTCAATTTTTAGTTGTACTTTTTTATATTGGGATACCTACTCTGAAAATTCCTAGTTATTCCTATGTGAACTGGAAATGGACTTTGGGGGCCTACTGATATTCTAGAGCAGTTCTCTTTGGAATTTTTCTAGGCTTTGTGGTTATGTTTTTCCTTATGAAGTTCTAAAAGTTATCTGGATATTATCCGTCATGAGTATATTGAAAGCATTTAATCCTCCTGTAGGCCCAGGTTACCTGCATATCAAACACAGATAAGTGATGTGTGTTGTACACATGCAGCTCTTTGCCCCACTTCTACAGTTTAACCATCTCAGTCTTTTCAGTACCTTCATGTATGTGCTGAGGTATCTGGAAAGGCTGTTGCCTTTGCACAGGGGTTTCTCTTGGCTGTTTTAACCATGGATTTTGCCCTTTGTACTTCTGAGTCTCTTCAGATTTTTTCTTACTTCACAATAGTCCATGTACATTGGCTTTTTTCTGTTCACTGTTTTTTCTTACAGGATGGTAAGGGGGTGTGACTCAGAGCTTTGATCTCATCTTAATTTCTGCCCCATGTTGTATCACTGCAGCATCACTGCAAACTTCAGTCTGCCTTTGTGCGATTCCTCTGAGCTGATGCATGTTGCCATGGCAGAGTGGGAAGACTTGTATTGCTGGGTTAATAGAGGCATTCTGGTTCTTCAGTCACCACACTTGTGTTTGTTTTGTTTTTTTTTTTTCCTTGTGGTGCCAGAATCACTCCTAAGAATTTCGATGCTATAAGAGTAACAGGCACATCTATTTTAATCATTTTCTTGCTGGGGACTCTATTCCAATAGTAACAAGTGATATTTTTCTTTCTGTTACAGGACTATGTAAAATATTCATTAAGAGCTAAATAGCTTGTCGTTTGGGTAACTTCTTGGGGCTGGGGGGAGCAATATATTCTGAATGAAATGGAATGGCATGATAATCTGCTTAGGAGAGTCATGGCATTAAGAGATTCAGCTGCCCCTCATATGCAACCAGTGTGACTAATAAATCTCTAAAAAGTGTCAGGAAGCACTGAGAATGCAAATTAAATTGCAATTTTCAACAAAACTCACTATTTTTAACTATTGCCCCCCAGATTGTTGATGGTATTATTTGTGTAGTCTCACTAGCAGTAGCAGCTATATAGTATCAGTTATTCTCCCCAGTGGTTCTTAAAAATCCAAGGAAATAAAACTGTGAAAAGGAGATAAGCATCTGTTTGGTTAAATTAAACAGCAGTCAGTCTCAAATCACTGAAAGACAGCGGTGCAGATGTCTGTCCTGATAAAGTAATTCTGTTGTGCTCTAGTAAGGAGAAAAATGACCTCGCAAAAGGTTCTGTAATGTTTTGAGCAAACCTTGTGCGAAAAATAAATACCTAGCTTAGAAGTTTGGAAACCTGGAGATGTGCCAAGTGTGAAAGTTCATCTCTGAAATGGAACACTTTTTAAAAATAAGTAAAAGTATAAATACAGTTTGTGTAGATGCTGTGATACAGCAACCTTAAATACGAATTTTCTTGAGCATAAAACTGATCTGCAGTTCACTTGTAGCAAATACAGTCAACTTCATCACGCAGCTCTCACTGGGGTTTCTGTGACTGCAGTGTGGTGTTTGGGGCAACACAGCACAGAGCCTGGTCATGGAAACTGATGTTACCTGTGTGCCATTCCCAGGACTGTCTGCTGCTTGAGTGAAGAATGAACAAACCCATGGGAAAATGGAGGAAAAGGTAGCTTCTAGATAGTCAGAAGAGAATGCTGCACAGAAACGAGGTCATTGTATCATCAAACTACTATGCTTACTTCATTTTACACTGAGTCCCAACATGGAACTCTTTCTTCCACTGGGGCTCGGAGGAGGAAAGACTCTTGTCCAGGCTAAGGGGAGATCTTACTGCCTTCTACAACTCCTTGAAAGGAGGTTGTAGCGAGGCTGGTATTTGCCTCTTCTCTCAAGTAACTAGTAATAGGACAAGAGGAAATGGCTTAAGTTGTGCCACGGGAGGTTTAGATTGGAAATTAGGAAAATATTTCTTTACTGAAAGAGTGGTCAGGCATTGGAACAGGCTGCCCAGGGAGGTGGTGGAGTCACCATCCCTGGAGGTGTTCAAGAAGTCTGCAAATGTAGCACTTCAGGATATAGTTTAGTGGTTATGGTTGGACTCAAAGGTCTTTTCCAGCCTTAGTGATTCTATGATTGTTCATAAATATTTATGAATACTCACAAATACTTAGAAAGTACATTAACTGCAAGACCTAAGCTTTATTTTGCATACTGCTTATAGATGAGTAAAATATTAATAAGTATTCCTACTGTGCAATACGTCCTAGTTAATAACTGTACATCTGTGTACTATGAATATGTATATTGACACTTTGCACTAGTCCCCTATATATTTATACGGCATCACTAGATTCAAACCAGTGTTATGTGAATATTTGTGCTGCAAATGTACAACCTGAGGGGTAGATTTGCATAAAGGCACATGTAGGAGTGATGGAAAATAATATAACTGTAGGGCGTTAGGCTTTTGTATATTCATGGAATAGATTACAACAAAAGCTGACCCCTTAGACTTGCCTGCTCTTACTCTGAGTTTGGATTATCCTGTGTTTAAGACTATTTGTAAGGCTGCAGAAGTGTGAATGAAAACAGAATTCTTCTAATGTATGTCATGAGAGAATATTTCATTTAGTGTTGAACGTAACCTGTCACTCATACAAATCCTTTCTTCTGGGAAGTATGCTGGTGGGTTTTTGTGGATATGGCAGAAGTTATCAAGTGCACATCTTACTTCACTGCATATTAAAGGTTGGTACAAGGGTTTTGTCAAAGGGCTTCTCTGAGGGAGGAAGATGTACAACTGTGCTGGGAGAGGATAGTCTTGTTCTTTTTGCCCCACAGTGTGATGGGCTGATACTGAAACTGAAGGCACTGAGTATGTTGATGTGGAGAAGACTCCAGGGCGATTTTGTATCTGTCTTCCAATACCTGAAGGGAACCTATAGGAAAGCTGGAAAGGGACTTTCTGTAAGGATGTCTAGCAATAGGATAAGGGAGGGGGATGGTTTTAAGCTGAGGGAGCACAGGTTTAGAGTGGATTTTAGGAATAAATTCTTAAGTAGGAGGGTGGTGAGACTCTGGAATGGGTTGCCCAGAGAGGCTGTGGATGCTCACTCCCTGAAGGTGTTCAAGACCAGGTTGGATGAGGCCTTGAGCAACCAAGTTTAGCTGAGAGGTGTTCCTGCCCATGGCAACAGGTTTGGAGAAGATGGTCTCTAAGTTCCTGTCCATCCTAAGCCATTCTATGATGTCTGTGATTCTGAGCTATTTTTATTAAGTGATTGAAGTATGCAAGCTAACATTAGTCAAGAGTAATTAAATATGTACTTCATTTTAGTAGTGGTACTGAACACTTAGTATGGAATTGGATATTTTGATGGATGGAGGTTTTTCTGAACAAAACTAATTCAGAATCATAACCTGCAGTATTTATGCAACACTTGATTTTACTGTTAGTCTTATCACTAAATGCTATTTAACTAATACCTCTGTCAGTCCTCAGATTTTTTTTTTTTCACTGACTCACTACTATTACATTAAAGAAAAAGTTGTTGCTTCTCTCCCATGTGTAACCTTAAAAGCATTTTGTCTCAGGTTTAGATGAACATTTTAAGCGCTTGCACTGTTTTGAGTCCTATGTAGTAGCTTCATGGAGTTCCTTTTAATTTCTGAAATATCAAATGAAGATTTAATTGTAGCTGAAACCTTAGCTGGTCTGTGAGTCACTTCACCAGAAAAGAACAACTCATTTGTGTGTGATGAGTGTCACAACTGTACATGTGCACCGTATGTTTTGGGGGTATACTCAGGGGAAGCTTTGTGTATTTCCTAAAACAAATAGACATTTGTCTCTTTTCCACAAACCTTTAACATTGATTACTTTTCCTAAATGTGATCTAAAACACTGAACACTCCATGGAATGAAAACTGAAATACATTTAGGAGCCAACGTTTGCTCAAGTTAAAGGGCTTCATTTTAGCTGTGATCCAGAGCAGGCTGTGGATCTATCTCATTTATCATGCCTAGGAGTTGGAGGAAAAGCAAATACAAAACAACTTTCCTCCTTCCTTCTTCCCTTTTGGTGTTTTTTTCTGTCCTTCAAATAATACTTTCTCATTAAATTTGCTAAACCTTTGCACCAGCACAAAGAGATTAGCACTTGTTTATTGGCAGACACCATGTTTTGACAACCAAGGTGAGGGCTGGAATTGTAACCAGCACTGAATTGAAAAGGAATGATTAATCCAAAGGTTTTATGAGGCATTTTTTCCCAGCCTATTGCAGCTCTCTTGTTTTTGTACCAGATTGACTAATGTAACACTGTGCTGCAATGTACCTTTTGTGCTCTGTTCTTAGCAGCAACAGGATTTTAAATGACCTAGAGGTTACTTCTGCGAAGAACATGTTCTTTGCAGAAGTATTGCTTCACCAGGATCCATAGCTGTGAACATTAAGATTTGGTATCAGCTTTAACTGAGTGTTGGGGGCAGACTTTTAGGCTTTTGGAAAAAAGTTACCTGTAACATAGCATATCTGACAGGATCCTAAAGGGCCACACACAATTAACATGATATTGTGCATCATGGTCTGCAAGAACAGTATGAAGCATGTGCAAGTTTGCTGTCATTTCTTTTTGCTCCTGATAGGTTCATGGACATGCCTATCTTTTGAAGGTCTTTTTTTTTTTTTTTTTTTTTTTTTTTTTTT
>VWZE01008810.1:14869-32194 GCA_013396675.1 Eubucco bourcierii
TTGAGTATCCTCAACATCTTGTAAAGCTTATCTGTGTACACAGATAAAAAGTAACAAAGCTGCACCATACTGTTCTTCAGGAATACAGTATAGCAAAAATATTCCATCAGAGAGGAGAACGTATGTCATTAAGTAGAGCATCTTTGGTTAAGAAATAAAGCATTGTTTCTAAAGTCTGCTGTTAGAGGAAATTCCTGGTTGATCAATCTGTGTGTATGTGTGTGTGTGGTTGGTTGGTTGGTTGGGTTTTTTTCCTCCAGTTAGCTTTTTGCTCTGTCATTGAGATCCATGATCACTTGTTTCTGTAAAGTGACAACACATGAGCAGGATTACATGGTACTGAACTGAAACACGGTGCTGTTGGTCTTGAAAAGTAACCTCTGCAGGAGGAGCCTGATGTGATAAAATGATTCTTGTAGGCAGAAGAGAGGAGAGAGGTAGGAGATATAGGTGATGTGGAGTAGAAGTGACCAGGAGATCCAGACTCTTCTCAAAACCCAGAAGGACCCTTGGGAAATGTTTGTGAACTGAGGAAATACATTAGGAGGAATGCTAAAAGCTTAGAGGATAAGATCCATACGCTTGTCCTTTTTATTTTGAATGATCATAGAGTGATCCTTATACAAAGATCTTCTAATCAAATTATTTTTATACCTCTTAGGGATTCTGAGTTGTCCAAGAAGGTTAATATCTGGATATATATAGAGAGTGCTGATGAGTACTGGTTAGGCTATTTTGAATAATTGCTGTGAGCAACCTCTGGTGAGTCAAATTGTGGTGGGTACTGTAGGTTATTCCTGAAATGGCATTTTTCCCCTTTGAATCAATGTGCATCTAGCTTCCCATATAGCCTCTTTACACAATTGTGTTTAATATTCTCATGTCCTTGATAAAGAATTAGTCATGGTATGATTTCCACGTTGTAATAAATTGCTTTCTAGGCTAATCTCTGAAATGCAATTTGCATGCAAAAATATCAGCTCAGGCTTATGGTCTTTGATATTCTGCATGTTTATTGTTCAATTTGCTTCTATTTTCCATTCTTCCACTTAAGTGCATCTTTAACTGCCATGTGTATGCTCATTCCTGTTTTAAGTTTTTCCCCATGTTTGTTTCCATTCCATTCGCCTCCTCCTGTGCATCTAAGGTCTCCCATCTGAACACAGGCATTGAAACAGAGTGGCCTGACTTTCAAAAGTGTTAAGTGGATGCAGAGCCTTCTGATCGGAATGGGAATTGGAGCCCATCAGCCATTGGAAATCAAATGAGATCAGTGTTGTCTAAAGGAAATAAGAAATTGGGAAGCCAAAGTAATTTAAGTAACCTGAGTGAGCCATGTTCTTTAAAATACTTTCTGCAATCAAGATAATTGAACAATGGCAGAGTCATTATAACTTTAACTTCAGCAAACGTAAATTGTATTAACTTTAGACCAGTATCCTGAGGGAACATGAGGCTAACAGACCACACAGGGACACAGAAAATACTTACACATAGGATCCTCTGGCTGTGGCAAGTAAGGAAATGTGTGTAAGGCACACAGAATCATAGAATGCACTCAGCTGGAAGAGACCTCTGGAGGTCATCTAGACCAAGCCTCCTCCAGTAAGTGGGGCCATACTCAATTAGATCAGGTTACTCAGAGCTCTATCAAGCCTGATCTTGAATGTCTTCAGGGATGGGGCCTCCATCACCTCCCTCAGTACCAATGTTCTACCACCCTTATAGTAAAGAACATCTTCTTAATGTCCAGTCTAAGTCTAGTTTAAAACCATTGCTCCTTGTCCAACAGTTCCTTCTCAGCTTTCTTGTAGGCCCTCTTCACAGGCCGCTAGAAGTGTTGCTGGAGCCTTCTCCAGGTGGAACAAATCCTACTCTCAGCCTTCCTTTGATGTGGCTCCCCTCTGGATGGTCCATTTCCTTCTTGTGCTGATGATCCCAGAGCAGTAAAGGTAGCGTGGAATTTGGACAAGTAGAAAAGGGACAGTCTGCAGGAGGGAAGAGGTGCGATGGATTCAGTTGTAGGTAGCCTTGTGTCTGGCCTTGCACCTTGTGTCAACTCCCTGGCTTGACCTCGGACTGCCTCATTAGTGGCCTGGGCCATCCTTGGTCACTGTCAGCTGAGCTACTCTGCTTTTGTTTCTCAGGTACTATAAGACTGCATCCCTTAATGCTGTGCCTTGCTGAGGTGCCTTGCTGTCACCTCACTCCTGGCCAGCCTTCCCATGCTGAGCAGCCACTCTTGCTTGCTCCCTGACTACTGCAGTGGGACCGAGGTAGAGACAAGGATCTGGGCTGACATTCAGCTCCTAAGCTAGCAGCAAAGGGCCAGATATGGCTTCTTGCAACAGTATCTCTCTAGGTTTATCCATCAGATCCAAGGCCACACAACTGCTGTCAGAGCAGCACCAAAATTTCAGCGGGGCTGGGGTGACCTTGCAGAAGGGGATTGCAGAGGACAGAGTCCGATCAGCACTATTGCAGACTATTCATGGACCCAGAGCCTTGAGTGCAGTTTATCTGTAAGAGCAGATGAAGAGGGAGAGGATACTTTAAGAATATATGCAACTATCCTACATGTCCATGTTCAGGGTAAACTTCATCTATATTGTTTCTCAATATATTCTCCATGCCTGTTTCAATGATAATGCTTCTCTTAAGAAAAAAAAAAACCAAAAACCAAAAAACCAACAAAACTTTAATGAGGCAAACCAGCATATTTTCCAATAATCTTCTTTCAAAAAATTTTATGTTAGAATTTTAAACAAAAAGAATAGCAAAATTTTCATCAAACACTGTGTGTGAAACAGTCCTGTGGAATTGCTGATCAGGAACACTATGACGTTTCAGTGGAATTACTAGAAATCTGAATGACAATTCTTTGAGCAATGTCTTTAGACATTTCTGTCTATATTAATGAGAAAGTGGATTCAGAGCTTCTCCTTGAGTTGTGTAGGATCTCCAGTCATCTGAGGAGTGTGTGCAAATGTTTTTGCTGCTGTTATACCATTTAGTACACCAGCAAAAAAATACCCCAAAATTCAATCCTGGAGATTCTACAGTATTAGGTAAGGGAAATGTGAATGGAGAGGGTGTTGGAATAAAAGGCTAGTGTTAAACCTCGTGTAGACACCTGTTGGTGTCTCCTCGAACCAGCAGATGAGGCTCTTTCCCATTGTATCTAGTTTGCAACACTAAACCTATGGAAGCTTTTAACTTTGATAGACAAGGTACTAATATTGATCAGTCGGGCTCTTAGAGGAGAGCCGTGTAGAGGTTTTATCAGCAGTACTGCTTTTCAGACACCTCTAGAAGTCAAGCAGATCAAGCAATTATATGAACAGCTTTTAACTCTGGTGTTGCAGTGCCTGTGAGAACATGGAAACCCAGCCCATTTTTTAAGAAGCTGTATCTACTTTGTAACAAGTAGTTTTGGGATTTTTCTAATCTGTCTCTCTTACTCTCTCTAATATTGATAGATTTGGTTTGTAAAACCTACTGCTCCTAGAGCTTCGCGAACAACAACAAAATCCCAGCAAACCTTTGTGTTTTACTTAACCTGCTTTTGTCTGATTATCTCCTCTTGCCAAATGCTTATTTCAAGCTAGGGGAAAATATTGTTGTGTAAATAATTTTTGGTCTGTCTGCTGCCTTTGTTTTGTGCTAGGTAGCAGGATTGCTGTAATGGATTTTATAATTGTTTCTAGTAGCTACAAGCATATCTTGCCACCCATCTTTAATTGTAATTAAATCTCTAGCTATATCTCTAGGTATGATTTTGTAGCTATCTTCTTTTTTTCACTCTAACTCAGTATTCAACTTAGGTTCATAACCAGCCATCATGTAGAAGGGGTGTGTGTGTGTGTGTATGTGTGTGTATATATATATATATATTCATACCACATGGATTTATACCTTCCAAGGTGCCAAGTTTTGTGTGGGAGGCGGCTTCACTGCTCTTTGGGCCTGATGCTCTTCTAAGTAGTATGGGATTTGATTTAGAGTTTGTGTTTGCTCAGTCACCTTAAATTTAATAGTTGAAAAAGCTTGATTTGATATCTAGAACATCTCTATTTCAGGGTATTTATTTTCCTGAGGCTGTTAGTAGTTCTTATTTTCCAAGCAAATTGATTTTTTTTTTCCCTAGAAATGTGTTGGAAAAGTATGAGATAGACACTCATTACTCATATTTATTCTTTTATTCCAAGTGAAATTCTTTCATAAAGATTTTTATTGCAATGGATAGCTTTAGGCTTGCTTTTGCCAAGCATTCCACCAGGAAGATCTCACAATCACTTGTTAAATATCCACTTTGTTCCACCTTAATCAAGAGAATTACAGATTGTTACCTTTGAAATAGATGTTTTAAATCAGTAAACCATAGTTTAGTGGCATGCATTATCACTGATACTCTGATAACACAGATAATTTAATCTCTCTTTTAACATGGGTAAATCTACCAGTAAAAGGATGGCACAAATCTTTATGTACAATTTTGTTCATTTGTTTGTCTTCTGAGAGAGAAAAAACCAAACCAATGCAACAAACCAATCAATCAGAAAACCCCAACAACTCAACCCCTCTGTGACAGCTCATGGACTGCTCAATTAATGATGAGGTTCACTCTGCCAAAATATGCCCTTGATCTGCTCTCTTCTGCGTTTTCAGAGAGAAATATCTTTTGTTCGCTGTGTTTTCTTCTCTCCTTGAGAGGGCCCCCGACATATTCACCCTGCTTGGAAGTTCTGCAGTGCTGCTAAAAGTGCAGTTTTATAATCAGCTTACTTTGGTCCGAGAATGAGCTATCAACAAAATGGCTAATCTTGCACTCCCCACTGATTTTGATTGTGTTCCCATTCTTTCTTTAATGATGGCTTGTGTGCCTACACAGTGTCACAGTGGTTTGCTGAGTCAGCTAAGGGATTAAAGAAAAGGAAGGGGGAAATGTCCCATCAGAGAAAGTCTGAGCATTCATTTGGTGAATAATCTGATGTAATGTGCTATGAGCGTAACTGTGCTGAGGGCATGGGAATATATGGCCAGATCTGAGAAGAACAAGATCACCCTCTCGAGATAGCACAGTATTTACTTATAAGAACTTTCCTGCAGGTGAAACTGTGTTTATGTAACGGAGAGGACAGATAATCTGAGGTTTTGCATCTGAGAAAATACCTCTTGAAAATACAGTTTCTGTTTGATTTCAATGCTAATGATTCCAGTAAACTGGGTTATTCTGGAGAGCTGGTCAGGACAGGGCATTGGTTTTTTTTTTTGTTTTTTTTGTTGTTGTTGTTGTTGTTGTTGTTGTTGTTGTTGTTGTTGTTGTTGTTGTTTTTTTTTGGTATGCTGCCATTTTAATACAGAGATCACTCCAAACTTATTAGCAGTACAGTAAGTAAAATGTATGTACGGATTCCAGGAATTATGTCTTTTAAAGTGTTTGATAGGGAATGTAAATCTGAATGTATCAGTTAACTGTACAGAAGAAATTGCTTCTCAGTCCTGCTGTGCCATCCCCAGACACTGTTAGGCAGTTTGGTATTTCTGTGTATAAGCTGAAATACCACATGTCAGCAAGTTACGTCAACTCATAATTTATCTTCTGGGGACCTTGTACTCAGTGAACTGAAAGTTTTAATGGGGAAGGTTTCGAGGTTTTTCACCCAAGTGTATTGCCAAATGATGGTAGTTCAGCTGAAACCCAGATTAATACACTACTGAAAGATGGCATACAGGGCTCATCAAAAAGAGGTTTAAACAGAGTGTTACGGTATGTTTGTGATATCAGACAATAAAGGCATTCTCCCAAGGGTGAGAATGTTGCAAGAGGGTCTTTGATCATGAGCCAATAGTGTAACATTAACAAAGTAACTGCAATAAGAAGTGTTAACCTGACCTGAAAGCAGTAAAACACTGCTCCTACGTGACTCCTGACCAGGATGCTGAGCTGGCTCCAGTAGTTTGCTTTCCCGGCTCGATGTAAAGAGCATTTTGTTTTCCGGTTGCTGGTATGTCAGTTAATACAAGGCAAAACCTAAAAGCTCTTTATCCCTTCATCTTTGCTTCCTTGCCCCTAGGATTAAAGGCTGTAAGAACCGACTTTAAGGAGGTGCTTAGACTGGGGTTGGTCTTGTTCCATTCTGCTTTAATACCCTGTCAAAGCTTCTAGGAATTTACTGTAGCATTCTGCTTTAAAGACCTCCTACAGTTTCTAACTAAATCTTCTTTTCCATACATTTTCCTCCTAAAATTCACCACAATACTGTGTGGTTAGGTGGCTTTTTCGTGGGTTTTGGTTTTTGTTTTCTTTGTTTTTTTGGGTTGCTCATCTACCCCCTCCTGTATTTATTTTCTCCCTAAATAAAGATTCAGAAGTCTTGTACATGGAAAACACTTGTCTGGCTTGGCAATTTGTTGGAGTTACATATAACTTCTCTGTACAGTATTTATGTGGTATGTGTAACTTCATTTCCTTTATGACTGTATGTAGCAATTAAACCTCTTCGTAGTTATAATGTCTGTTTATTCCCATCTGCAGTGCTTTGCTGGCTGGGTAAATGTATACAAGCTCTTGTCTGTTAACAACATATACATGGCTTTATCTTTATTGACCTTAAGTCACCTTTCTTGCTACTTACAGTCCTACTCCTGAAACCATTGACTGCTTAGTTTCTAAAATATTTTACTGTGGTTTGAAGTACCAGATGTGCTTTCTAAAAACCCATCAAGTTACACACTCCAGTCTTAGTCAAGTTGTCTTTCCTTGGTTGGTTCAGTGTTTCTCAGTGAATCAATGATCAAAAGACAACTGGAGCATGAGCTTTCCTGCATTTCTAGTCTGTGTCTGGAACCACCTAGATAAAACATGGATTTGAGAAAAAAAAAACCCAACTATGTCATGGAGCAGTGATATCAGCCTGATAATAGCAAGAAAGCAAAACTTTACAGTTCTAATGAGGCATCAGTTATGGAAGTATACTCCCATTTTTGATGGGCGTAATAAAAATACCAGCCAGTCGTATTTTAGCATGGTCGTTGTATCTTTTGAAACCTGAAAATGGTGAAGCAGTTTAAAAATAATAGTATTTTGCAGCACGTTTTCATTGTCCTCTCGTGTCCATTTATTATTGTACTCGCAGCCTTGAATTTGCTTTTTTAATTTTAATTTAAACCTACTTTTCCATGTCTCAAGATAGATCTTTTGTATGATGTTTGCTCTGTTCATAAATAATTTTTAAAAACCCTCTTTTATAGAAGCCTTTCATTTTAGGAATCTGGAGAACTAAGATGTAGCTTTTGTCATAAAAATCTTTCTCATAAGCTCACAAGGCCTTTGTATTATTGGCACCCAATTTTGTCTTGGGTCTCAAGTAATGCTACGTTTTTCCTTAGATTTGGATTTGATGAACTTTTTAAAGCCATCGGAATATTAACAAAAATATTCCTTGATTTTTATTTATTTTGCAATTTAAATGAGCACATGACTTTTTTTTACCATTTTGCTTTCATTCCCTGGTGAACTTAAAAGTTCTAAAAGGTGGCATATGTATGACTCCTATGTTAGAAGCTCTGGGGTATTATATAGTAAAGGACAGAGCAAAGGTCTAAAGCTGAAGGTGGGAAGGACAGCGTAATGATCTGCGTAGTTGTCATGACCTAGGGAAGTTGAGATGAAGTCAGTGCCATAGCTTACATGCTACTCAAAAAACATGCAGAAATTACAGACATGGGTGATGTAAGACAGGATGGGAAGATATTTTATATTGGATGATGTATTGTCTCTTTACGTGAAGATGACAGACAAGATGGCCACTTAATCTTTTATTTGTGAATATCTGCACATCTTAGTTTACCCATTGGTTTAGAATCTAGAGATTATTTACTCTTTTTTTTTTTTTTTTTTTTTTTTAAATCTCAAACACTGGAAGAGTCCCAAGAAGCAGGAATTGTGCCATAAAATGTAGCTACAGGACCCAGAGAAACAGAAGTGTTTCAGGTCTGTGTTGCTCTCCTGACTCCATGTTACATCAGAAATAAAAAGAATGGAGAGGGGATTGTGGCAACTGTGGAGCTGAAGGTATGATTATCTTGTATGTTCCTGATGGTGTTCTGAACATACTAAAATACCATACAACACCTGGTCATTTACTGAGATCCACAGGTCTGGGTTCCAAAGGTCGCTGAGACCTGTGCTAGCAGTTCTCAAAGCAGTTAATTAAAACCAATCCCAGTATGTTCATAGTGTGTTTGTTTACCTTCGCACTCAGAAGCTCTACTTAATTTTTTAACCTCTGTATATGTACATTTTTCAGAAGTATGAAAGAATAGAAAATGAATCAATGTGTTCTACTGGAGTTTGTTTCAAAACAGACAAATTATTTTGCCATTGCAAGACAATATATTCATTTTATTTCCCTTTCTATTTTTCCATGTAAGCCTAGTAAGTGTCCACATATTATTTCTCTGAAATGCAGTTAACTTTTAATGCAAGTACCATAAATAATACAATCTTATTTACAGTCCCGTCTGAAACTTATTTTATAACACTTTTGGTAAGTCAGAATAGTTTGGTAAATTCTTCTTTGTTCTATATATCTATTTGTTGTTGCACAACATAAAGAAACTGCAAACACAGGTGACAGTTTTCCCTCTTAGTAAACAGCTGAAAGAGCAGGGATTTATATTTCCTTTTTTCTTTTGTGTAGGTGCTTATAGGCTAATGTTAAAAAAAATTTAAAAAATAATTGTAGTGAAGTTAGATTACAAATTACTTACATTACAGCACCACTAATTTGAAAAAAGGATCGATGACTCATTGTGCACTCATACAGGTTTTATTTTCATCCTTCCAGGTGCATCTTCTCTCTCCTTGAGAAATAAAAAGACGTAGTTTTCCTTGCTTTGACTTTTTAAAAGGGATGTAATACAAAGTCAAACTAGGCTACCATCCAATTTATACAAAAAAGAGGAAAACTTGTTCGTTAGCTCCTGATGCATCAATTTAGTTGCTGTTAAGGCATGCCTTTTGCAGGAGAAGGGGAATTTCAGAGACCCCCTAGTCACGATTTTAAAATGGTAATTCAAGCATTAAGTTTTACTGTTTGTAGCCGAAACTCCCAGTGAGAAAAACTGATCGGATCGAAACCATCTATATCTGTGACAGTGAATTTGGATATTTAGATCACTATTACTGCACGTAATGTGCATATCCATATATAGAGGTGGGTGTTTAAGCACTTCGTGAGACTATATTGAACCACGTCGATAACAGTAATGAAAACAATGTTAATATTTGGTACATTTTAAAGGAATGTTACGTTCTCGTACCCTTGTAACGTCTCTGTTAGGCATTAGGAGGGTCTGAAAGTTAGTGCTACACTGAGTATAAGGGCAAACCAGGGTCTTTGCTCTTTTTAGATGTAACAAATGTCTGTAACTTAAGAGCAGCCTTAGTAGGAAGCAGACCCCCGAAGACAGAACTCTCCTTTTCGGTGTGTGATTACCTGCATAACCGCTGTGGCAGGTGCAGCCTCGCTTTGTACAGCGACTGCATCTGAACACATTACAGGGCTGCCAGCAGCAGGGCGCGCAAAAAGCACTTTGCCTGGGGCTCGGTGGTCGATTTTGGAGGAAGATGTTTTCCTCCCCCCGGTTCTGCTCGGCAGCCTCCGAAAACAGGGCAAAGGGGTGGCGGGCCGGGCGCGGGACTGGGCTCTCCGCCATCCTGTGCTGTGCAGTCTCGGTAAGGGCAGCCACAGCACCGGAGTGCCGCGGACAGCAGCGGACCCGCTTCAAGGATGGCACTGGGCGGGTGCCCGTTGCCAAGATGGCAGCTCGTAGCCGCCTCCTGACGGCGGGCGGGACTTCCTGCGCGGGGCGGTGCGCAGCCGCCATGGGGGAGGCGTGAGAGCGGCGGGCCGGCGGCAGGCTCCGTCCCCACGGGGCGCGGAGGCGGCAGCAGCAGCAGTAGTAGGAGCAGCGGCGGGCCGGGCAGGGCATGGAAGTGGAGAAGATGGATGAGAATGAATGGAAGTATCACGGGGAAGGGAACCAAAGCCTCGTCGTCTCCCACTGCCAGGTGCGGGGCGGGGGGAGGGGGCACGCGGCGGGTAACGGNCGGGAACGGGCCGCGGCTGGGCCCGGGTCTAGGCAGGCCGCGGGCTGGCCGGCAGCGCGGGGGTCCCCGGCGGCTCACCGCAGCCGTGTGCTGCCTCCAGGTGTCGGGCCTCGCCCCCGGCGGGAGCGACCGCCCGGCCCGCGCCGCCCCTTCCCTCCTTTCTCTCTCGAAGTAGTTTTCCAACCCGGGTCTGGGCGGGCGGGAGCGTGTGGGAAAATCGTCCCCGTCCTGCGGGAGAGCTCAGCAGGCGCTTCCCGTGGCTTTCCCGAGGGCTGCCGTGGGTTCGTCGCTAGCGCTAGGCGAGGGGAAAGCAGCTGATGACTGGACAGCTGTCGTCTGGGAACGGGAGTCAGGAGGAAAAGTGCTAAACGTTTCCCTTTGCTGTCATGGTGCCGTGTGCGTGCGTGTGTGACAGGAGATAGAAGGCTGGAGAAGGGATGGTTTCCTTTTGTCACTCCCTGTCTTTATGTACAAGAGTTCTAGCACTTGCTGCAGTGCTGAACCGGGTCTCCAGAGGTGGATTCCGGTTTCTGGCTTGGCCGTAGACCTCCGTGAGGCTGGGCCGGTCACTTAATCTCTCGGGGTCGAAAGGGCATTTACATTTTGAGGGTTTTCTTTATTTCGTTGTTTTAGTTTAAAAAAAAAAAAAAAAAGAAAGAAAGAAAAAGAAAAACCGAGGAAAACCAGCGTTTTGTTGAACAGTAGCAATTAAACAAACATAAATCCGATAAATCCGATAAAGCAGATTCTGTGTCAGTTTCAAAAGCATGTGTTCCCTTGACTGCTGTCACTCTGTTCTGGCCCCGTTTGTGTGTATATTATTTACTTTATATGCCGGGATAGTGTTTATTCTTTTATTCTGCAAGTACTTTTGGCTATGCTTTGCCTTAAATCTGTTTGAATTTCAGTTTAAATTCTTGTGTGGATTTGCCGCAGAACGTTCTTGATGCTTTATAGAGCTAAACCTAGCAGAGCCAAAATTATGCAATGTAGGCTTTATGTGGGGAAAAATCTATACTAAGAGTTGCATCCCGAGAATCATTAATGCTGTCAAAATGAATGATTGAAAACACTGGATTTTTTTTTTATTTTTTTTTGTGTGTGTTTTCTGGATTCTAAACTAGATACAAAATACATTAACAAATATCAAGTCTGAGGAAATGCTGGAAATCTTCAGGTGCCCTCCAGACTTTGGGAGGGGTACTTCTGTAACTCGTTTCTTCTCTGTATAAAATATTTTTTAAATTGTATTTTTGCCACAAAAAGAATGTGGATGATTTCTGGTTGATGATGATGTCTAGTTGAGGATGTCCCTGCTGACTGTGGGGTGGAGGTTGGACTAGATGACCTCTGGAGGTCCCTTCCAGCCCAGATCATTCTATGATTTTTTGATTCCTATCCCTGGTTTAGCTGTGAAACAGGAAGTTAAAAAAATTCTCAGTCACTGGGTGATAGAGATCTGGACATGTAATGGATTAATAGTGATGTAATAGTGATATCTTTAAAGCTGAGGAAAGTGAGGAAGTCTGCCAGAGGTTCAGAATAGTTGCCCAGTGTGTCGATGCTCTTTCTATTAAGACTTTAAGACACAGTGAAAGTGAAATGGATATGATTTTTCCTTGCTAGGCAGCTTTGAAGCAGTAAAGCTTGCATCTTAGAGCTTTATGTCTACCAGTGGAGAACTCTTGTAAAATGGGAGCATGTAAAATACTGTTTAGATGCTAATTGTTACTTTGTGTCTCTTGCAAACAGGACATACTTAGATGATTAATCATCGTTCTTGTGATCTGATGTCAAGTCATTCTCAGGTTTGCATGAACAGAACAGCAGCACTAAGGCTGATTTTTCATTTTAACTGACCTTGCTTCATTCTGTATCTCTTCAGTTCTTGGTTTTTGGGTGTAAATGCTGATGGGAGGAGCAGCACTTCAGTTGATGCCAGAGAGATGTCAGTGGATGCTCAGATAAAAGTACCAGGGTTTTAACAGTGAAAGGCCAGGGTGGAACTGTGTGCAGGCCTGTTCTTCCCTTACTCTTTTTGATGTGTAATGGCATTTTGGAATGTGGGCAGGAAGCTGATCCCTACTTCTGTCGGTTTGAGCTTCTCTTCCTTGTTTCTTCTGGAAGATCTTAAAAAAAACCCAAAACAGCAACAAAGAATTACCTTCTGTCCCCTGGAGATGAGGGTACTAGCTTCTTTACTTGTTATGAAGGAAGATCCAGGGTGCTTTCTTTCAACTCCTACCCTTTGGACCACTCTTTGAAGCACTCAGAACATGTCCTATTCAAAGCTTCATATCAAGCATGCTGGGTATTTGGAGTAAGCAGGTGGCTTGGATGGAGACTGCTGGTTTTGGTTGTGTGGAGTGTGGCTGGTTGGTGAAGAGTAAGGGGACAAGATATGCATCATCAGTTCATGGTGCTCTTGTGTTTCAAGCTATGTTTGGTTTGCTCTGTTCCCTGTGCCTTTCCCTTTATGACATGAATGTAATCCATTGTTAATCCAGAGTTAGTACAGTACCAAAATAAAAAACTTGGTTATAGAACAGTCACGTGCCCAGCCAACAGCTCTGCTAACGATGAACTGATAAGCCTTGGGTGCAGGCAACATGCAGCCCTATGAATGGTGGCATATAGGCATAGACTTGTCTGACAGTCAGAGGCTGATGTTCCATGGAACATGGCTGTTTTATGGTGCAGGTGGTGTAAGGTACAGTTTGTTACACCCGTTCCTCTTGCAGGTTATGGATCTTGCAGAAGGCAGCAGCAAGCGAAGCCCCCTGTGTGCCTGGCTCCTACAGCCTGCGGAGCACCCTGCTGCAATCACTACAAGTGCATCTCTGTTCCTTATTCATGTGCTGAAGAAGCAAGGGCTGAGGCAGGGCATGGGCTTGCCAACACATCTTTGCTTGCAGAGATAATTTTAGTTACTTTAATTAGTTCCCCAGCATTTAGCAGTGATCTGCTGAATGCAGATGGAACATCTGCCATGCATCTCCAGGTACCATTGTTGTCTCTGGAGCTGTTTGTCTGCTTGCTTAATGCAGATTTAAATTTCTGCTTTCCTGGATTTTTTGCTTCAGTTCTGATGAATGAAAATTCTAAAAGATATACAGCATTGTGGTCCCAGTTTCTCTGCTGCTGAGGTTTTTCCCCTCATTTTTTATTTCAGCTGTGGTTAAGTTAATCCAAATTGAAACTGTATTGTGGTCACAAAAGATTTGTGCATTCAGTCTTGCAACCAGATGAAATGGTTCATAGAGAATGAACATGGACAGCTTTTCTACCTCCTGATTTTAGTGAGAGGCACAACTGGCAGCCCAGTTTGTTCCTGGAAACAATGCTTACAGTGTTTGGAAAGGTTGGTGTAAACACACTTAAATTGCAGGTTCATTCAGCAGAGCCTGTACAATCCCTGTCCATTGGTTGCAGTTTTGAATATTTGATTGAATTATATTTCACCTTCAAATAACATAGTGTCCACCCTTCACACCATACAGTAGATGGTCTGGTTACTCCTAGTCGCTGTTTCAGAGATGCAAAGTGCTGCATTACAGAAACAGCTCTGCCCAGCTCAGCACCACCAGGGACAGCCACGGTGTGTAGGAAGAATGCTTCTTATTTCCTGCAATTTCATTGTAGTGATGCTCCTTCCACATCAGATTTGGCTTATGATTTAAGAAGAGGGCTTTCCCACTCTTTAATTCCTCTTCCCAGCTTTTGAGCAGGAGAGAGGGTTCAGAGGAACTGCTGTAGAGCAGTTATCTTCTGGTAAGCTGTTGACTTTTTCTGAGAGCGAGATAACCTAGCACGTAAGAAGTGAGGTGGAGATCCTTATTGGTAGTTCTGAGTTTTAATCAGTTATTTGCTTTTATAGAGACACTTAATAGTTCACTTCAAAAGGCTTGGGGAAGTGTTTGTAGAAAGCAATGTAAGCAACTCTAGAAGTAATGAATTGCGTTTCCTTTCACTGTTGAAACATACACTTGCAATCTCCATTTTTTTTCCATGAGATAAAATGTGTATGCACCTGCACATCACTGCAGTTGATTTGCACTCATTTTTGGATTTTCAGTGTTGGGATATTGTGGTAACCAAATGCTTCATCTTCAGATATGTCTGAATGTTAAATTTACGTTTCATGGTGACTACTTGGAGGTGGTGGAAGAGGAGGATTTTTTTCCCAGAGTGGTTGGGTGTTTGCTGTTGGGTTTTGGTTTTTGTTTGTTTGTTTGTTTGTTTTGTTTTGGTTGGTTGGTTTTTTTTAGTGAGATGGCCCAGAGGAACCTTGATGTGTGCTTCCAGAAGTTTGTATCTTCAGATGCCTTGATTATTAATAATAACCTACTTCTCGCCTGGGAGCATATGCAGCCCTAACACATATTCTTGGGTCTTGGTATGGGACTTAATTAGTAACTGTGTAAATCATTTCCAGAGCATATGTAAGTGTATGAGAGAGAAAAATGGAGGGAAGGTAGATGGAGAAGGTAAATGAAGCAGAACTAAGGAGACTGGGTGAGGGGCTCAAGTCAGATGATCAGATTTGCAGAAGATACCTGAAGTTGGTGCCTGCAGTAAGTGGATAATACCTGTCTCTCTCTGTGGTACTCTTGTTTCCTTTCCTTTGGGACATGTAGGTAAAGATGGAAGATATCAGAGTGGTGCTTTTGCAGGCATCCTTCCTGGACCTTGTTCTGACTTCGGAGGGGACTGGAGAGAGCACAGGTTGCTAGGAGAGGGGGGATCTTGGATTTTAGCCATAGTCTTGGTTTGTGCTGTATCTCTAGCTGCTTCTCCTGGCAGCTGCAGTATGATGGCAGCAATGTGTATGGAGGGACACTTTCTGTGTATGAGGGAGACTGTTTTGGTTTTGTTTATTTGAAATAAAATCTCTCTAGTTCTGATAGGGTGTCCTGTGTTGAGTCAGGCTAGGTAATTGTCCCTGACAGTGCTTTTGCAATAGGAAGTAGTTTTCCAGTGCTCATTTAGTTTTTAAGAATAATGACACATTGTTTTGTTTTGTTTTTGTACTGGAAAAATTTGTCACAATAAACTTACTTTGGGAGAGGGCCATTAACAATATTGTATGTTGAGGCCTTTGCTGAAAGAGTGAAAGGTCTGTGATCAGAATTACTAGCTACCTGCAGCTTTCCTATCTTGCCTTGTTTGGGAGAAAGGGAATGATGCTGATTGTTCATTGTTGGTTTGTGGAAAGAATCTTCTTAAGACTTCTGTTGATGTCATGTTGTACAAGTTAAAAACCTGTGTGTCCTGTTTCTTCTTCTATTGTGTTTCTATGTAGAGTTGGTTGAATCTGTTTCGCCCTCTTGAAATTAGTATAAGTGAAGCATATGGATGAGGCACTTAGTTCCATGGTCTAGTTGATTGGATAGGGTGGTAAGTTGGACTGGATGGTCTTGGAGGTCTCTTGGAGGTTGATTCTACGATTACCTCCAGAACTTCAAAGTCATTCATGAGCAATTCCAGATCTCTGACTGTAAAGGAAATTTTGCGCAGTTCTCTTTGGTTCTTTTTCTTTTTTCTTTTTATGAATTCACTGTTCCATAAATATCAATTATTGTCTCAATCTCAAGGAAATATAGAAGAGGCTGCTAATTCCTGTATTGGAGAGTCTTCAGGTAGGAGAAAAATACTGAAAAGTTAGTTGCTATTCCTTGTGGCTATAAATCCTAAAGCTTATTGACAGTGGCCTCTCTGAGTATCACCTTGACTTAAAACATGGACATGTTAGGTGTTTTGGTTCTGTCACAGTAGGAAAGGATAGAAGAGGCAAAATGCAACTTGTGTGTCTTGAGTTTTATTTTGAATGGCAAAGGCATAGTTCTGGTAACACTTGAACTTAAACATTTTTGTATCCTTAGGAGATTATTGTATTTAATTCCAAAGTCATGCTGATTCTTACTTCTGATGGATATCTTGCTCTGGGTGTATCCAAGAGCTGGCATGACTGTGTGATGTAATACAGGGAAGAGGTTTGCATCCAGTTTTGTAGAATTTACTGGAGGAACCAAAACTTACATGAGCAAGTTGAACCAAGATTCCAGAATCTGCTTTAATGGGCATTAAGGCTATTGAAACATCTTTAGGTGGTGGTTTGTTTTGTTTTTTCCTCCCGGTCATAGGGCATTTCTTTGACCTGGTTTCACCAGGAAGATGCTTCTCTAAACACTGTCTGACAAAACCCTGCATCTGCACATCCCTTCCCTGCTTGAAAAAATGACAAGAAAATGGACTGATGACTAAATATATATTGTTTTGTTCCTTCTTTTCTAGTTGTAATTGCTTTTGTTATATATAAAATCCTTCTATTTATTTAGTCACTATAAACAAGTAGAGGAGATTCTGCCCAAATTTCCTGAAGCAAGCAGCTCTAAAACCCAGTTGAAAAGCTTAGCATGCGATCAGGGTGTATCATCAGTGGAAAAGAAAGGAAGAGACATCTGCCTTGCTGTAAACAGCAATTAAATCTTTAGGAACAGGAGGCAGTCACCGATTTGAGTTGTAATTTGGGATTCTTTGTGTCACCTGTATGAAATTCTATGTTTCTTTGTGTTAACCTTGATTAACTGCTAGCTGAATACGTGTTTATGGGCAGAGGGGTTTGTATTTGGTTGTACATGGTTCTCTGGCTAAGCTGCTAAAACTGTGACTGTAGATGTCTTAACTAATTAGACTAACTCTACCTGAATAGAACCTACAAAGCTTTTACTATAAACAAAGAATTAGAAGTTGGAAGCACTTCCAGTTCTAGGGATTAGTTTTGTGCAAAGCTTTTTTTGACACCCAAAAAAGTTGACAGCTTGGATCAACACCTATGTAGACTCTTAATTCCATGTTGTGACATGAGTTCTGTATTGCACTGGTGTAGTTAAGCTTCCTTTTCTGTGCCCTTGCCAGGTTTCTTCACTTGAAAGGGTGCTCTGAATGCAGTGCAGTTTAGTAGTATCTTCCATAAAGTGGAAGGGAAGGTGGCACTGGGTAGCAGGGCTGTGTGTAGAGAGGGAAAAGAGGAGAAAGGCAACAATTAAAACTTTTCCAATCATGTCAGTAGTTTAAGTTCTGTAGGTGTAGATGGGGAAGCGTAATGTATGTGTGGAAGGAAATGGGAGACAAACACTGAATCTTAGGTGTAATACTCTGATGTGACAGTGATACTTTAGCAACAGCAGCATCACTCTTCTCCAAAA
>VWZE01008810.1:36774-152878 GCA_013396675.1 Eubucco bourcierii
CCCCCATGGTAACAGCCACCTACAATATTTCCAAGTAAAGAATCAGCCAGCTGAATCAGTAAAGCAGTAGTTTGAACAATGCAGGCCAATATTTTCAGTGGCAGCTGGCAGGTTTGACATGTAGTGGGTTAACCTTTGTGTTGTGGCAGTGGATTTGTGTGCGGGTGTATTGAATTGCACCCAAGGATGCACCTAGCTGAAAACTTCCTCCTAGAAAAAGAAAAAAGATTGGGGGATTTTTGTGTGGTGTTTCCTTTGACCATCTAATAGCCTTACAAAGGCACTGTTGTAGGCCAGCTGGTTGTAGTGCACCTGTGACCAAGGAGTTGTTTGAGCTTTGCAGTTTCCTTTTGCCATTGTTAGCCAAATAACGTGTTCTTTTCGGTGCGTTTTCTCCCAGCCTACCTCTTAGAATCAGAACCATAGAACATATCGTATTGGAAGGGACCCTAGGTCATCTTATCCAACCTCTGCAGTGAGCAGGGACATTAACTAGATCAAGTTGCTCAGGACCCTCAAGTTTAACTTGGAGTGTCTCCAGGGATGGGGCCTCCACCACATCTCTGGCAAACTGTTCCAGTATTTCACCACCCTAATTGTGAAGAACTTCCTCCTAACAACTAGTCTAAATCTGCCCTTCTCTAGTTTAAAACCATTGCCCCTTGCAACAAGCCATTCTAAACAGTCCCTCCCTAGCCTTTCTCTAGGTCTCCTTCAAATATTGAAATGCCACTACAGGGTCTCCCTGGACTCTTCTTTTCTCCAGGCTTCTCTCTTCCATGCCATCTTCAGACTTGATTTGGTAATGAACAAATTGTGTAGGGAGTCTTGTGAGAGCAGTCAGATTTTCCAGAGCGGTGGCTGGGAACTGATGAACAGAAAGGTATCTGCAACATCTGTGATGTACTCGAGTCAGGTTTCTGAACTGATTAGAGGTGATTGATCAGATCCCTCTGTCACTGATATCCTCTTCCTTATGAATAGTGAAAGCGGAGGATGCAAACAACTGAATGCAGTAAAAATACCATAGTCTGTGCACAGTGTACAGGCTCAATATACCTGAGCTGTTATACACACATTGGGCAATGAGAGAAAAAGAGCAAGGGTCACCCACCCTCTTGTCACTGAGTGACTGGAATTAGTGTTCAGTTTATCAGATACTGTATTAGAGATGTTGTGTCCAGCAGGAGTAGGGAGGTGATTGTCACCTTGTACTTGGTGCTGGTGAGGCCATACCTCGAGTACTGTGTTCAGTTTTGGGCACCTCATTACAAGAGGGGTATGGAGGTTCTGGAGTGAGTGCAGAGGAGGGCAACAAAGCTGAGGAAGGCCCTGGAGAATAAATCTTACGAGGAATGACTGAAGGAGCTGAGGCTGTTTAGTTTGAAAAAAAGGATGCTGAGGGGACACTTCATTGCTGTCTACACCTACCTGAAAGGACGGTGTGGAGAGAGGTTGGTGCTGATCTCTTCTCACCAGTAATCAGTGATAGAACAAGAGGGAATGGCCTCAAGATGCCTCTGGGTAGGTTTTGACTGGACATTAGGAAACATTTTTTCCCAGCAAGAGTGGTCAGACATTGGAATGGGCTGCCCATGGAGGTGGTTGTGTCCCCAACACTGGATGTGGGTAAAAGTGCTCAGACTTTATGGATCTTATGGGATAAGTTGAATCACAACTGAGGGAGGTGCTTTACCTGAGAACATTTCCCAGGTATGGGGGAACTGAGATTTATGCTGGCTTCAGATTTTTTTAGCTATTTCATTGGCAGTGTCTGAATTCCAGTCTTGTTTTGTTGATATTTTTGATTATGCATTGGTATCTGTTTTGCTTTTCTCCTCCTGCTTTTCTCTAGTAATTAAAGATAACTGCAGCCCTCTCCCACTCAGCACTATCCAGAGACAGCTTTCAGCCCTGAAGTATGGAATGTTGCTGGTGCTGTCATACTATGGGAGTGTTTTTTAATGGCCAGTAATTTGGAAGGGAGAAACACTGTAGGTTCATGGAATTGACACTAATTCTGACATTTTATCTGCTTTATCTTTGTCAGGAAGCTTGAGCATTAGTACTATTTTGTTAGTGCATTAAGTACAATGGAATTGGTTTTGGTGTGTCTAGGAAAGGGCCAAATGAAGACGCCGAGTGACTAATAGGTAACCCCAGAAAAGAGCTGTTTGCCTACTGTGGTGCCCAGTGGTTTTTATCCACATCTTGCCCAAATAGGCTGAAGTACCTCAGTGAGAGTGAATACTTAGGAGGATCAGATACTTAGGCTGACTAATCTGAGGCAGGGCTGTGTGCTACCTTGCCAAGTAAGACTGCAAGTTCCTTAACACTATGGCAAAATTTGATTTAATTATTAAAAAGTCTATTTACCAAGGGTGCTGGTAAATTATTTATTTACAATTTATTTGTCAATTTATTGACAGAAAAGTACTACAGGTAACTTAGAATCATAGAATGGTAAGGTTGGAAGGAACCTCAAGGATCACCTAGTTCCAACCCCCTGCCATAGGCAGGGACACCTCCCACTAGTACAGGTTACTCAAGGCCTTGTCCAACCTGGCCTTGAATGCCTCCAGGGAAGGAGTATCCACAACCTCCCTGGGCAACCTGTTCCAGTGCCTCACCACCCTCACTGTAAAGAACTTCCTTCTGACATCTAGTCTAAATCTCCCCTCTGCAAGTTTAAACCCATTGCCCCTTGTCCTGTCATTGCAAGACCTTGTAAATAGTTCCTCCCTAGCCTTCCTGTAGGCCCCCTTCAGATACTGGAAGGCTACTATCAGGTCTCCTTGAAGCCTTCTCTTCTCCAGGCTGAAGAGCTGCAACTCTCTCAACCTGTCCTCATAAGAGAGCTGCTGGAGCCCTCTGATCATCTTCGTGGCCCTCCTCTGGACCCATTCCAACACTTCCATGTCCTTCCTGTGCTGAGGGCTCCAGAACTGAAGACGCTCTCTTAACAGGCTTAAGGAGAAAGACTCAATTTACAACAGCTACAAAATACTTTTACTTGAACTCTTAAAAAACCGAGGATGTTTTTGAAATTTGTGTACTTTGAAAATATGAAGGTTTTGAAAATATGAAGGTTTCTGGGTTGTTGCAAAACTGGATAGAAAGTGTAACAATGACAATAATTAGTGCTCTTCTTTAAAGTGTTTGGAAACCTGCTGTGTTTGTCCCCCTGTAACATGTTTTAGAAGTTCAGAGGGTTTGGTGCTGTGTAGTGCCTCCCCAGTGTTTTGTAGTGTTGTGCTGATATTGTAACCAGATGTTAATGAAATGCATCTTTCTTTTCCCACCCCCCCCCTAAACGGGTGTGAAGATGGCAGGGTGCTTTCCTGTTTGTGTTTGACAGTGTTTTAGCATGTTTTCAGGGGAGTGCTGTAAGCTGAGGCAGTATGTCCCCTGCTACACTGGGTGACTGGGAGTGCGGAGTGGCTGTCGAGTTACAGCGATGGCCAGTCCGCAGACAGACACTGCTGTATTTGATTTCAGGCTGAGTGAAATAACCATCTGGGAGGCCTGATGATTGTTGTTGTTGTTCTTAATTTCTCAGATGAGGTAGATTGGGGAATCAGACAATTGTACTGTTCTTAAGCTGTGCTTAGATTACAGTTGAACCATTTTCTTTCTTATCTTTCTCCAGCGCTGCGTGGTGCTGCGGTTTTTGAAGTCCCCCCCAAACCAGAACAAGGTAAGATTCCACATGTGTTGTTGCTAAAAGCCCCTAGGTAAGCTAATAACTAGTCTGAGAAGAAACAGGAAACCCATGAAAGAACTATGACTGACAGGGGGAAGAATGAGGGCATGTTTTGAAACGTGCCTGCATTTCAGGAGTTTTGGCAACAGGAGGAAATTTGATGTCCTCTTATGTAACTAAGATTCTGTGACTGCTGACACCGAGCTCTTTGTGTGGGACAGATTGTCAGGCTGCAGTGTGTGGAGTGTCCAGCTGTCTGAGAAGAGAGCTGTGGCAAGAGAGAAAGTGTTGATGTTGCCCTTCAGCATAGGATGCTGAGGAAGAAATGACAGTTCTACTGACTGTTGCTAGGTGGGACAGAAGAGGAACATCACAGGTCTGGTGTCACGATAAAGGTTTGATGTTTACTAACTGTTCAGCAGCTTCAAAGCTGTGGAATTTGGACAATGATATGAAATATTCCTGAAAGTAGCCTTTGTCAGAGAGTGATTTCAGTGTCTGTCTGTTGAGAAGGAGTATGGTTGGATACAATGACCAGTATCATGCACTTAGGCAGGTGGTTTTCTGCTAGAGAAGGAACTAAAGCAAGCTTTCTTAGATTTGCTTTGACAGGGACAAAAAAAAATGGTCAAGAATGAAGGTTGGAGTGAAGTGTGCACACAGTGCTCCAAGGGAAAATAAAAGAGAGCCCAAGAGGCAGAAGGTTCAATTTCTGCCATTTCCTCAACATGACAAGTAGTCTTCAGGTACGTGAGAGGTAGAGGGAGCAGTCTGAGTGACAGCAGTGTCTGAGCCATGGCTTTGTAAGGCTCACTGGCAGACTGTTGTGATGAGAAAAATACAGAAGGTTTATGACTGTAGTGAGCTGTACCTTAATTTTAGGAAAAAAGAAACAAAGATCAGTGTAAAAAGATGTAGGAATGTTATTTTGTGTTAAATCAGGAAGATGAATGCAAAATAACATCCAGTGTAACAAGGGACAGAAGAGGAGAGGTTTCTAAAGTAGATCAGAGTAGAGGAAGGTAAACCCCATCAATGCAGTGTCACCTACAAGTTGTTTGGCCTTGTTGATACTGTTGGAAAAACGTCTGCTATGACTGAAGTGTGATTTGAGTAAGTTTTGGATCTGCTTATAGTGGCAGGATTTCAACTCATGTATCCTGTACTTCTGCAGTAATCCAAGATAACAGTGTTTAGAGTTGTTAGGGGAACAGGAAAGAACCCAGCGGATCAGAAGAAAGAAAAACAGTGCCTATCTCAATTTCTAATAGAGCAGGGGAGGCTTAGACCACAAGAGTAAGTAAAAAGTCAGTCCATTGCCATTTAGTTAAGAAAACAAAACACCAAGTCTCAGAGTTTTTTTCCCTTAAGTATACAGAACTTGTTGCATAGTAACTGTTTCTAGAAGCTGACCATGTTGCAAAGGAAACCAAGGAAGTGACTCTTGGGTTACCCACCACAGCACTGAAGTTGATAATGCTTCTGCAGACTGCTTTGACATGTGTTTAGTTTTTTGGATTGGGATAGTGAAATACAAGGAGAAGAATGTCCTGGGCATGGCCTTCTGTTAGTGCTTGAAGAAGGCTGGTCAGGGTCTTGACTTTTTAATTTATTTTATTGTCCTGCATAGCCAGAGTAGTAAGATTGCTCAGAATCACGCCAAGCATGGAGATGGACAGCACTAGGTATTCCTGTGAGCTGTAGCTGATGAAGCAGCAAGAGTTTGCTTTTCAGATGCTGATAGCAGGACTTTCATCCAGAGTTGCCCCAGATAGTCACTTTTCTCTTATACTCTTGTGACAGCTGAAAGGCTACTAGTGGCAGAGCTGCTCCTGAAGGTGCTTTAAACAGTATCTCTGAGTTCATGCCCCAGGCTGAGTGAAGACTGAGAGAGAAGACTCTCCTGTTACAAATGCAAGTATTGAGGAGACCTGGCCTGTGGCCAACTCCAGCATTCTGCATTGCCTCATGTTGTGGTTGTGTGTACTTTGTGATACACAATTCCTGTTGGCTTTGCCCTCCAAATAGATTATGTAATTTGAAAATATTTAGTTATTCTGGTGATTGTTGTTTTTTTTAAGGATTAGTTCTTCTTGGAGCGGAACAGAAGACTAAATATTTTATCTTCAGATCTGTAAACAGGTCCTGGAGAATCAGTTTTGGGACATACTTGGATGTAGCAACATGAGAGCTGTAGAGAAGAAAATATTTTTTAGGTGTTATCTGCATTCCTGATTAGTGCAGGATGAATTTGGATAGAAAGTGTTATTTATCTGTGTGTGATATTGTAGCTCATCCAGTGAAAAGAGCTTGGAAAGCAGCAGTTGAAGCACAACACTTTCTAGTATGAGGCATACTGAAATTCAAACGTGGACAGGTGCATCTCAGTCTCTTCTGCTTAGTTTCTCTGGCAAAGGTAAAGAAGTCTGGGTGCTGGTTTGTATTCACACTATTTGGTTATGGATTTGGGAGTAGGTAATCTAGGAGTTAAACAAGGTGCTGTTACTGCAAATTTTGATCTTAATGCTGCAGTTCAGTTCTTTAATAGAAAACACTCAAAAACACCAGGGCTTGCCTCGAGCATAATGTCAAGTGTCAGGGCTCATGGCATGACTTGAATTGCACACTGCTGATTTTAGTATTCAAGTCTTCTGCTGGAATCTTTTTTTTCCTTTTTATTGTATAGAACCTATGTGCAGAGTTTGAGTGTTTTCCTAAGTGAACTGGCAGTAAGGATGTGGCCTTGAAAAGCTTTCTGTTTCAGTGCCTTGTAGTGTTGGAAGGTGATGCTCCCCTAGTCTGTTGGATGATCTTTAAGGTCCATTGTAATTCCAGCACCCTGCCCTGGGCAGGGACACCTCCCACTAGACCAGGTTGTTGCTGAAGGCTTCATCCAGCTTGACCTTGAACACCTCCAGGGAGGGGGCATCCATGACCTCCTTGAGCAACCTGTTCCAGTGTCTCACCACCCTCACCATAAAGAATTTTTTCTTTATATTCAGTTTAAATTTACTCTCTTTAAGCTTCAATCCATTCCCTCTCATCCTATCACTAAAAGCCTTTGTAAACATCCCTCCCCAGGTTTCTTGTAGGCCCTTTTCAGGTACAGGAAGGCTGCTCTGAGGTCTCTCTGAAGCCTTCTTTTCTCCAGGCTCAACAGCCTCAGATGTCTCAGTGTGTCCCCATAGGGAAGGTGCTCCAGGCCTCTGGTTAGTGACAGTCTCCTTTTACCTCTAAACATGTTGAATTTGTGTGGGATAGTCTTTCCTCCTTTCTCTAGAATTTGTCATTACCTGAGTGTTCTCCTCCTAGTATTTTATTTTCACTTAGCCTGTTTTTTGGGGGGGTTGGGGTTTTTTTTTGTGTTTTTGTTTTGTTTTTGTTTTTTTTTCTCCTGCACATGCTGTTTTTGCTGTCTGATTTTTCTAACTTGGACATGTGTTGCACTTTCTGTTCTTCTACTGTTCCTCAATCCCAAGAGCAAATCTGTATGTTTCAGTGTTGTGCAGTGGTAGGCAAAGCAGTGCTTTTCCAGAGAAGCTTTGTGTGTTACAAAAGAGCACAGGAGCTGGGAGATTGTCTGTCCTAACAATAAAACATTGTGCAGAGAGCCAGAGTGTGCTGGAGTGCTGGGAACGGGGTAATGCTGTTGTAAAGCTTCTCTGTTACCTCTTCAGTCAGCAGAAGCCTGTCAGAGTCAGGCTGTGCTGAACTCACATCATTTCTGTCTGATGTTTTTGTCCTGTAGAACTTCAGTGTTTCATTATAGACACATAGCCCAAAATTAAGGGAAGGTGACATGATAGTCAGATTTTTCATTGGCTGGGGCAGGATTTGGGACAGGTGTACCTGTTTGTGCAGAGACTTTTGAGGCGGCTGAGCTTTTGTGGCTGTTCTGTTCCCAATCTCCAAGCATAAAACACTGAAAGCCTCTCCTGCTCTTCACTGTTAGTCAGAAAGTGTGCTGTAGTGGTCAAAGACAGAGTAATCTCCCCTGCCTCCACTTTTCTTAATTTCTCTGTCCTTTTCCCCCTGACACTTAAGAATTATCTCTCCTGATATTTTCCTGGTTGTCCCAGCCTCTCAGGCAGCTGTAGGGACACAAGTGCAGCACAGGTTTCATGGGCCTGTTTAATTTCAAGGTGGACTGACCTACCAAACTTAGTGCAACAGTTAAGCTACTTGGCTAAATCATTGACTGGTATGTGTATACATTCTTGAGTGTTCCCATTATGTCATCATTAAATCACCATCTTTCTTTCTTCCAGACTTCAGAGGAAATACTACACCATCTGCAGAACATTGTAGACTTTGGAAAACATGTCATGAAGCAGTTCTTTGGGGAGAACTATGTGCATCATGGGGTAAGGATTCTATTCTTAAGTGGCACCTACCTGCCTTGTAAACATCCAAGGTTTTGGGGAACACTGAATCCCAGTAAAAGGAATTAGTGAGTTTGCAAATATTCCCGAGCAAGACCGACAGAAGTGTTTGTTCTTACCCAAAGATCCTGCTCTGTACCTGATAAGGTGATTGGATTGGACTCTGTGGTTTGAGCTATTTCAAGCTACTAATGAGGAGAGTGGTCATTTCTTTGCCCTGCATAAGGTGAGAGGTGTGGGGAGAGATATATTTAGACTGACTGCAAAGTGAGGGGAGAAATCTACTTCATATGAATAGTGTCTGGGTTTCTGTGCAGTCAGAGCAACCTTTTTGCCTTGCCACTCTGGTCTTCAGGGCAGCCAGATCATCAGACACCTGAGGGAAAAGTAACATCTCCTGGAACTTGAGTTGCACAACAAGTCTGCCTCAGAAGGGTGGGATGTGAGACGTGGGATATTTGAATTTGTGAAAGATGGTACAGGTTTCTTTATGCACGTTAAGCTTGTACCAAAAATGCTCTTCCTTGTGGCTTTACTGAAGTGAGTTCTTGGTTTTCGTAGTGGAGTAACTGTTGCATGTGACTGCAGGTACATGTGGGGTAATCAGAGGGAGAAGTTGTTGACTGTGTACTTTAGAATACTGTTGTTAACACTCACTGAAATTTGGGGTTCCATTTGAAGATCCCCAAATTGGGTATTAATTTTTGTGTTGAAACAGGTTTTCCTTTTTTCTTAACAGGAAATTATTCAACTGCCTTTAGACTTCGTAAGACAGCTCTGTTTAAAAGTTCAACCAGAGAGGCCAGGTAAGTGCCAGGGATGGCATTTGAGAGGACCTGAGCCTCCCTCAAGCTGTAAAGTGTCTTTCTTCATTCTGAATCAGAACCCATTGTAACTCTGAATATGAGGAAACTGTAAATGGTTAGAGAATGACAAGCTGAAAATTAGATGTTAAAGGTGGCCATATAGAATTTAAAATGGCATCTAAGATTAATTTGATCAGACTGGGGAAAGGGACCCTCTTTAAGCCTGTGCTTGTTAACTCTTCAACAGGCTTTCACCTTGCTGGGAAGTCTCTTACAAAGGTCATTGAAGGACGTGGAAGATGTGTCCAAAATAATTGTTTTAATTCCATCAGCTTCTCCTCTTGGCCCATGGAGCAGAGCCTTGGAAGATAATTTAGTCTGGAGTTTCTGAAACTGTCTTGTTTTCAGCGTTAGTATTTCACTTGGGGCTAGGCATCTTTCATCTGATGAATCACAGGACTACAGTTCCAGCTTTTCAGGTCTCTCTCCTGACAGCTGCTGTGTCATTGCAAGGGGCTGCAGCACTACAGGCTGTGCTGCCTTCAGGTGCCATCTCTGGGATAAAGGGGCTGTGCCACATCTCTCCTGGCTCCAACGTGGTGCTCTGAGGTCCCTGCCCAGCAGTGAAGTGCCAATACATTGTACAAGGTGGGGATTGAAGGGACCAAGTGCAGGAGCTGAGGGTGACCTGACCTTGTGAAATCTTTTGGAACGTGCTGCAAGACTGCCAAGGTTTAGCAATCTCTTGACGCATGCAGCATGAAGTGCTACAGAGCTTGGTGTCATTATTCTTAGTCAGCAACACTTGGGTGCATTGTTCGTTGTGTATGGCCTTGTGTTCAGTGAGGTGCAAGCTCTGAAAAGGGTAAAGAGAAGGTATCTCTCATGGTGTGCTCGTCTTATGTTCTCAAATGTTCTTGAGAACAGCCAGAAATTCCTGCTTTGGCAAAGCTCCTTGAAGAGAAGTGTCATTAAATCACAGTGCTGTCGCCTTTGGTCCAGGAAAAAGTGGAACTAATTTACATATAGTGAGAACAGGGCACTCTCTATTGCTGACTTGTCCTCACCCTTTGGAGAAGCAGTTCCACAGTGCCAGAAACCAGCATGAAAACAAATAGTGTCAGGAATACTCGGGTGAAAGTGAAGGACAGAATTTAATTTTTAGTTTATGAAGTTCAATTTTGTGTGTCTGCAGCTCCTGTTCCTCCTTTAGAGAAACAGACACAGTAGGGAGGAGCTGCCCCAGTGCTCTGCAACAGCAAATCTCACTGTTAAATGAATTTTGTGAAGCCTGGAGGAAAGCGTTTCTTAATATTACCTTTCTTATAGACCTAACTTAGGAAGGGACTTGTCTGACACTTCAGATTTCTGGGTCTGGCTGACTTGGCAAGTGCTTGCAGCTGAGCAGAGACGTACTTTGCTTAAGCTTAGAAAAGCAAACAACCCCTAGTATTCTGTTGGAGAAAGAAGGCTTCTTCTTTCTCACCCTAGTGAAGTACAGCATACAATGGCAGGCTGCAGTTTTTGAGATCTCTTGTTTTCCTGTTGCAGTATATTTTTCAGAGCAGACATTTTTCTTAGCCATTGGCTATAACCGAACAGGTGTACTCTGCGTGCCTCTTTAACACAGGTATTTGCAAATTGAGGAGTGTATGTTCTTGTTCAATTTGAATTTAAAATCTCACAGGCCTTTCTCTGTCCCAAAGGATGCGTGTGGAGGGAGGTTATTTAAAGGCTTTATCTACCTAATGCCTCCTAATCTTAGTCTGAAGCCATTTTGCTACTTCAGTTCTTCTCAGAACTATATTTAAAAAAGCTATTTTTTAAAGGGTGGTTTTATCAGAGGAAAGTCATGTTGTGAGCTTGTGAAGGGGAGAAGCTAATAACTTCTGTTCCTTCTCACCTATTTGTTATTCTGATGTAAGCACTGGAGCGGCTAGAGGGGGGATACTTAGACTTGAGGGGTAGAGTGAAGCCACTTGCAGGTGCTGTTAAGAGTTATACTTTCTCCTGAACTTCTGAGCCATTTATGATATTTGTGCCAGCTTTCACAGCTTTCTCTTGACTAGACTGAGGGTGGCAGTTTGTGCAGTTGCAGTTAAGCAAACATGAGGTCACATCTGTGACAATGGATGTGGAACCTGACTACTGTAGTTGATGTGTTTCAGGCCTCTCACTGGCCCTTCTCTTGGACTGAGCTGGGGTTCAGGACAGCATTTGCAGGCTCTGTATGCCTGAGGGAGCCTTAGGGAGACTGAACACTGGTTTGGTCATGGAGGGCAGAGTTCTGCAGGTACCTAATTGGCTAAAGCCTGCAGAACCGTGCCCTGTCTTTTTAAACTTGTTCCCACCCCCTCAGCTGGTGAACAAGGTAACTCCAGAGTAAGAGAAATGTCCATACACCTCGTGTTTTTGTTTCTCCTAGAGTCTCGCTGTGACAAAGACATGGACAGTCTTAGTGGCTATGCAATGTGCCTTCCTAATCTCACCAGGCTGCAGACCTATCGTTTTGTGGAGCACCGACCCATCCTCTGCATCGAGATTAAGGTACCAATAGAGGAGGAGGTCCCTGGGCGGGGGTTGTTTGCATGTAGGTACAGATTGACCAAGAGCAGGTTTGCAGCTTCAAGGAATCTAGCAGTGGGATAGGGCAGAGCTCACTGCTTAGGCCGTGGCCTACAGGATATGAAACTTTTCCCTTCTTCTACCAATTCCTGATCTCTGGAAAGTTGGGGAATTTCCAAATATTACTAGGCTTTTCTTGTAGGCCGCAGCAGCTTCGTGTATGCATATTTCTTAAGTAAGAACTCTAAAAGAGTTGGCATTAATATACAGCATTTTAAGTGTTTGCTGTTGATTTTGTTTACATTTTCCTTTAACTGGCAGGATTTACACATACCCTTCTATTTTGGTAAAGAAATACACGTGTATTTATAATCTTTGTTTGTTTGTTTTAGCCAAAGTGTGGCTTCATTCCTTTTTCCAGCCATGTTTCACAGGAGATAAAGCACAAGGTGTGTCGTTACTGTATGCATCAGCATCTAAAGGTGAGTGTCTTGGTTCTTCACGGGTCTTAATGGCTTCATGAGGCTTTCTTTCCACTGTACCATGCTGAATTTGCCATTCCAGCCCTGCCTGGCTGTTGAAACTTGCCTAGACCTCCGATATGACTAAAGATAGGAGGAGGATACACATCTGAGTCTCTGGGTGTGAATCTGTTTGGTGAGGGACAGAACAAGTTCTGTGGGAAGCTAGAAGCAAACAAACACAGTGTTAGTCTTTGAGGACTATTAATGCTGTTTGTAGGATAAACTCAAAGCTCCTTTCCAGAAGTCCAGCTCACCAGGTGCCTGGTGGTGTTCTGTGTGTTACACATTGTTGTAAGCTACGGGGAGTTTGTTTGACTGATGTCCTTTATGTGTTTGAAGTGGTGTTGTGTGTCTCACTGTAACTTCACATGGCCTTCCTCCATGTGTTAGTGATTGGAGTGACTTGAGATCAATATGATTAGGGAGCCTCACAGTAGCCAGAAATTCCACACTCCAAGGGATTTCAGTGTCATGGGAGTTCTGAAGATAGGATGTTAGTGCCACACATCTGACTGCTGAAGTAACAGAGTAGTTCCTGCAGTAGGAGCGATTAACAGCAGTGGGTTTTCCACAGGTAGCGAACGGAAAATGGAAGCGACCAAGCAAATACTGCCCATTGGACCTCTTCTCAGGGTAAGCAACTGTGACTTGTTTCTGTGTTTGCAAAAAAAACCAAACTGTGTTACAATTTCTTTCTTAGCTTTGGTTTTCACTGTAGTGTTAAGGGGGATCAGTGGCAGCTTGTCTGACTTTTACAGTGAGTGTTTCTGGGGGTCTGTACCTGTCTACACCTATTTCAGGAATCAGAGATGCTTGTTGATGTTTCAGTGCCTTCTGCTACATGACATTAATCTTGGAGCTGTTTAGTTCACTCAGATTTCAGGTTTAACTGGGCACAGTCCCTTTGTCTTCACAGTGACTTCAGTCTGAGTAACAGGCTTAATGAGTGTGTTGACTTGAGGTGCCCAGTTGAGATGCCAGAGCCCTCCAGGCACAGGTGTAAACATCTAAAGGCTCTGATAAAACATTCTTGAATTTATTTTTTTTCCTTTCCCTAGAAATAAACAGAGAATGCACTTTGCTTTGAAGAGCTTATTACAGGAGGCACAGAACAACTTGAAAATATTTAAGGTAAACAATCAAATTTCTCTGCTTGCAGTTTTTCACCTTGGCTTTTAAACAATTTGACATCAGCATCTGAACAGTCAAGGTCCTACTTCAGCCTAATGAGCACCATCACTTTTGGAGCCCACCAAAAGAAGAAAGTGGAAAATTCTTAGTTAGGTTTTCACATCAGGACAGATAAGTACTAACCAGTTAGTCTGAAAGAATTGCTGAGGAGCAGCTAATACACTAAGACATCTAAAAATGACTAAAGCTTTCAAATTCAGGAGGAAGAAGTTTGAGAACTGTGCATGTTGCTGCAAGTGTGTGTTTTTTTTTTTTAAAACTACTGTTAAAGAATGTTGAGGCAGGTCAAAGGCAGAGCCTGCCTCACTGAGGGAATGAAAAGTCACTTGCTTTGTGGCATCATGTAGGGAAAAATGCACAGCAGGAACTGATGGCTTATGCAGGTTTCCAGATCAATTCCAGGAAATATGACTCTTGACAATTTATTTCCAGTATTAAACCAAGTAACTATTTGAAGTAATGAACTGTCCTATTTTTCTGTCAGACCCTTTCTGTCCCTTTTTATAGCCTTTTTCAATCTAGCCTTTAAAGAAGGTTGTTCATGTGGTGCTTTTCCACTATTGGTACTATTCAGAAAGAAGTGATAGGAAAACATGTCAAGGATCAGTTCACTTCTGTGGTTCTGATTACTTACAGGTGATTAAGCTGGGAAAGTACTACTTGATTTAAATGGGCTTTTTGGTCATAATTCAAAGGTTGGTACCTGTGGTATCTAATTAAGAGGACAAGTTTGTAAGGGATTGGGACAGTATTTGTACACAGACTGTTAAACTAAGAACACTTTTCTGTGTCTTGTCTCTTAAAATACGAAATCTGATGCTTTGATTAACTCAGTACAAAAATCTGGCTTTCATGAAGTGTCTCAACACTGTTTTGTTTTGTTGGTTTTTTTTCCCCCCTCCCCCCCAATAATTTGTAGAATGGTGAACTAATTTATGGCTGTAAAGATGACCAGGACAGTGTCTGCGACTGGAATGACCTCGCTCGTCACTTGAAACCCTTCTTCTTCCCTTCCAATGGGTTGGTCAGTGGGCCTCACTGCACGAGGACAATTGTCAAAGAGCTCATCCATGTTATAACTATGGCCTTACTAAGTAGTACTGATGCCTGCAGGGCAGGTGATATGAAGACAGTTCCTGTTTCACAGGGAAGAAGCTACTGCGAAGCAAGTGCTTTTAATAAGGAGCTAGTAAGAAATGGTAAGAAATAGTTCTTGAGTGCTGTCAATAACTGTTACCACCTAGCAATCTTTGACTTTTGTTTGCTGTGTATTGCCCATGTGAGAACAGAAACAAGGCAGTGTGTGACATCTGAAAAATGAGTTCTGAGCTGCATAACTGCTCCGTAATTGTTTTTAACACGATCTTGTAGTGAGCACTTTTAGCACTATACATACTGACAGGACTAAAAATAAGTTCGCAAGGTGGTGGAGGAAGAAGGGAGGAAAATAGCAGTCTAAGGTGATAACCATCACAGCATTTGAAATGTTCAGTAGTGTGTGATGAGGTCTGGCTGCTTTGTTTGGTTTGCTAGGTGACACCTGTTCCTTTCCCTACTCCTCCTGTCAGCCCTCACCTAGGCTTCTTCAGTTTTGATTCTTCTGCTGCTGTCTTGGTAGAGAGACAGGTACAAATACTGCGAGGAAGAGATGGGAAGTGAGCATTGGGAAACTGTAAATCATGTTAATTTCTCAATGCATGAGCTCATAATTATTCCAGATGCTGCCAGTTATGGCATTTACAGAAGCAGCGTGCTTTTTACTCTGCCTTTGAGGAAAGTCTTGTTCCTTGCTGGTTGGTTTTGCCATGTGTGGAGAAATAGCTGTCTCTCAGTAGTTGTAGCAAACACAAATTAAATACATATTAAAAAGGCCCTCTAGCTGAAATGCTGAATTTCTTTCTGCCAGCAGTTTACACTGTTCCAAGTGAATTTTGGTGGCTTCAAACTCATATGAAAAACTTATCTTATAGAGACAAATGAGTAGTTTGCAATGGAAATGTCTCTTTTCTTTTGGTGGGTTGTAGCGAGGTTTTGGTTTTGTTTTTTAATAATTTCTGGAGTTTATAGCAGGTGTTTTGCTCTGCAGTCATATAGTTGCTGTTTCAATGTGCAGGTTAGTATACAAACCTGACACAAGTGTTTCTTCCCCATTCCATGTCTGGTCTAAAGAGTGATCTGCTTTCTGAACAAGCACATGTAATGGCAAAATGAAGCAAAGAGGACACTGATGTCTGCCTTATTTGAAAATACATTTTCTTCTAGGTAAACATAAATTGGAAAGCTCTGGCTTACCGAGGGGTTGTCTCCTTTATAAAACCCTTCAGGCTCAGATGCTTGACATGCTGGATATTGAAGGACTCTATCCTTTGTACAGCAGAGTGGAACAGTACTTGGAGGAATTTCCTGAAGAGAGGTAAGACTGGATGTGTTTTCATTCTCATTACATAGATATGCAAGCAACATTGGCTGCAGGCAGGCACTCTCTTGTTACATTGTCTGCAACCTTCCTGCATGGTACTGCGTATTCTGAAGTAATAACTTGAAATTTCCAGATACCACAAAAATTGAGTTTTATTGTTTAAAGTTTTGATGTCAGTTACTTTGACATAGAATTTTTAAGTAGTAATTATGGGACATTCACAATAGGGTCAGGCAGGAAAATGTCACCCCCATTCCTTAGTAGGCTGTATATTTGAGGAAGGATAGAGTAAAATGGCTGGGTGCTTTCTCCTGCCTTGAGTATCTACAGAGCTAGGGCTCTCTCTGCAGTGATAGTGTAGTTTTTACAGCTGTTCTCAATTCTCTGTTGGTCAGCCTACAACCTGCCCTTTAAACTTCCGGTTCAGTGGCACTCCAGCAGGATCTTAGAGAGGTGTGACCCTGCTCTTGTCCAGCCCTACTTTGTTGTGTGGTGACAACAGCTCCAGATGCCAGTCTAACCCACAGCTTGAGGGATCAAATCATAGTTCAGGCACAAGAATCTTCAGTTTATGGTATTTCTTGCCTGGTGAAGAAATTACTGAGCATTGCAAACTGCTACCTGTGGTCTCAAATGAAGCTTATTATTTGTAGTAATAACGGCTTTAGGAAGCCTTACCTTGAATGGCTACTGCACGTAGTTCTGCTGCTGCTCACACGAGGGCACTCTGGCTTCACTTGCCAGACATAGCTGCTGCTGCTCCTCAGCTCTTGGGACAGTCCTTGAAGCTGAATAATTAATTATTTTATGGGCAATGGGTTGGCCTTCAGCTCTGCTTCAGCCACCTGCTGTGTGGCTGGCTTGTGTATTTATACATCAAACAAATAATATGAAAATGTATTATTCCATTGTGGGATGTATGTACTCTGCAAACCCTGCTGATGTGGGCTCAGCTTTTCAGCAGGAGGAGTTCAGGTGTTTAACATGGGAAAGGAAGAGGCTGGACGAAACACCCATGTGTTAGCACACATCATGGGGCTGGGGCAGAGGGGGAGACTGTCAGAGAAGTGTATATTACACCACCAAGGTTTCTGGAGCTCCTCCACACTGCTACACATTTTGAAACTTACCCATTTTTGCACCAAAAATCCTGGTTTTGTAGCTGCAGAGAGGTGGCAGGGGATTCAGAGTGAGTTGTCTTGAAAAACCCACAGTCTGAGATCCGAAGCAGCAGATCACCTTGAGTGATGCAAGAGTAACAGGGACTGGTCACTGTGTTAGATCTCTGAGTTGTTGTCTCTGTTGGTTCGTTCTCATCTGAGTATCTGGGCTGCTGAAAAAAATCTAGTCAGCATCCTGGCTGGCTGTAAATCTTCTTGTAACATTTTTTTAGAAGCACGTTGCAGATAGATGGACCTTACAACGAGGCGTTCTATGAGAAGCTGCTGGATCTGTCAACTGAAGATGATGGCACAGTAGCCTTTGCGCTAACAAAGGTACTGTGCGCATTGCTGAAGCTGATTTACTCTGTCAGTAAGCGTCTGTCTGCTGGAGATGGGTGGACAGCCTGTTAGCGCCTCTGCTGGCTGGCAGAGAGCTGTTGTGGGCCATGTTTTTTATTGTGCCAGTGTGAAACTACAGAAGATGCAGTTACCAAATATGAGAGAAGAATAAAGCTGGTTATTTCCTTTCTAGACTGAGGAAAGTGTTTGCATGGAGTGGGGCTCTTTTGGGCCTTCAAGAACAGCATCTGTAGAAGATAAACATAATTCTTGCAGAAGATACTGTAAAACTACTTGCACCTGCTAACCATGTGTTGGAGAATTTCCAGCTCTTAAAGTACCACCAACAGAGACATATTGGCTTTGCTGGCACCTTTTGTAGAGCTTCACTGAGGGAAATGCAAGTACAAGAGAACACTTACGCTGTGTTTCTGTTGGCAGGTACAGCAGTACCGAATAGCAATGACCGCTAAAGACTGCTCCATTATGATTGCCCTTTCCCCCTGCCTACAAGATGAATGGTGAGAAAGAGACCTGCTTTTGAGCGATTCCTGCTCAGTTAGAAGTTGAAGATACATTTTCATGGTTCAGTCAATTCAAGTAACGTCCTGAAAGTGGTGGTGGGGTTTCCAAATAGTTGGCTGTGAGCTATGATTTAAGATGTTTTGGACAGATGTCTGTTTCCAAAGAGCTTTAAGTTAATTAAGATTTGATATTTATTTCCTTCTTGACATGTCAGAGAATAGGTCTGATTGATGCACGGTTTTAACTAGATACAATTTTTCTGCTGTGGTGTCCTCCTGTGACAGATTTTTCAAGATGAGTTGCCTTTCACTGCCTAATTAGAATAAAAATAAAACAGTAATCAAGAGATGACATCTGCTGTAAGGAAGGAGGCTCTGCATGGATACTACCCATTCTGACTGATGCCAGTAATAAGTCTGCTACTGTGCAGGGCAGTTTGCTTTACCAAAGTCTTGTCACTTTTTAATGAATAGTGTTTTGTGTTTGCCCAGCAGTTCTTAAGTGAAATGATGATAGAGATGACTTCTTGTGCATCAGTTAATTTAGTAGCAAGTCCTCCACCCTGCAGTGTGCTGGGACACTAAATCAGTATTGCCTTGAGTCTGAGCTGCAGTGATTCTTTCTGCTGCTGCTAGTTATTAAGGCTGCTGGCCTGTATGCAAAGCATCTAGAAACTGATCAGACTTGCTAAATGCAAAAGACACCACATCAACTGAGTAATGTTTTGGCTTAAGCTTGTGTAGAAGCTGAAAAGAAAAGGACTGGAAGAGACACCAGCAAGTTCACTTTAAACTGATTAAGCTGGTGCTATAGCTTCCTAAATGCTACCTTGCTGAAGTTTGTTTCTTGGGCTCCTGTGAAATTTTAAGATAAACGCCGGAGTCACTTTGCAGAGGAACCTGGGATGCACAATAGAAAACCCTTCTCTTCAGTGTTCAGCTTTACAATGTGGTTTTGTTTTCCAGCTCTGAGCAAAGACCTGTGGTACTAACATCCAAGTCAAGATTCACCTTTTCTGTCTCTGTGCTGGACCTCGACCTCAAACCATACGAAAGCATTCCTCATCAGTACAAACTTGATGGCAAGATAGTAAACTATTATTTGAAGAATGTACAGGCCAAAGATGACCCTGTCATGTCCAGTCTCTTCAAGGAGAATGAAGACTGCACATTAGTTCTCCATAAAGTGTAACTTGTTTCCTTGAGGTTATTTTTTATTCAGATACATTAGGAAGTGAAAGATTAATGGAATATGATTATGGTGATTTTATTTTTTTTCTATTGTGTTCAGTGCATTTTTCAGCTGTGAATGTTTTTGATTTAAGAAATGATTTCTAATGGGTATGCCTTCTCAGAGACATGGAATAGCACTAAAACACACATTCACTATATAACCTTAATGAATGTATTCAATAGGACAGAGCAGAGCATGTGCCATACCTTGGAACAAGAGGAGATATCAAATGAATACTGAAAGTCAACTTGCTTAGAAGTGAGAGAGCACAGAATTAAAGGTGGTATCTGAAGTACTGCACTAACATAGAAAGCCTAGTTACTAACAAGAGAATTGCCTTGGAGCTTGTGCTTTGAGTCTCACTCATGCCTACTAGGAAGAGGGAATGCTCTGAAAAACCAATATAAACCTTTAGCATTAAGTCCGCTGAAAACAGAAGTGCTCCTGACCTTGCCAGGACTGTGTCACTGCAGGACACTTTCAAGTACTAATGTGTGAGATTGAGAACACCAGGCTACCTCCAGGAGTTTTGTGATCACTTTGTATCAACCTAAAGCTTCTGGAACTAAGTGGAAAGGGTTAAAGGTGAAGATCTTTCAGATTTTTATGTGATAGCTGGGCTTAACTCCTCTGACATACTGGTCTTGTCTTTTCTGTACATGATATGCTGCTATTGAAGGTGAAACCACAGCTCACTATTACCTAAGTGAAGCTGAGCTACAAGAATAATATATTCTGAGTTTTTCAGATGATTTCAGGTCTTTCAGATTGTGCCAAGTGTTGGCATTATGATGTCCCGCATACTGTGTATTGTCAGTAGCTGCTTTCAGGCTCGTTAAGTGACACAAAGAAGGTGATAGTACCTGATTTTGTGAAGCTGCAGGGGCTCACTTGCTCAGGATGATCACTGGAGCTAAGCTTGCATCACTGTGGCAGCAAGGTAAGGATGGCTTTGCTTTGTAAGACGGGTGTGTGCAGCTGAAGCCTTCTGCCATGCTGCAGTAAAAGCTTTCCTCAAGGGGGAGTCCCAGCTGGAGACTGAGAAGATGGTCAAACAGAGCTGTGTAACAAAGCTTAGGGGTGCTTTTCCCACACTGCTGGGAATTACGTCCCCCAGCCTGTGCAGAGATGCTGTTCAAGCTGCAGTGAGCTGCCGTTACCTAGACACTGTGTGCGCTTGCTCGTGGTGGTCTTAAAGGAATCTAGGTTAGCATTTTAATAATGTTTTTATATTAGGAGCTGTGTAATGTTGGAATTTCCCCTTTTACCTGAAATTAAAACAGCACAACCAGGAAGCCCTGTAGACTGAACCACAGAGTAACACCACTCAGTGTGCTGTGGACAGAGCCCTGTGTTGGCAGCTCTTGGATTCACCTGTAGGTGACGGCTGCCTTTCTGGGATAGGGGTCTGGGCTGCTCCCACCCAAACAAGATGCTACAGCAGTGCAAGAAGCTGGCAGCTGACATGGTAATAATCCCTTCTTTGCAAAGAACACCTCAGGGGAGAGCTGGTTTTAAATCCAGACATCTTCCAGGTGTTGGGCAAGGGGAAGAAGGACTCTCTGCAGCTGGAAAGTTTTCATGCCGTAACTTTACACACATTTCATGCAAATAGAAGTTTACTTGTGACGAAACAGTTTAATTTTCATGTGAGAAAGAGCTGAAGATTAAATAAAGGTTAGACAAAACTAGCTAAACCAGTAAGATGCCAGTGGATAAAGCTAACAATTTTACATGCCTGCTGAATTCCAGACTTGAAGTTAGCCTGCCTTACACCCAACAAGATACTTTATTACAGCGTTGGGCTTCATCCAGACTTGACCTCTGGTATTGCTCAGCTGTACATTCTGATAGAAGCCAATCTCATCAGTCAGTTTTTCCTGACCTATCAGAGCAGTAGGACACTATTCCAGTGATCAGGTATTGGGTTATTCAAATTACAGTATTATAAACATACTGTTGCTTTAGCTTTTTGTTTCTCCACCTATTTCACCATTGCCATAAAATGTTTTTGGTAACTTACAGAGCAGGCAGGTGTGCTGCTTACTTGGTTACAGCAGCTGTGGACTTGAAGCCTTTTAATTCTACTCAAGAGTCCACAGTGTGGTTTTGGCCCCTTGGGTTCAGGAACAACTGCTGCTCCCTACCTGAGAAGGATGTGACTTACAGCTGCATCAGCCTGGCTCACATAAGGTGGTGTTTGTGATGGCTAGTGCAGGGCAGGAACTCTCCTGAAACATGCTGAAAGTTCACAGCTGAGCTAATGGTACCTCTGAGAGAAAGGAAGGAAGATGACAGGACAGCTGGTTTGTCTGCTTGATTTTTTCAGGGATGAAGGTATGAAATGTGATGCTTTGTAATGTGTTACCTACCTGAACTTTCCCCTAGGAGTAGGAAATCCAAAGGAGATGCTGCAGTGTGCAGTAGTTAACCAGTCCATCTCCCTCTGCACAGAAGTGTGGTGGTCCTCTCTTCTTTAACTTTGTTTCTACTCAACACTTACATTGTTAAAAAAAAAAAAAAATCCTTCATACAGTTAACCCCGTCCCTGCCCCTCCCTTCCCCCTCCCCCCCCCCTTTTTTTTTTAGCATAGTATGTCTTGGAAATCATTGGATTTGTCTCCTTCCACCCTAATTTAATGAGAAAGCAACGGAACGCTCTGTTCCAGGAGTCTCTTGCTCGTTATTTTAATATCACTGTACTTTTATAGAGCTGTGAAATGGATTTTTATGGACTTGATTTTGACAGTGCATGATCTTTTAACACTTTCCAGGGACCTAGAAAATGTTAAGACGATAAACCACTCTGGTACATTAATGATTCAGAAAGATAAATTTATAACAAAATCACTCTGTACATGTAACTATTTTATTTGGCATTTTTGTATTTAAATGGCTGTATTTATTTTCCTGTCATGACAATTTATATATAACGTGCCATAATTGTACAGATAGCATGTTTTATGAGTATGGTTTCTAAATGGAAAATAACTTAATGTTTATATTCAATAAAATTATAGACTGTGTAACACAATATCTTAATTAAAACTACTTTTGAAATTGATACCTGCTGTCTGCCAGTCAGGCTGCTGTTTGTTGTTCTGAGCCAACCACTTTGATCAGGTTCTCGATGGCTGCCTCAATCCCAAACAGACTCAGCAGGCTGCGGAAGTGGGCAGGGGCATCTTCAACAGTTCCCATGTTCTGTTGCGAGACTGCAAGAGAAGCGTAACGACGACCCTGGTTGGTTCTAACAGCTGCACTGCTGCTGTTTTGGGTAGTACCAGCTACTTGCTGCCCACTAGGGGAGGACAAAGGTGTCTGTAAGCCCTTCTGAACTGTACAGGAGGGATGGTTTTGCCTGGCTGGGCCCAGCAAGATGTGTTTCTATTTTATCTAAATAAATATCTGAATTGTGCCTACAAGAAAGCTGGTGAGAGACTTTTTGGGATGTCAGGTAGTGATAGGACTAGGGGGAATAGATCCAAGCTAAAGGAGGGAAAATGTAGGTATTAGGAAGAAGGTCTTCACCATGAGGGTGGTGTGACACTGCAACAGGTTGCCCAGGGAGGTGGTGGAAGCCCCATCCCTGGATGTTTTTAAGGCCAGGCTGGGTGTGGTTCTGGGCAGACTGATCTAGTGGAAAGTGTCCCTGCCCATGGCAGGGGGTTAGAACTGGGTGATCCAACCTGGAAAATTCTGTGATTCTGTAAAGAGATGCTGGGCAAAAAGGGGACAGGCATTCTGCTCAAATCACAGAATGTTAGGGGCTGGAAGTGACCTCAAAAGATCATCCAGTCCAACACCTCTGCCAGAGCAGGATCGCCTAGAGTAGGTCACACTGGAATGGATTTGGGTGGGTTTTGAATATCTCCAGAGAGGGAGACTCTATAACCACCCTGGGCAAGCCTGTTCCAGTTTTCTGCTACCCTCACAGTGAAAAAATTTTCCTCATGTCCCTGTAGTGAGTGACCTTACCTTGTTCTGGCACTTTAGTGAGAAGGTCCAGAACAGGTGTACTTCTCCCTTGTTCATCTAGATGTATCTTCCAAACGACCATCAGTGCAAACCTGTATTGGGCATAGAAGAGTCAGTGAAGTGTTAATGAGGCAACTGTCTCAAAGGTTTCTTCAAAGCACCAAGGACAGTGTTTGAAGTTCATACTCTTATTAAACAAAAGCCACCTCTGGTAATACAATTTGCCCATCCCAAGGAAAACCCGAAGGTAATTTATTCATAGGGAAAGGCCATTGCTTCATTTCCAGGTACATTCGCACTTTCAACCCCAAGGGTTTTTTTCCCCTGGTACTTGGTTTTGTCTCATGAATGGCAAGATTCCATGGAGCAGTGGTAAACATTAAGATTCGAAAGGAGAGATAGCATCCCCCTTCCTCACCCCTGGCATACTACCTGCACTATCTGGTCAGGTGCCATGATTAGATACAGGATGACAACTAATTTCAGGAGAACTTTTGCATAAACAGTGATGTTCTGGGTTTGGAATAAGGTCGACCCTGAGACTGTTCATGGGTTTTTGACTAATACACAAGAAAGAATACTCAAGGCCTAGATTCCTGCTTCTGTAAAAACATTAATAATTATTAATAACCATAATTTCTCCTTCAAGAGTGTTTTTGTTGGTTTTGTGAGGCTAATAATGATTTCCAGCTTTGGCAGGGGACATGGTGACCACACCACACATAGTGAACAACTGAGCAGTTGGCTCCTGGAAGGGAAGTGTTTTTCTGTTCAAGTACATGGGGATTGCTCGTCATAGATTTGCTGCTTTAGAACCTCCTGATTGCTTTTCTGCATTCTGTATCCTCCCAGTTCCTGCTTTTAGGAGCCTGCCTTACTGAAAGGAAGGTTTTCCTACTCCAGCCCTGGGTCTGCACACTAGCAAGTCACTGGAAGGGGGAGATTTCACTAATCACAACTGCAAAAGTTCCCTTTAAGGATTACGTGCCAGCCTTTTGCCACTTTACTGTTAAAAATCCCTTGAGAATTCGTGCCCAGTTTGTTCTGGGGTTCAGCAAACAAATTAATAAGAAAGTGTATTTCCTACCAACTCACTGAAATGATGATTAAATTCTGGTATTTCGTGATTGTGGATGAGAGGGAATGTGGAATGGAACTGGGAACCTGACAAGAGGAAGAGAAACTGAAATGCAGTTTATTTTCTAGCTGTGATGGTCTAACAACTATTCAACTCAGCAACCCAGAGCTGAAGCATTCAATTTAAAGGGCAGCTCTGGCTATTATGGTTTGTTTGCTAGCTCTGCATACAAATATGAAGGAGGGAGCTGTGCTTTGTTTCCCGTTGTTCCCATACAAAGTAATGTGGAGATGTAATAGGAGAAGGGAATGGCCTGCTTCCTTCACAAAATAGTTACTTTTCTTGCCTCCTTACAGAATTCCTGTCAGTGGTAATTATACTGTCTTACATTCGACTTCAGACTTTTTTTTTAAATGCAGTTCAAAACCCCAAACCTGCCATAACAAGCCTAGCAGGGAGGCCAAACAACTCCAGTATGTGTGGTAGAGTAATAACAACAAATGTCACTGAAATGATCCCCTCCATATAACTGATTTCCTTTTACAACAATGGAAAAATACAGCTGCAGCTGCTTTTGGTAACATCATAACTGCAATTTTCTTTCCATTTTCTCATGGCAAGAAGACCAAAGCACTGTGTTTTGCCTCTGTGATCACAGCACCTCCATCCACAGAGGAAAGTTATGAGCTGGAACTGTCAAGCTACCACAGTGGCCTCTCCCTGCGGGAAGGGAAAAGCAGGGGTAGGAAATGCTGCCTTATCTCAGGGGGGACAGCTGCCGGGGGCCTCCCACCTTCCGCAGTACAAGGGATGCTGCTCTCTGCAGCTGCTCTGCCTATTGCTCTGCTCATGTACACAGACAAACCCGCTAGTTTCTGATGCGAGCAAGGGGGGATGTGTCTCACATTCCTAAGCTTGGAATTCGGACATTTCACTGTAGGGTGAGCTTCCAGAACCAAGACACCAACACATTTTCATCTTTCTTAAAATGCCAATTAAAAGCCTGCTCCAACCTTTTCTGGTTTCTCACCAACTCTGTGAAAGAGTGGGCACATACAGTGGTAACACAACTGACTGACTTACCTAACCAGGCCACATGCATGTGGCCTGTATGTGTATTTTAGTTTTGGATTTTTTTTGTGTCCTAGTGTTTTTAATGTGTGGTTACAGCCCTAAAATGTCTCACACATCACCTAGTCTCTGTGTTCAGTGACATTCTCAAGCAAAGAGTGACTTAATTAATATTCAAGCAGACCAGTTCTATATAGATTGTCAATGTACATCTCACATTCCTTCTGCATCGATCAAAAAAGGTAATTTTTTACTCACTCAGAGACGTTGGGATTCCTCAGGATGATATAATCTCCCTGCAGTCCTTCTGGAAGGGTCACAACATCAGGATACTTGCCCTGTAAATAAACAAGTTTAAATCAGGTCAGAAAAATTCAAGAGTAGACAAGGTGGTTTCTAGCTATTTTCTCTACCTTCTAGTTTCTGGTTGCAGTGGATTTTAATCTGTTTAGTTAATAAGAGTAACAATCCTAATTGTTTGAGTGTACTTTTAGAGTTCTGATGCTTTGGGGTTTTTTTGTATCATTGATGTGATATCAAGAGATACTTAAGTTGGGTCACCTCAGGGAGAAAACCAGTACTGTACAGCTGTACGTACAGGTCTTAGAAGTCCTTGTGCAAGATCTGGGAAACCTTGACAGTATTTTTCAACTGACTTCCGCTGATTCGATTTAATAACACATTATCACACATCACCACTTCACACACCGCCCCGCCTTGATTTAAATAACCCAGCTAGCACACTGTTTGGCCACTCCTTTTGAAATCACCAACTCCAAGCTGTGCTTTGAAGGCACTGAGATACCAAAATAAGCACTTATGATCAAGATAGCATGGGACAACAGAAACGTGGAAGAGCTACTGACTCCTATTGAACTTGCGTGTAAGTGGGAATTGGAGCCATCTGCAACTGTTAATGTGCCAAGACGGATCATACTTGGTTAGTGAATGTTTTAGGGGCCCAACACTCCTAACTTTTGCTATAACTATTTTAAAAACATGTAGAGGAAAACAGCAGAGCAACCCTGTATGGATCCTTGACAAGTTAAGCAGTATGTGAAGCGAGAGGTTACTCAGGAGAGAGAGACACACACACATGGATGCGCAGCACAGTGCCTGTGTCCCACAGGGACATGTTGCTGCAGCAGCAGCAAACACAATCTGGAGGCAGCCTGTTGCCATGAAGACTTGAGCACTGCCGCTTGCTCTGCCCTCTGCACTGGATGCAAAGCCCTGTTCCAAACCTCACAGTTGATAAGGTGTGAAAAGCCTGTGGGAGCCCAGCGAGCGCTGGCGGGACAGGCAGTGCACCTCGCAGAGCTGGGCTTTGAGAAGCCCTGGAGACGATGAGCTGGGCTTTACGGGATTATGCCTCAGCTGGCAGGCTGCGATGGCTACCAGATGTGACCTTGCTCTGCCGTAGGAATTTATGACGAACTGAAGGGGGTTTGTGCAGAAGGCCAAATGACATAAAACACTTGGAATTTGCCAGTTCTGATTTCTATGGAGTATCTAGTGCTGTATTTACCAGGGGAATAAAGGCCACGATCTGTCCTGGGAACAAAGACCCATAAGGGGTAGCAACATGCATGGAAGTCATGCAAGTGTGGCTGATCTAAGGTCACTTGCCCAGCAGAACAGTGATCCTTTCTCAGCTTTACTCCCTCTGAAATTCTGCTTCTCTAATGCCAAAAGCCAATTTTTTGGGCTTTCCTTATCAATAACTCAAGTTTCTGATATTAATTACATGCCTTCATCTGTCTGGGTATTATAGGGCTCAGAGAACTGTCTTTACTCCAGGCTGCAAATCCTAGACATTTAGGATTAGTTTGTATCTGGAGAACTCAATTCTTAAGTTCCTTGTTTACAAGAGATCCCCATATACCACAGCTGAACACCATGTTATGTTTTTATCTTCACCGACCTGTACTCAGCCCTTTGGGAATCACAAGATAAAATGGATCAGAGGAACTGGATGAAAGAGTTCCAACTTTCAAGCTGCTATAAAAAACACCCATGAAGTGTTCAGGAGCTGTGTAGTTGCCATAATTGGTGCAACTACCCCAAAGCTGGTTGGTGAGGTTTTGTGTTGTACAGAATCACAGAATTATCAAGGTTGGAAGGGACCTCAAGGATCATCTAGTTCCAACCCCCCTGCCACAGGCAGGGACACCTTCCACAAGATCAGGTTGCCCAGAGGCACATCCAGCCTAGCCTTAAAAACATTCAGGGATGGGCCTTCCACTACCTCCCTGGGGGAACCTGTTCCAGTCTCACCACCCTCATGGTGAGGAACTTTTTCCTGACATCTAGTCTAAATCTGTCCTCCTCTAGGATCCATTCCCCTGAGTTCTATCACTACCTGACATCCTTAAAAAGTTCTTCATCAGCTTTCTTGTAGGCCCCCTTCAGATGCTGGAAGGCCACAATAAGATTTCCTCATAGCCTTCTCCTCTCCAAACTGAACAACCCCAACTCTCTCAGCCTGTCCTCATAGGAGAGGATCTCCAGCCCTCTGATCATCCTCATGGTCCTTCTCTGGACACTTGCTCATGTCTTTCTTGCAATAGGGGCTCCAGAACTGGACACAGAACTCCAGGTGGGGTGTCACGAGAGCAGTGTAGAGGAGGAGAATCACCTCTCTTGACCTGTTGGCCACATTTCTCTTGATGCAGCCCAGGATATAATTTGCTTTCTGGGCTGCATCTCAAAGAAATCTCAAAGTGTTTAATTTCCTGTTGTCTAGAAGTATCCATGTACCTGGGAGTATGTGTGGTGGTGAATTCTGCACATGGGAAGCAGTTATTCCCTGCCATAAATGCATGCCAGGGGTTTGGCAGTCCATCTGAATGCTGTGAGAATCTGATCTTGTGGGAGATTCACAGGATTTGGGAAAAAAACCTGCTTCTTAGCAGGAAAGATCATATCTTAGGAATTGACAAAACACACAAAAAGCCAAAACACAAATAGCTCTCTTCAGGCACATTACATGCTCAAATTGAAGCCACAGCAGCAGAATGAAGCTGTACCTCAACCAGAACCAACATACAGAGATGGATGTTCATCTCACCTATGGGCAGCTCTGTGAGAGCCATCGTGCAGCAGAGGCAGGAAGCAAAACTACTGCACCCAAGAGTAACCAAGAAACATTCAACAGTGCCGATCCTTAGGGAATAAGCCCCAGGAAATGCAGTTCTCACAATTTACCATTTATATTCCATATATAAAATACAATAACTGACACGCCAGACAGGCAGCATAGCCAAGCTCCCTCAATCCAAACACCACTGCAATTCCAGATATACTCTGTGGATACTTGATTACCACCTCATACTCTCTGCTGTGAAGCTTTCCCAAGCCAAGCAATAAGCTGGGCAACAGAATGACCTGATCCCCTGAAAGGTCTCTTGGATAAGTCAGTAAGTCTTAAGGGATCCTGTAAAGTGGACACCAGACAACTAAAAGAAATCACACCAAGTAGCACGACACCAGATGGGAAAGATCAGCGACAACTGTATTAGGCAAAACCAGTCTTCAATCAAGAAATTTCTTTCCTCAGATGACTTTTAAATGTCAGTTTATGATCAAAACCAAAAGCCCATGCTGTTATTACTTCTGGGCGGAAATTGTTTTTCCAGCTCCTTCAGGAGTCCAAGCAGGGAATCTTATGGGAACTTTTGTCCAAAACAGAAACAGCTTCAAATCACAGGGGAATGGCCATGGGGATGGAGTACACAGCCTGACAGATTCCATACAGACTCACTCCAGTGAATACACTTGGAGAAACTATTTTTAAACAAAATCTATTCTTTTTCAGTTGTTGAAAATTGCACTGTAGTATTCTGTATCCCACAACTCTTCTAAAGAAATATGTTTTAAGTTATTCAGCTTAAGATCCATGACTAAGAAAGCAAAGCAAAACTGGTATGGCAGAAACTATACTGGAAGCAGACAAACTTGCTTCTAAACCACTCAACAAGTACACAAGCTCTCAGCTCTTAGATGGGACAACAGATCGCACTTGCTGCTAGTGTTGAACTTGGCATTCTGTCAGGAGGACTGCATAGACTGAATGCTAAGCAAATTGTGCTGCTATGAGTCCACTCACAGGTGGGACGTCTCAATTTACCAAAGATATTCCTTTCAGGCTCTGGGTGGGGGTGATGTATACGTATGGTTTACTCAGCTAAGGCCACAGCATCATGCACTACAGTCACAGAGATGGTGGGAGCATCGAGGCCTTAAATAACAACATCAATGTAACTTCAGGATTTCAAACATCAATTACACAAAAAATGAAGACAATTTAAAGTGCTATAGAATACTAATAACATGGCTAAATTCCAGGAGCATTAAAGAATCAAACCCACAGCCACCAGACTGCTACCCACTGTAAGAATTCAAGTCAGTACTTAAAGTAGTCATCAAGAGGGGAGCCATCCCAGAGCACTGCCCCACACTCTCCCAGTGAGAGGCAGCCAGAATAGCTCTGCTTTCCAACAGCTTCACCCACTGCTTTCAACCCCCATCTGAACTTTCAGCTACAGGAGTCCAACTCTGAGACCAACAAAAGGAATATTTTTACTATTATTACCATGATCAAGTGCCTCAGGTGCTTAAAACCAACAATCAACAGGCTGAGAAATGAAAGCTGGTGCAGAAATTACGGTTTCGGAAATTAGTTTGCATATCTACTTTTACTAAGCCTTCTGCTAGCCCAGATAATTACAGCTCCATTTAGGAGATCTCTATTAAACGTGTCTGTCCTTCAGCACACTGCTAAAGTAACTTCACCCAGAACTCTTATCCTTGCTCACAAACCATGTTAAATGTGTCATCATACACACATTTTTCAATCAATTGTCTTTCTAGAAATGTAATTAAATTTGCTGTGAGTTTCATTTTTAGATATTGGACAATTTGTTCATGCCTTTGAATTAACTACAGTATTTTATCCTGTAAGGCAGCTGTCACCAACATGAAAATACAGCAAGGATTTATAGTTTCTTGTATTTTATAAAGCACAATGGTGAGCCCTAAGTCAATGAAAAGTCTGTCAAAGATATTTAACTTTCCTGGTACCAACATGCCCCTCAGACTTCAACAGGTGAGACAGAGCAGCCTGCCATTCCCATGTAATTGTGAAATGAGTAGCTAAAAAGAAACACATCCTACTTTTGGTTCTTTCCTTCCTTTTCACTGCCTGACTGGGCAGGAGCAGCTCTATCTAAACTGATGAACATGAGGATGAATTCAAAGCAAGATCAAGGTAGATCAATGAATGTAAGATGAGCCACGGCTTTGAGAAGGGTTTTGTCTCAAAGTTGCCTTTTATTTTGAGACTTCTTGTCTTTTTCAACAGGAGAAGTCTGGAGCCTTCAGAATATACCATTGCAGGAGGACTGAACTGGGTGAAGGTGTCCCTTCCAACCCAAAGCATTCTGTAGCTCTCAGATTTCATGTGCATGCCAGGAAACAGGCATTGCTGAAGCCTCAGCACCAAATGCAGTTGTGTGTCCAAACCCACATGTTCTAGCGGCACAATGCTCAAGTGTGGTGTACATTTAGCTTCTGCATCACTGCTTCATGTGGTTTTGTGAAGATGAAGGTGATTTGGCCTGTGCCTGAAAGACAACAATGTCATAACCTATAGTCAGTGATATAATTTGGACTAAAGCATGGCAGTATTTTCAGGAAACAGTGTGTATACCTAAATCTCAGTTAAAGTGTAAAGTTACAGACATTATTAGCACATCAAAAGTCAAACTTCATCAGGTCATCACCATGTGCTTAGGAAGATGGCAGCATGGTTTTCTCTTTGTATAACAATAAATATCAACTTGAAGGAATGGGGATTTGTAATGAATTCTAGCTACAAAACAAGCTGTTGTATCCACTACTGCAGGAGAAAAACTGACAAAACTTGTTTCTAAACAATAAAATAGAGAATTATAAAAGAGAAATGTTTTATAAATGCCTACCTGGGTGTTATATTTTGTTAATGTCTACACTGAAAATGGTTTCAAGTGCTTCCAAGGCCTAGAATTATATCTTAAAAGTACTTTAAAAATGGCACATTGAAAGTTCCCTTCAACTAAATTACTCAGTATAAAAATACTGTCATTGCAAAATGGATTTATGAAACTTTACCACTCATAATTATGTCTCAGAATAAACTCATCTTCCATTTTCCCAGCCAAGAAAGCATTTTGCTCAAGTAAAGCAGTCTTGCTGGTGATCTGTGTTAAGCAAATCATACAAAACGACAAGTGTCATTAGAACCAGAGAATGAGTTCACTAAATGAAGTCCATGATGAAAAAGCAGTTCTGGCCCTGTGCCAGTCATACTGCCTCTCACACACTGCTCAGTTCCCTTCTTTACCAACTAAAAGCACCAGTGGCGCCACCAACTTGCACATTTCCTTTTTAGCTGAGGAAAGGAGGATTTTGGGGGCAGCCTTGAGAAATAACAGCATGAATGCCAATCTGGACAGGAGAAAATTTTGAAGAAGGTGTTTACTAACACTTCACAGAACCCCAGTATGGTGGTGGAGGTTGGAAGGGACCTCTGGAGATCATCCAGTCCAGTTCCACTGCTAAAGCTGGGGCACCTAGAGTAAGTCTCCCAGGATCATGCCCAATAGATTTGCAATCTCCCCAGAAAAGGAGACTCCACAACCTCCCTGGGCAGCCTGCTCCAGGGCTCCAGCACCCTCACAGCAAAGTCCTTCATTAAGTTCAGACGGAAACTCCCCTGTACGAGTTTGTGCCCATTGTCCCTTGTCTTGTCACTGGGCACCACTGAAGAGAGTCTGGTCTCATCCTCTTGCCCCCCACCCTTCACCTCTTGCTGAGCATTGAGAAGATACCTTCTCAGGCTGCTCTTCTCCAGGCTAAACAGCCCCGGGTGTCTCAGGATTTCTTCCTCACAGAGGTGCTCAGTTCCCTTAGCATCTTTGTAGCCTCCAATGGGCTATGTCCAGCAGTTCCCTGCCCCTCTCTGCTCCCAAGCTCAGGACACTTGGTTTCCTGCAATCATACACATACAGTTGGGTGCTAGAATGAAAATTGCTCTACACACCCCTAAGTCTGGGGTCTGCAGATTTGCATGTTTTAGTGGACTGGATCTGTAAATTAAAAGTTATAGATCACTTCACTGAGACTCAATCTTATAAACACCTCTTAAGGTAAAGTCAATGCTCCTGAAGCCAGCTGGGAGGAAGCCTTACTCCATGCAGCCCCAAACCCCTGTAACATGAGCAAGTTGCCAATAAAGTTTACCTGGCTTTGCTATTTTTCCCCTCTTTTTTTTTTTTTTTCTTCTTTTTTCTTAGAGTCTCTTCTCCAGCCCCTATTTCCATTGTCATTAATTTGTCTCCTTTCACATTATTTTTCGTGCTTCATTCAACACTACAGTAGATGATTCAGTTTGTCACTACTCCCTGTGTGACTATCACTTTACCATACTCTGAAGAACTAAACCAGCATTATCCAGGCCTGAGTATGCTCACTCCTGTGTCTCTCAGAAAGCATTTCCTTTTGATATCACTTTGTCATATGGCAACCATATGTTTATCTGCAACTTAATTACAGCATACAGGGAATAAATTAAATACAGACTAGAGGTTTGTTTTTAAAATGTGAGGAAAAATAAAATTAAATTAAAATGAAACCCTGGAAGAAACAGGAAGGGGCACATAACAAACACTCAGTGAAGGCAGAAGTTGCAGATGTTTTTTCTTTACTTTTTTTCTTGCTGGGGAAGAGATTAGTCTTGTCTCCATTATTTCTCTTTAAAATTGTTGAAGGTTTGTGAAAAATGATACCACTCAGCACATTTACAAATCCATGTTTCTAATAGTAACAGCACCAAGGTACTTTATTCTGTGTCTGTTTCTGTAGTAAAACAATGCAATGGAAACTAGAATATGCTACACCAGAGCAGCTGAAAAGACGTGCAGGTTTGCTTCCCTTGCCTTCAGAGACTGGACTCCCCTCATTGTCCCTAGGTTCCAAAATAGCCTTCACCTCTCAGTGCTGCTGCCTTGGACACAGACACCTGAAAATTACACTGGGCCATGGGCAAGAGGTTAGAAAGGTGCACAAAAGCCAGGAATGCTTCTGCTGCTACCAGAGCAACCTCAGTGCAGTCCTCTCAGATGCATCACCTGGGCCTGCCTGCTTGGATGTTGCATGGCTCTCAAAATCCTCTCCTCCTTCTGGAAACAAGTCTGCCAGACTTCCTGATCAGTTTAATATGCAGAGAACAAGCTTGCTGCCTTCTACTCAGGGACCATACACTTCCCATCGCTCACTTCTTTATCGGATATTATTGACTAGCCACTTAAACTGAAGAATCATTTTCTCTGAATTAGCTCTGGCTGTCTGTTTGACTTTTAAAAGTTTAAATAAGCCAAATTTTCTAGATTAAAATTTTAGATCTTATTTGTCATTTTGGCTAAGAGGGCTGTAAAGCCACCCTTTGCAGAGGTACCTGCACAGCTCCAAGCCCAACATTTACTAACTGATTTGATTTTTGTGGAAGAGCATTAACACTGAAGCTGGGAGCTTCTTTTGGTGGAAATCCACAGTAAACCAGCAAAGCTCATCAGTTCTGTTTCTCCTCCAAAAGTGTAATGACATAACAGTTGTCATTACATAGTGTTTTGAAACCTCTGCCATACCTTTGCAGTTAAGTACAACTAAACTCTTCTTGATGGTAAACTAAGTGGAAATCAGTAGATATGTCTATTTTAGCCAAAGAGATACTAAGCACTCAAGGACAGTACAGAGGCAAAATTATGAGAGGAACGAAGATGCCACATTACAAAACAGCATGAAGAATGAACAACTGGGGAAGAAATAATCATAAGCCAAATTTTCAACAATCTGAAAGGAACAGCGCAGAGGAGAGGCGTTTTTAGGAAAGAAATTAGACTAAGTTTGTGTTTTCTTCCATTTAACCAGAAATAATTTACTTTATAGATCTTTAAATATCTTTCTTTATAGAAGATGTTGTCTTTTTTCGATGGTTTAGCAAAAACTTTCAGGATTGCATAAACCAACTTGGATTGGAAATACCACAACAGTTGATTACCAAGTGTGACCCAACTTGCTTTTTGTATAGTTTACATTATCAAGCTTGTCCAGACAGCACATTTTAAACACAACATAAACAAAAGTCATCTGAATTTAGTTAATGAATTGGCTCTGAAGCTGTATTAGTTATTTTCCCCCCAAGAACACTGATTCATTAAAAAAATTTTTAAAAAAAATCATAGGACACAATGAAGGACTAATTCATCTAAAGAAGCTCAGTGTTAAGCAGTATCTATCTTTCTAAAAGCAGGACTAAAACGTTTTCACACAAAGAGTTCATCCTCTGTTGATGATTTGCTGTTGTGGTTATTTCATTGTGACTGTGGATCAGGTAGAAGATAAAAGTGCAGAGTTAAGGACAAGTCAACTACTGTTAGTCAATAAACCCCCACTACTTTCTACATTTAAAACAGCTGCCCTTGAGGCAGTAATTTGCGTTCTTTGATGTGTGTTATCCCTAGGAAGATCAGGTACCTGCCTTGGATGAGAGAATTTTTCCCTTCATTATCCAGAGAGGCAGCTCAAGTAACCATAAATACAATACACTTAAAATATCTACTGCCAATTCTTGTGTGGCATCAGCACTTTCACTGCTCCCCAAAGTTTTTTTTGTACTACAGGCTTTGCTGAAAGAAACTCAAAGTAAGGAGCATGGCATACAGTAGAGGATAGAATAAAATAATCACGTGAACTTCAGTTATTATTACTTATTAACACTTAATAGATCAAGCATAGGAAAGACATTTGGAATCTTGCTCAAATAAAGGTTAGAAAACAGCCTTTCTGAGTGTGTCTGCAGAGTTACTCTAATCCTTTCCATGGGGCCAAACATTTACCTTGCCTGGGAAAGACACGTATGCCCTTAGACCCACCTGCAATACATAAAATACCAATTTTCATTTGATACAAAGAGATCTAAGTTGTTTAAGAGATCAATTTCTTGTCGCATTGAGTGAACTGCCCAACAGCAGAGGGGGTTATGATCAATGAGTAGTTGTCCAATACGCCTCTACCTTGGGATCTTCAGAAAGCGCAGGTGTGTTGCGATCTTTACAGGATACCAGTGACAAAGGAGCAATCCTCCTTTGCACAAAGCCTTCTTGCAGACTTGCATTCAAGAATAAAGACATGCTCCCTTCCATGAATATTTGACAGCAGTGGATGAATGACTGCTCACAGCACAATTCTCTACTGCACGTAGAAGACAAATATTCATATATTATACTTTATACTATAAGGACCAGGTGTTCCCCTAAACACATGCGGATATGCATGCAAAACTCATTCTCATTCAAATTAACGTTCATTCTCACAAATAACATTGTGTTATATATTGTTGTTCCTGAGCATCAGAAAAACTTTTCACATCAGAGTCCTGCACCTGGGAAGGAATAATAAATTGCACTAGGTTAGGAGTACTCTCCAGGGCTTCTGGAGAACAGCCCTGTGGAGAAGGACCTGGGAGTCCTGGTGGACCACAAGCTATCCATGGGACAGCATTGTGTTTTTGTGGTTGAGAAGGTCAATGGAATTCCAGAGTGCCTTGAGAAGAGTGTGTCCAGCAGATTTGAGGGAAGTTTTCCTCCCCCTCTGCTCTGCCCTGGTGACACCTCACCTGGAAGAACTTGTTTACTGTAAGGGTCACAGAGGACTGGAACAGGCTCCTCAGAGAGGTTGTGGAGTCTCCTTTTCTGGAAAGTTTCAAGACCTGTCTGGATGCATTCCTGTGCAACCTATACTACATTATATGGTCCTGCTCCAGCACAGGGGTTGGACTCAAAAATCTCCAGAAGTGCCTTCCAACCCCTAACATCCTGTGATCTACATTAGGTGAAAAGGGAAGCTTTCTATAAAAACACATTCCATAGATATGTTAGTCTTTGGCACAATAGATGCTCTTTGAAATGGTTCTACAAAGCCTTACATTTAGGACATTCAAGAACAACATCAAAAAAATCACCTAACACTTTACATTTCTCTGGTTATTAACGCTGATAAGTTCCCTCACACATTCTGCTCACATGAAAACAAATATTAACATGAAATGCCAACATGCCTGTTGCTATCAACCAGAAAAGGAGTCAGTCTAGTTGAGCTGACCCTGGGAAAATTTGAAACCACTGAATTCCTTTCATGTAATCCCCAAGTACAGTTCTTCAAATCTGGCTGTCAAAAGCAGGAGATTTCAGTTTATCAAACACATTGTTAGTATAAACAAGAGTGACAGAGGGAACATTCTTGAGAAGACCCAAGTATCTACAAGATGATATTTACATTGCACAAATCCATTTATTATTATTATCATTATTGTATGTTTCAGGGTGTAGAATTTTCAGTCCACTGATAAATAACAGGCTGCCAAAAATGGTCAAATATCCACAAACTCTGATCTCCTAAATTATTTCAATAAGCAAGCAGCAAAACCCCCAAATAAAACAGAAGAAACAATAAGGAACTATCATTACACAGAGAAACTGTAACACTTGATTTCAGCTTCAGGTCTGCAGTATACTTTAGTCTAAATTGTCTAAGGATGGCTTTGACACAGATATTTGTATACTGCCCAGTACAAAAGAATTTAGGGTAGTGGTGAGAATTCTTTAGTGTATCCACCAGGAGAAATCACATGCAGCTGCCAAGCAAAAAGATATTCTTATGCTCCAGCTTATTTGGTTTTTAAATGCCAAAGTTGTAGTCACCAAGAATGTACAGTGATGTGTGCATATAAATATTTGTTTTATTGCTAGGTAGTGCTACAATACAGAGCAGTAATAGCAACACTAACACTAGCTGCCAGTAATGCACTTTCAATGTGGCCCTGAAGCATTTCTTAGCTTGAATTTAAGTGTCTAGCATGGTACAAGCAATTCAAACAGCTGCTGGTAACAACACATTTGATTCTAGGATTCTAGTAGAAGTCCAGATGAAAGAGTTTTCGTTAATATTACAGCTTAGCTTCCTCTTTGTTCTTTAGTTTTCAAACAATCAGTTTAATTCTCTTGTGTTTAAAGCTTGAAGGAAGCAAAGTACACAAAGATTCATGCATATAAACCCAGTGTAACTTTAAAGCCTTTCTTTCACATTTGTATACTAACAAGATCATCAGGGCCGGTCCAGCAGCCTAAAGCATGGATATGGGAGCATCGGTCCTCCAGTCCTCCCTGTGCTCATCCCCAAATCCTCCCCAAACTCTCCCTGCAGCTACTGTTTTCTGTACAAACCATGGCAAAATGCCACTGCTTAGCCAGAGCTACTGGTGACTCCAGCCAGAGTGACCATGGATCTGGATTGTGGAATGACTGAGGACTGTTGGAATTCAGTGTGTTTTGCAAAAGCACTAAGTCAGTACCACGTGGCGTACAGCAATGAGCGGCCTGCCTGGAGTCAAAATGGCATGCTCCGTGATCATGGAATGGCAGGAGTTGGAAGTGACCTCTGGAGATCATCTAGTGAACCCCTCTGCTAAAGAAAGTTCACCCAGAGCAGGTTACCTAGGAATGTATACAAATGGGTTTGGAATCTCTGCAGAGATGTCGTCACAACTTCTCTGGATGACCTGCTTCATTGCTCTGTCACCCTCACTGCAAAGAAGTTTCTCCTTATGTTGAAGTGAAACCTCCTGTGTTCTAGTCTGTATCTGTTGCCCCTTGTCCTATCCCTAGCTACCACTGAGAGGAGCTCAGTCCAGCTCTTGAGAATTCTACCCTTTAGATACTTGCATGCATTTATAAGAGCCCCTCTAAGTGTTTTCCAGGCTAAAGACCCCCAGGTCTTTTAGCCTTTCCTTCCAACAGAGATACTCAAGTCCTCTAACTGTTGTCATCATCCTCATCCTTCCCCAATGCCCCACTCCTCTGGATTACTGGTAAAGTTGGTTTAGGAAGCTACAACTGATGTCAGGGTCTTTTCTATACTCAGTGAAAGGGCCATGCCCTTCAGGCTTTGACCTGCTGGCCTACACAGATCAACTGCTAATAGTATAAGCATACGATTGATTACTAATTAAATTAATAAATGCCATAAGACTGAGTAGTCACCAGTTTTCACACTAAGTAACAGACATATTTTGAAAGATTTTATCATACCATTTAAATATAAGCAACAGTGCAGACATTTCTGCATTCTAATTCAGGTAGTAATTAATGAATTTATAAGGTATATTATAGATCATATTCTTGAGGTACATTAAGAAGACAAACAACATCAAATCATATGGGAAACAAAAAAATTTGAAATACTTGATATTATAAGTACATGGAGAACAAAAGGGAGGAAAGCAATAATAGCAAAGAGGAGAAAGGATAAAAAAGACAAAAGGGGCAAGTACAAGTGAGCAAAGAGTAAAATCAAGGAATGTGACAGTAATGGATGGATGAGTAAAATTAGTTCAATAAAAAGGAAATTAAAGAAACAAACAAAAGGAAGATTTTGCATTCCTCTAACCTAAACCTGTAGTTAAACCCAGCTTGTACAAAAAGACAATTATGTAACATTCAAAGGCTACATTTCCAAACTCAAGCCAAATGTCACAGCAGATCTGTAAGGTGTATACAGATAAGCCACTTGTTAGGTAGAAGTTTAAGAAGAGAAACAAGCACTATAATGTTATTTAAAAAGTAGCCCTGAATTGCTTCAATATTCATTTTTTCCCCCGTAGAAAGACCTTTGGATGACTCTTCCACAACACACTGCACATTAACATTTGAGGCCTCCAGCACATTCTCCATCTTTGGCTTTTTCTATTTTTTCCCCTCTCTGTTTTGGACTCAGTTCTCTTGGTTAGCATTTACTTGCAGCTGCCCCTGCCAGTGCAAAAGCAGCACTGTCTAGACTGTGTACATGTTTACGCCTCTTAAAAATAATTCAAGTGATAGCTCTACAGCTCTTAACCCCCAAATCACCTTTCTAATTTCTAACCTATCCTGCCACCCTATGAATTCAGAATTACTGTGTATAACAATTCAATCCTTATTAATTCCTAGCATCTTTCCTGCTAATTTCAATGAGACAAAGATGCCACAACATTCAATTATCAAAGTACCCACGGGGAATGGACCTTATAAAATCTTCCTACTCTCTGAAAAAAACCCAGCAAACGCTGCTGACAAAATCACATTATCTAATAAGCAAGGGCCATGAAATATATTTTAAAAAAACCCCCACCAAACCAGATAAAGCATTAAATATCAATGCTTACTCCAAAAATATAGTATAAACATCACACATGAATGATCCTGGGTTCTCAGTGTAGTATGTAGTGAAAAAAAAACCACCACCTTTCCCAATGAGTCTATAGTGGTCTTCCAATTACCTGAAGGAGGCTACATGAAAGCTGGAGAGTGACTTTTGTAAGCACCTGTGGTAACAGGAAAAGGGGCAATGTTTTTAAGCTAGAACAGGGTAAATTTAGATCAGACATTAGGAAGAAGTTCTTTACTATGAGTGATGAGACACTGGAACAGACTGCACAAAGAAGTTGTGGAGAGCTCATCCATGGAAGTGTTTTAAGACCAGAATGGATGAGGTTTTGAGTGACCAGGTCTAGGGGAAGCTGCCTGTGCTCATGGCAGTAGGGTTGAAACTAGATGATCTTTAAAGTATCTTCCAACTCAAGCTGTTCTACGATTCAATGAGTCAGTCACACAGATGAAATATTGCATCTTTTAATCTATTTTCACCTCTGCTGTTACTTCTTTAAGCTAGTGGTAAACATTTGGTACTGGAAGCAATTACATCTTCATTTTGTTCTGTAGGTAAACTCTAGTGACAACAGTTGCCATTTCTTCCCATTTGTCTATTGTGATTATTGAAACTTTAAGTCCATGCATGCCCACAGGACCAAACAGACACCATCCTTACTCTAATGCTCTGTGCAGCTGTGCTGCTGAGAACAAGTTTACAGTGTATTATCACAGGCAACACCCTGGAGCATTACTTGTCCTGTAGTCATTTGATGAGTTCTTCAGTTAAAGGAAAGGGAACACGAAGAACAGATTGAAATCACAATGTGGAGGTAAAATGGCAAATTCTTTTTGAGCTCTGGAGAAAAATCAAATACCACTAATGCATTCTTTCTACCAGACATGTTTACACATGAGACAGAGTCAGCTGGAGTGACACATCCTGTTGAAACTGATGACTTTTTGTTTGAGCCATTTCCCTCATCAAGATGATACAAAGGGAACCATGCTGGAGTTTCAGGAAATATGCAATTCCCAATTTGCATAGGTTTCCCCATATATAATAGATCATAAAGCAAGTATAAATAATCCTTTTGTGAGATGTTTTCATCTTGGATTCAATCCTGTATTTTATACACTATGGAATAATAGGTCTTTACAAATGTGATAATCACAAACTCCCAATATGGTACTAACAATTAATGATTAAATTAGATATGCCTACATGCACATTATACCTGGGTGTCTTGGCCATTCTTCCCCTTTAAACTGTCACTGATAGTGTACTGCAAAATTGCTGCACAAGTAAATTTTTCCATTGTCCACTGATCCACTCAAACAAACCACTTGGTGCTACTGTTTGTAATGGGGGAAGCATGAATCTCCAAGCAAAGGCAATTAATCTTTAGATTTAAAGGAAACCACAAGCAAGTTTTGTTATTTTCCTCAAAGTGTCTTCTTTCTCCAGCTGCCAACAAATCTTTCTTTCTGACTAAAAAGCTTCAAAATATTTGTGTCCTCAGTTTACATCTCCTTCCTGAGACAGTCTCTCAGTGGACAGGCATCTTGTTACTGTTTCCTACTTAATATGAAAACCAAAGCGAAAACATCTCAGGCAACAAACACAAGTGATGTAAGCAGAAAGCCACAGGAACCCAGCAATGTTGACCAGATGAAATCTCAAACGAACATTTTTATCTGTAAGACCAAGTATTTTTTAATTGTTATTATTACTTTAGTGCTGACATAGTTTAGATGCCAACAGTACACAGTGTTCTCTGTGGACACTTTCTTGTCATTCTGCTTGCATATGGAAAGTGCAACCAAACACAGCTAAGAAAATGGAAAGCAAATCATGGCTTTGGAAAGGGCAAACAAATGGGGAAAGATCATTAGAACAATTACATACTCTCATTTTTGAAGTCTATACAATGTGTTTTCATTACTGACAAAGTCATACTCTATATTTAAAATACAATTTTCTTTCTAGACATTAATTTTATTCCAATCTTATTTAAATGGTTTTGGGGAAACACTGTTCAGGTATGATCTGGATGCCTATTGAAGAACATGGAACCATATTTAAGAAGCAATGGCAGTGAATGAATGCCAGCTTATAGAGGACTTCTATCTGTATGTCAGGAACTTAGCAACTCCTCAGGTTGCTAGCACCTTCAAAATCCTCTTTCGATCACCATTCTGAATTTTTCATAGTTTACAGGAGAAAATGATCTTTATGAATGAAATAAACTGAGATGTCTTGGGTGCTGTTTTTGAGAAACAAGAACAGAAAGGAAAACTTTAAACTTATCACAATGATATTAGTAACGTCATGGAGCTTCCCCAGAACAGAAGATCTTACAATGTCTGAAAATATTACAGATTTATATTCTCAGAATTAAATGGGCACTTGCCAAAAATGAAGACCCAAGACTACAAACTTAGAGGGCTGCACAGGTATTTGTATAAATAGTCTTCAGGTTCTACAAAATTTGAGTACAACAGAAATTACAGTTTTTATGTAAACTATGGCAAGAACAAAAATAAATTAAATTACTCCATTTGATGTCTTTATGCTACCAAATATGGTTATCTCAGGAAAAAGTTAGAAACCTCAGAATTATATCGATAGGTAATAATACTCAATATTGGCACACGAGAAAAACCAAATCCCAGACCAAGCTGATCGGGCCGTTTCAGACACAAAGAGATGTTCAGTTGCTGACTGGTTTTGAAAAATACATGTCAGGAAGTAGCTGAATAGAAGTGTCAACATTTGAACCTGAAAAGAGAAGTGATACTATGCAAAAGGAAAGAGAGCAGGGCAGTGAAAAATCTACATATCTATACACCACAACCAGGGTTTTAACCTTACTTAGTCAAGGACAACCGGTTTGGAATACCACAGAGAACAGCCTCTAGACAATGAAATAATACAAATTCTATTACATTTCTTCAGTGACGCACAGTTGTTAAGGACAGGATGAGAAACACTTTGGCTGCAAATGTCAGGTAGCTGCTGAAGGAAGGGTATACAAACTACTTCCATCTGTTTTTTTATATATATACAAAGAGAGAAAAACATACCTCAAAATTCATAGAATAACTTGACTTGGAAGAGACCTTAAAGATCACCTAGTCCCAACTCCCCTGCCATGGGTTGGGACACCTCCTACTAGAAAGAGCTGCTCAAAGTCTCATTCAGCCTGGTCTTAAAATGGTGTTGTGGGCTGGACAGAAACATAAGCAAGAGGCATTTGAGTTGTGGCAATAATTAGCATCTGGAAAAAGTTAATATTCCTGAATATTTTATATTCACTTCAGAGAAGAACTGGAAGGGAGATTCAGTTCCAGCTGAAAAGCCAGTTTTTTTATGTAAACAGATCCTACCTATATACATCTCATACTGCAAATTTAGCTTTATTCCCACATACAGAAGTCCTCAACGCCTTTTGCAATATATTGCTAATGTTTTTAAGTATGTGAGGACAATCTGTTTTTAATAGCTCTTAAGGTTTCAGGCATAATTTTTTTCTTCTCTCTTTTTTTTTCCTTCAGGATATTGGTTACCACTGATTACAAGGAGGAATGCAAATAACTGCTATAGGTTTTTAGAAATGTAGGGTGCTGCCAATCCAAAATTCCCCTTCTTATGTTTTGTGCTGACTTTAACAGTTGTAAATTTATTTTTTTCCCCATTGTAAAACTTTTTTACCAACTATAAACTGCTGTGTTATATAAAAACACCCCAACACACCAGAAATTGCAAAGTTTAGGTTTCCATCTTTTTCTCTGACTGAAACCATTCAACTGTAAAGATTCACTATGACAACTAAGAGTAAAGCAATTTTTAAAAAAATCATTACATTCTATTATTTAATTGAAAGGTTAAAAAGAATGCTGCTGTGACCTTCATTGAGATTTCCTTTAAAATTCCTGAACAAACAAGAAACAGCTTTACATTCCTGAACTTGGATGTGAGTTTTGACTCGCACAAATAATATTTTTATCAGCGTTTTAGGAATAAGTTAAACAATGGCTCCAAGTTCAGTTGGAGAGAATGGCTCCAAAACCCTTGCCTAAAAAGGAAAGGAGGCATGAGGAAATGTGCATTAATGATAATGTGAGAGAAAGCCATTAAAAGTAAAGATGACTGGAACATTGCAGGCTACAGAATGTACTCCTTTCTTTGTACCAGGTGAGATATGGTACCAGGTGATAGAGTGTGGAGTTATGGTTTTTTTTTTCTCCAGATAATGGTTTTAAACTGGAAGAGGAGTTTAAACTGGCATAGGAGTTTAAACTGGCAGAGGGAAGATTTAGACTGGATGTCAGGAAGAAGTTCTTTACAGTGATGGTGGTGAGGGACCGGAACAGGTTGCCCAGGGAGGTTGTGGATGCTCCCTCCCTGGAGGTGTTCAAGGCCAGGTTGGACAAGGCCTTGAGTGACCTGTACTAGTGGGAGGTGTCCCTGCCTATGGCAGGGGGTTGGAACTAGATGATCCTTGAGGTCCCTTCCAACCTTACCATTCTATGATTCTATAAGGAAATTTATAAACTGTATGCACTCCCGTGGCTACTGCTCACCTGTGGCACCACTTAGAAGACACCATGAAGGATTTCAGAACACCAGAGATAACAGGAGAGAACTCCATATGCAGTGGACCCACCCTAATCTGCCCTGCCAATAATCAAACTGTAACATAAAAAGGCAGGATATTGCAGATAAAAAGGGAGAAAAGAAGTATCAAGTTTCTCCTTGGTGCTCAAAAGAAAAATTAACCAGGACAACCATATCGTGACCACTAAATAAAGGTCTAAAGTCAGCAGAACTGGGTCAAGAGGGAAGCTATACAATTTGGCAGGCTGTTTATTTTTAAGTGTCTGAGGGACACTTCTGAGGGAAAAATGGGAGGAAAAAGAATAAAGGAACAGAAGGTAAAACAAATAATGTGATCGGAGTTGTTCAGGGGCATCCCAGAATTAGTGTCCACAAAATTAAGACTCTATAAACTTGTTCCAAATGCCTAAGTTCCACAAAAGCTCAAGTTCTCAGAATCCATAAAAGCCCACAGGTCTATCATTTTGGGCTCTTGTGTACAGATCACAGAAATGATCTGTCAACACTTGCTTCAAAAATAAGGAGATACTTATGCTTTCTACTTATATAGTTGGTATCTTTTCAGTCATTATTTTCTCTGTTTTACTCTCAAACCATACCAAGGGGAAAAGAAATCTCCAAAACTTGCACTGCATGTCTGCTGTATACGCTGTCTGAACCAGCATAACTTGGCAACTCAACACTAGCTAGGACTCAGCCCTACAAATAATCCTGACTCTAAGTTCAGAGCCAAGAGTAGTCAATGAAAGAGCCAACAAAGCTGGCATGAAAACACATTGCCTTCACTCTAACTCTTGTTTAGAACACATGGAATATTGAAACAAAAAGGTTGTGCACATCCCTTTGCAGCAGAATTGATTTTATGTTTCTTTTAAAGCCTACCTAAAAACAATCTTCAATCATGTTTTATAGCCAAGCATACTATATACCCTTCTGAACTACTTCCAAATTCCTTAGAGTTTGCTGACTATTAATAGACACAAGAAACTGGTTCTGCCTGGGAAATTCTCAAGTAGTTTTGCAATATTAAACAGAGTACAAAGCACAGTTCTTTATGGAGGTGCACCATTGGGAAGATGAGAGACATGTTTTTTTCATAATGGCAGTTAGACATTGGAACTGGCAGACAAGAGCAGTTGTGTGAACTCTGCACCTGATAATCTCCAAAAGAAACTGAACTAAAATTTGGTCTGAATCAAATCTTCACCCTGCTTTGAGCAGCAGGTTGGACTAGATGACCTACATGACCTTCTGAGTGCACCCATACAGTAATTTAAGAAGGTAATCTAAGCAACACTGCAAATTATCAGCAGCTGTCTAAAATAAATGCATTTCTTCCTCCACCCTGATAACCTAGGTTATATCTATCATTAAACTGTCTCAGTGAAGGCTGCTCCTATTCATGTGTCTTCTTTGACCACTACACAGATAAAAGATTACAGTTTTAAAAGGTAAGATGGAGAACTGAGCTTTCATTGTCTCCATCAGCTGTGATCATTAAGGTGCTTCAACTCTTTTTCCTATACTCATAGATTATTCTCTCAAATTTCCAGTTTTATACTGACCAGTCCCAGATGTTTGACTTCTTAACTTTGCTTCCAAATTTTTATTTTGCCTTTTGTTTTAAGATGTCCTCCTTTCAGCCTGTTGGTTTTCTTTTGTGGATGAATTATTACACTTCAAGACAATTAAGAAACAGATATTGTTCACTGTCTGTATTCCTATGCTCCATGTATTTAAGTGGTCTTTCAGACAGGATTTGAAAAATCTATAAGTAACTTTCAACATCACAGATTCTATTATATTTACTTATATGCTAATTTTAGTCCTCCTCTGAGATTTAGAACAGAGCCACAGCAGTGAACACCACTCCTTCACCACTCATTCCTGCAGAACAAAGCAAAACTGATAAAAAGAAAAATATCAATAGTGCTATTGTACACTAATACTTCTTGCTTTGAAAGGAAAAGAGGTTACTTATGCTTTCAGGTAATTCAGAGAAGTTAGAATTTGATGTGGCGAAGTTATGTAGAAAGCTATGCTTAGAGACCAAAGAAAAAAAAGTGGCAAAAAAAGATTCCCTTTATCACTCACTTTGGAAGTAATTCCATAAGATTAGAAAATACAACTCTGTAGTTCATAAATATCCTTGTATTCCCTCCTGGTAGAGGAGTACATATCACAAGTAGACAAGTCTTATCTGTCATTATCCTCTGAAGAAATGACTGCAAACATACAGATGCAGAGGAGAGCAATATGTTATCAGTGTTATATGTAGCTCCAGAACTCTCTGTTGGGATCTTCTGAATATGTGTTCCATCTAAACTCTGTGCTTCAATTCATCCTGTGCCAAGAACACTGACACTTAAGGCATCCAAGGCTACAGTTACACTGCCCACTGAGGTCAACAGGTTCTGCCAGATAGTAGAAAGAAATATCCTACCATTGCTAGAACTTGGCTCCTTCACAGTATGGAGATAAGGTGCATTCATGATAGCTGAAAAAGCACACTCACTCTCATTCACTTCCCTAGACTAGTTTTAAAAAGATTCTAATTCTTTATTTCATTTTTACTTCATGTGGCAACAGATCAGAAAACCCCATCTACCTTTAACTAGTGGGATCATGTTCACAGCACTGAGACTGAGATTAGTGTTTGAAAAGAAGGCAAAATAGAAAACAAATTTATATTAACTGTATTGAATGGCTTAAAAGCCTCTTTCCAGTATTGGTTGCTATCTAATGGGTACAGTCAGGGCTGTCACAATGATCTTCTTGTAACCACTACAAACAAGCCTGATGTCAACCTACATTCTAATCCTGTTTTTTCTCACTGAAGATTTCCTTAAATAATTTCCCCTTGGTTAACTTCAGTAGAGTTAAGATGGAAAGCCTTGTCCCTCTACAAATAACAAGCTCTAAGAACCATAGAATGGTAGGGGTTGGAAAGGATCTCAAGACCACCCAGTCCAGCCCTGCCACTAATGAATGTACACCTAGATCAGATTACCCAGGATCACAATGTCCAGGTGTGTTTTGGAAGTCTACAGAGAAGGAGACTCTAGGTAGCTGCTCCAGCAGCCTCACAGTAAAGATTCTCCTTAAGTTCAGGTGAAACCCCCTGCGTTCTAGTTTGTATCTGTTGCCACATGGCCTGCCCCTGGCCATCACTGAGAAGAGACCAACCTCATCCTTGTGGCCTCCACCCTTTAGATATTTCTGTGCACTGGTACGGTCCCTTCTCCGTATATTCCAGGATAAAGAGCTCCATGTTTCTCTGCCTCACCTCAGAAGAGAGATGCTCTAGTCCCCTAATTATTCTCATGGCAGGTAAAGAGATCAGCCTAAGTTTCATGAAGAATCCATGCCAGAGGCTCCAGGTTTCCACATTCATTTCACACAACCCATGGCTCTTGCTGAAGACACTAAGTGCTCTGGGGGCAGTCTGTTGTGGCACTTGAAACAGAAAAGTTGTTTTCATTATCAGTCACTATTGTTTACTATTTGTCTTTTCTCAAGGGAGACAATTCTGCATTAAGGCATCTTAACAGACAAGGACATTAATACTACACCACTCATGGCTATGGGCTAGATGGGCATAACAGCACTGAGAGTTGAAGCAGATGTTGGCAACTGGTTGTGCTGGCAGAGTGAATTATTCACATAAACACAGTAAGTGTTAGATCCCTGAGGATACTGCAGTGTTTCTCCCTCGAGCAGAAATTACCTTAACTGTCTGTGTCTGAAATCATTTGCAAGGCTTTCCTAGTCTGGCTTGTTAGCTGAACAGAGTGTATTTCATTTGTAGTTATGATGACAAGCAAGGTTGCATGGAATATTTGAATGTACACAATATCAAACCATTATTTAATTCTAAGTCTTATGTACATTTAAACCTTATTGGAAGGCAGTAAATTATGTCAATTTTCAGGTAGTACTACTACAAATTAAAACTCTCAGATACTCCAGATACAAGATAAACATGGGTCACTCTCTTTAACAGCTCCAGATTTAAGGATTTACTAGAATTCAGTGACCTGAGATTCCACACCCAAGGCAGACGCATCAAATCAGAGTTTTACATGAGTTGGTTCTTTTGTCCTAGATAGGCTTTCTGGAGATGTGTGCCTGAATACTATCAGAAGATGGTCCTGAGACAGAGATTACAAGCATACAAAGTAGCATATAAATATGTAGTAAGTGAATGTTGTCACTTGGGTCTCCACTAAATACACCATCATTTAAAAACATGAAGCCTTTTACCTGGCATATATAATCATGAGAAGGCCATCTGATCAGCTATTCTTTACCCCACTTGTGCTAGAAGAAATGTTGGCCTGTTAAGTCTCCCTTTCCAAAGCAATGCTTTTAGCACAGGTACTGAACTGTGCTATCTCCTTTCAGATGCCTGCTCCATTTATTCAGCACAACTGTCTCCATTCTTTTTAAACAGCTCCAGATAAACTACAGAAGAGTAATTTTTCTCCTTTCATGTTGCAAAGAGAAGCCCAGTAGGAACTGACTGACTATTTTAAGGGACAATATGTTTTCCCAGTATCTTTCCACCACACATCGGCTACCAATTATGGTTAACTCAATGGTTATACCAGTCCATGACTATCTGTCTGAACATTCTTCAGAGTATGAATTCAAGCAAACGACAAAATTTTTATGTCAGAAGAACTCTGACAACTCCATCTACCAGGTAAATTTGTCATTTCTGAAGTTAAGCAGACTCGTCAGCTCATCAAACACACTCTGCAGAAGCTCAGTCTGGGGCTGAAGGAAAAGGCTCTCCTGGCACACAAAGGACTTGTGGTAAGGTACCATTATTGCCTCCCTTCCCCCCAACTCAGTTCTCATATTTGGATTACTAACTTCACTGCAGCTTTTGCAGAGCTCTGCCTTGGGATCATGTTTCAGGATGTAATTAGCCTTACTAAAAAACGATGGGAAAATGCTTCAGACATTTTATTTTCCATACATAAACTACGACTCACTGTGAAATCACTGCTGTTTAAGTGGACAAAAGAAAAAATTTCCATGCTCAAACTTGAACAAAAAGGTTTGCTGCTTATTGATTATAAGATGTAGGGGCAGGAGTGAACTAAAAAATAGGAACCGAAGAAAGAAGCTCTCATTTTCACAGAAGCTTTTACATAAGGTCATGTCTGCCAAAATGTATTTGCTCTAAAATAATATAGATACATTAAAATCACTCCACTTAAAAGCTAAATTTCTAAATACATAAACCATAATGGAATAAAATGCACATTTCTCATGTATTTTGAAAATATTTAATTTTCCTTATGCAGCTTTTAAGTATTGAAAGAAAATTTCCAGCTGTGCCTTGTCAGCCTACGGACCGAAGATATTGTGCTGCTTTTCGTTCTCCTTAAGAGAGCTTTTTAGTTCTCCGAGTAAGAGTATTAGCTGATTCTCTGCACACAGAACAGAGCAGCGCTTTGTCCCCAGGGAAAGGAGCTATTTCAGACTTAACTAAGGAATCATCTAACATGTTTCAACAATCCTTTCTGTTTCTCTGTTTGTTTTAAAGATATCACTCTGATTTTGTTTCATTTGCAACTGGAGACTAAATGACACCAAGCAGAATCTGCAGTTAGGTTAGATTACAAGGTAAAATGTTTTGCATTTTAAATTACTGCTTAAAGCATGGTGTTGAATGGCTTAAACTACTTGTTAACTTTGCAAATGTGTGAAATAATGTTAGCTGTACTTAGTAATACTTGAACATGAATGCTTTTCTGGATAAACTATGCAATACCAGTTGATCTGCTTTTTGTTTGGAATGAATGTTTGCCACGTACTTCAAGCTTAAATTAACTGTAAATTAAATTAGTTGTGTGGGGGTGGCTAAATGTAACTTGTTTCTATGCAATAAATTTAAAGAGGATGTGAAAAATCTTGGTAAATCACTTTAATTCCTCTGTATCGTGAAAAATAACCACGACATCTTAGAAACATGTTTGAATTTAGCCTGAACAGATAAAGAGAGATTATTTAATAGATTTTGATGCTCTGGTGTTTTTAAAGGGTCACTACTTCAAAAATTAACCATTTTCTTTAATGAAATAGCAAAATGACAGATATTGAACTTACTGAAGATAAACATTTTGAAAGCTACAAACTTCTGAACACAGCATTCTAAAAGTGAAGGTAATAAAGACGGTTCCACATACTATGCATGATCTGAACATTTATAAGTAGAATTAAAGGATGTACAGCAATGCAGCCATGTCGAGAGTATCTGGCAACAGAAAATGAGTATAATTTCATTATACTCTCTATAATTTATTTTGATATGTGGTCTTATAAAAGTTTTATGAATGCAATATGTTGAATTCTCCCCCAAAAGTTGGTTGGCACTATAATAAATGCAGCCTCCTTATAGATACTCTGAGGAATCCAGTAATGGGCAGTAAAGGGCCAATGCATGTAAGGCCTTTTTCTGGTATGACATTAACAGTATGGGCCTTAAAATGTGAGCCAGCAGTTAAGTAAACCAAGGAAAGAAAGTCCCAAGTGTAGCTCAGTATTTTGCATGCAAGGAACACTGTTTGGTTCAAAGTAGCAGCACTAAACTTTTGGTAGTGAAGAGTTAACTTGGTGTGAAAACGTAGCATTTAAACTCATATATATGAAGAGGATTAGTTTATAAAGACATATTATTTGAGGGGGGTGTGTTTTCCAACTTTTTTGTTTGTTTGTTTGTTTTTTAATTTGCAATTACAAAGTATTTAATGGAAAAAAGGTTTAATTTAAAAATATTTAGTATGGAGTTTTACTTGATGTTGAAGTTAACAGCAACCCACTGTGACATTGTTTGTACAGCCGATGTAACATAATTCACCCTCCTGACTTTCAGAAACACATGCATAGGGAATGGAAAAGTATTTCACCCATGCCATCACATGCTTCTGGTCACAAGAGGAAATGGTTAAAAGTAAAACAAAAAACAAAAAAACCCAACAACATAATGTAGCAGCATTGCAATGACACAGCTATGCTGTTGTTATATAGTATATAAAGGTGACCATAATTAAGATGTCACTAACTCAACAGAATGAATGCGCAAGGTCAAGACTTCTTGTTGTACATTCACTTTTCTTTGTGTGTTTCATTCAAATTTGAGGAACAGAAGTTTAGTGTGTCATTTTATAGCCAGTCATTACCATGCAACTAAGCCAGAAGCCAAAAACATTGGGTCATTTGTCCTGCAGGCTGAGGTTCTAAGAAACAAGTACTTTCTAGAAGAGACCTGCACAATGCATCAATGCACAGCACAAGTTTCTGCATCTATTTGATTTGCTAAGCAGCAGTAATTTCTGTAAGGAAAAGGTCAGTATAAAGCCTGTGGAGCATTTGGAATAACTGATATCTAATGGGTAGAAAGCAGTAAGCCAAATCCTGGAATAATTTCAGAACTCGCAATTCCATCAGACATTATGTGGATTCATAAGAGACATCTCAAATTCTCTACATTAGTTTAGCTTTACAAAATTCTGCAATTTAGAAAATTTAAATAGTTGACCAGCAGCTACAGTATTAAAAAGAAATGAAACCTAACTGTTGTAAGCTTATTTACTGCCGACTTCCCATTTCAATGTTTGCTCCCGTTTCAAAACACACACACAAACAAAAAAAGCACACGGAAAGCACAAACCCCATGCAATCACATGCCTTATGTTAAACAAAAATCAGGCAAGTTGTACCAAAACCTGTTGTATAAATCAGAAAATACTAATATGTACAAACAAAAAAAACCCTGATTCAGGTAAAAGCACAGCTCATGTTCCTGAAATACTGTCCTGTATTTATACACTATAATTAACTATAATAAGACTAATCGCAAAGTGAAAGACTACGTATAAGGCCAGCTAATGAACATTAAGAAAAGCATTTTTTTAATCCCCTCAAGACTTCCTTAATGAAAAACCATGGACATGCCCTAAGTCTTGTCTTGGACACAAAGATTAAGTGTTCTAAGTCTCAAGTTCTTCAGCAATTCTCTGCATCAGAACAATAGTAGTGTCTGCTGTCTCAGCTGAAACAGACCGCAGGACAAGAGTGTTTCCTTTCTGAAAGGGTTTTGCCAAGAGAGCTGTTATAAACCATTAACGACCTTGGCCATGCACAGCCTTGTTTCCACACTGGTATAGCCATTGCTAGATATGTTTTCTATGCATACTCCTCAAACCCTGACTGCTCTGTTTTGGAATGCCACCTATTGGTAACAGCAAATGTAATTCTTATGTCAGAGGAAGAACGCTCAAGCTCTACAGTAATTTTTAATCTCTTAGAAAGTAAATGTAGAACACAGCTCATTATAGATCAACCTTTTTGAGAGTACCTACACTTAAAAAATTTCTCTAGAAAAGCAGGTGTGGGATGTCACAAATAGCAGCTTCTGTACTCTAAGGGTTTCTCTACTGCAGAACTAAAAGGGTTATATTAAAGAGGTGGATGACTAGAAATGGAAGCAAAAATCTATGGAGATTGTGACAAACCAAAAGCATTTGAGACGGCACATCAGAAATTAATTTGGTATTTTTCTGTTCCTTTGACATTCCCATAAACAGAAGTTACAATAACCTGGAAAAAAAATATATAAGTGAAGAAACACTTTACAGGTCTCAAGAACTTCCTTGGAGGAAGCAGTAACAATTGTTAAACTACAAATGCCTGGTGGCACTGCACATCTAAACTCAAGCAAAGCCAGATTCAAAGCTAGCATCTATCTGAATATGACTATTGCTCAAAAGGGCAGATAATCACTGAACTACAATTGCTTACTTGAGCTCTTGTCAATTTCTTTCTGAGGGGTAGCTTGGTTATATTGACCAGACATGCTTTGAAAAGCGCAACATGTGACTAACACAATCTTAAAAGCTCTTTAGGTATCTAATTTTCTTCTTTTTCTTTTCTTTTTTCTTTTTTTTTTTTTTTTTTCCCATTCCAGGATACTTTGAGGTACACAAAACTATGCAGACTACATCATTAGTCTATTATTCCCTGCTTGTCTCTCTGTGCATTGATTTTTCACAAAATGAAAAGAGTGCCCATCTGAGGAGGCAAAGGAGGAGAATGCGCAACAGAGGATTGAGAAGGAGCTCTTCAGCAGGGCACAGGTCCCCACAACAGATGACAATTAACCCTCCAGCTCCTGTGGCTGCAGTACCTCTTATTAACATTGATGATGGTGTTATAGGAGTATTTGACTCCCTCATAGGTATGGGTGGACAGGAATCTAGTTACAGTATCTTACCAGGTAAGAGCAAATCCCCTCTGCTACTCAGAATGGGACAATATTACTTTTGATTTCAAATGAAACATAAAAACTTATGAAAGCTCTATTTTAGCTCTGTTTGCAATACATGCTGAAATAAAACTGTTTTTTATTAGAATTTTGTGGTTAACATATGAACCTTGTAAATTGACTAAGCTTAAGTCTTACAAAGAATAGTTCTGCTATGAGGACAGGCTACAAGAGTTGGGGCTCTTCAGCCTGGAAAAGAGAAGGCTTCGAGGAGACCTTAGAGTAATCTTCCAGTATCTAAAGGGGGCTTATAGGAAGCATGGGTAGGGACCATTTACAAGGCCTTGTAACGACAGGAAGAGGGGAATGGGTTTAAACTGGCAGAGGAGACATTTAAACTGGATGTTAGGAGGAAGTTCTTTCCAGTGAGGGTGGTGAGACACCGGCACAGGTTGCCCAGGGAGGTTGTGGCTGCTCCCTCCCTGGATGTGTTCAAGGCCAGGTTGGACAAGGTCTTGAGTGACCTGTACTAGTGGGAGGTGTCCCTGCCTATGGCAGGGGGTAGGAACTAGATGATCCTTGAGGCCTCTTCTAACCTTACCATTCTACGATTCTATGAATTCCACTTTGCCGGGTAACAATAACATTTTCTGCAATTTTTTGGCATTCTTATTTCTTCTTAACCAATAATATTTTTTGTTGGGATATTTTCATAATTTGAAATGTGTAGCAAGGTAAGGCCGTTTGGAAGACCTTCTTGCTCCATGTATGTCCTAAGTCAATGAACATTTCCTTGAGGCTCTAACACCAATATTACCAGTGTTACTTAAAATAGATTTAAGTTGTATTTTTGAAAAGCAGAATTCAAGCTATGTCTATGTGCAATATTTTGGCAATAATTCTCTACTCTGTAAGTAAATTAATAACATGGTAACAGTTGCAACATGAAACTAACCTTACAAACAAGACTTTTATGATGAAAAAACTAAGCCAAGAGAGAAAAAACCCACTCACTCAGCACAAGATCACTCTTATATTCCATCTATACTGAGAATCTGGAATACTTAAATAAGAAGTTCATTAACATGATTTACATAAAACTGGACTTTTTGATGATCTGGAGGTATTCACATTGCTGCACTAATATGTATTTTGTGGTTTTTGAAGATGTAGTGAGGAGGACTTGACGTCTTAAGAAACAAACAAAAAGCATTATTTACTTGATCTTTACTGAAACCTGCCATAGTCATTGTACCAGACCTCTCTACAGCCTACTCAAAGGATGCAAGACTAGACAGAGATTGAGAACCAACAGTTGTTGGGTGTCTCCTTGGTTCTTAGCGCAGTAAAGGGAGAAAGAACTCTTACCTAGAATGCTTGTGATTTTATGTTCAATGTCACAAACAGGAAATTAAAACTCACAACAGGAAATTAATATTCAAAAGGTGTCTAAAAATAGGCATTCATTCTGAAGAGAAGAAATTCTGAATACTACTCTCAGGATTATCCAGTTTTGAACCTCCAGTTATTAACCAACTGAAAACCACTGAGGTGTTAAAACACCTAATTTCTTTTCACAGAAAGAAGTTCAAAGGTTGGAATTGTGAGGAACCAACACAGGGTCCTGTCCATTCAATAGCTAATAAATATACATTCTGAGCCAGGACCAAGAGGTCACACACTGAGTAAAATCTTTTTGCTATATTCTGAATATTATAAAAAACTAAGAATGCTCTGATTGACACTGTTCTACATAAAAGGATCATAATTTTATGAGCAAAAAGTTAAGCCTTTTAGTGTGACACACAGAAGGTATGACCACTAGGTTAAAAGGTCTCAATTTAAATGGTAAAATACATTTTATTCACAAATTCTATCTGTTGTGAGTCCTTACTTTCAGAAAGGCTGAATCATTTAAAGTCAAAGGTTTTTAAGTAGGAGGTTTTAACGAGGAAAGTAGAAAGAACTCTTGACCACAACATTTCTAGTGCCTACTACAGCATTAGTCTTATAATACACACTATTAATGTCAAACCCTTAATTTAAAAATATTTTTAAAATGAAACAGAGCAAAAGACCACATAAATTGCATCCACTTCATGTAAAATATTCCAGCCTCCCTGTCAGAGACCATCAGTCATGCTGAAATAATGCATAGTTCTCCCCTTCCCTGCCCCTCTTGTTTCTATCCAGACTCGCATCCAAAAGCTGAGCTAAAGCCACTGAACTAATTTTATTTGGAAATCCATGCTGAATTTACACCATATTTCCAAAGGTTAAAAGTCCTATGCTCATCTGCCAAAGACTTCAACCACAAAGTATTTTTTTTTAGTCTAGCTTTTAAAGTTCAAAATTTTTTCAAGGTAATGTCAGATTTGGAAAAAAACCCCAGATTCTGTTAAATAATAGAATGCTATTATTAATCATACTTCACAACAGAAGAAGTTTAATTTTCCTTCTCCCAACTACTTATTTTACTCTTAGTAGCCCAAAAAACTATTTGCAGATTTCATATGCAAGATAAAAGCTAATACAGTTTTTACAGTTTTACAGCTAATACAGTGTAACAGTAACTAGAGAGATCTCCTTCCTTTATGCAAAATAAAATCACATGGACCATTTAAAAGAAATCAAACAGATCACCACAACATAAGAGAGTTTTCAGATGTTTGTCCATCACAGATTGCAGCCTGCCCATTAAGCAGTGCAGAATAGGATGTGCACTGTTTCTCATCACTCTCAAACCTCACTTTTCCATGCTTGTACCACCATACTGAAGCGAAGGAACATCTCAACAGTCTTTACTGAGTTTCAAAGAGGTGGTGTTTATTCCAGAGTGCAAAGAGCAGTTCTGCAGTGCAATGAAAGGGTAACTCTCTGCCTTTGAGTGCACATGCTTGTTCTTTCTAAGTAACTCTCATGTACATAAGAGATAATTTGTTAAAGAATCTGCAGAGGTCAAGGCCTGATAACCCGTATTTTCATGCTTAATCATCCTGGCCTTCATCAGGAATAGTGTGGCCAGTAGGAGCAGGGAGCTCATTCTCCCCCTGTACTCTGCACTAGTTAGGCCACACCTTGAGTACTGTGTCCAGTTCTGGGCACCTCAATTTAAGAAGGACATTGAGGTGCTTGAGCGTGTCCAGAGAAGGGCAACGAGGCTGGTGAGAGGCCTCGAGCACAGCCCTATGGAGAGAGGCTGAGGGAGCTGGGATTGTTTAGCCTGGAGAAGAGGAGGCTCAGGGGAGACCTTATTGCTGTCTACAACTACCTGAAGGGTGGTTGTAGCCAGGGGGAGGTTACCTTCTTCTCTCAGGCAACCAGCACCAGAACAAGAGGACACAGTCTCAAGCTGTGCCAGGGGAAGTTTAGGCTGCAGGTGAGGAGAGTCATTGGCTACTGGAATGGGCTGCCCAGGGAGGTGGTGGAGTCACCGTCCCTGGAGGTGTTCAAGGCGGGTTTGGACGTGGCACTTGGTGCCATGGTCTAGTCTTGAGGTCTGTGGTAATGGGTTGGACTTGATGATCTTTGAGGTCTCTTCCAACCTTGGTGATACTGCGAAAATTTGCACCAGTTTGAGATTCAGACCAGTAACTAAAACAAAACAGAGAATTTAAGGAAGCACAGAAGAATTTCCTTCTCAAGCCAGTTGAAATTTTATTGTTTAATATGAGAAAGTGTAGTGTTCTATTTGTGTTTCCTTTGGAGATTATTTAAAAGAAATATTGTGGCTTTCCGGCAAGCACATAAAAACCAGAAGTCAGGATCCAGCAAACAGCTGGATTACCAATACCTAGGTAGAATGACAAGGAGTTGATTAGAGTACAACTTCATGTGGTTGAAATGATGCATAGATATCTCGTAACTTTGAAAAAAAACAAGACACAACTATTCAAAAAGATTAATTTTTCCTCTTTTCCATTTTAAGAGTCACTTAAATCAAGAGTCTTTTAAAAATGTAAGGAGTATAGAGGGGCATCCAGACAGGATGATGTTAATGATTAATATTTATTACAGAAAACAGGTTTGTAGCCAACAGTTATTAAAAAGAAGAGCAAAGAATATCTTTGTTATGAAGATGATAGTAAGACTTCCTTGAAGGACTTGGCAAAATACCTGATTTTGAGTCAAATATTAATTCCAGAGACGTTTCAACCCAAATATTTACAATCTACTTGTCAGAATATTTGGAAACTATCCTGAATATTCTTCCCTTTAAAACGGAACAACCAAGAATGGTCTGGGGTGGGGTATGAGAAAAATAAATCCTGCAAACAATCCCTCTAAAAGAGATCTATCACAAACAAAATCCTCTTGCATATAAATTCAGTTGAGGTAAGCTTTTTTCACTGTAATAAACAGTCTTCATCTGAAGCAGGAAGTCAAAGGGGGGGTTAAATAAAAAAAAAACAAACCCAACAACATTTATCTGCAAGGAACTACAAAGTCACTTGAAAATGAATTATCAGCTTGAAACAAACACTTCAGAAATTCATTCTTCTGTTAATTAGGAAGAGAAAGGTGTGCAGGGAGCACACATTCTCACTAGTTTCAGAGGTTTGCTCAAAAAGAGGAAAAGATTTGCATGGAATGAAGAATCTCAGCCTTAGTTTTCTTTCTCTCAAAAGACCAAAAGAAAAAAAAGGGCATCATGTTAAAGTACAATGTTTATCCTGGAGTCTGGATTAGATCTGCCCAGAGAAACTTTTGCTGAGGTAGGATGCATGACTGGAAAGAAAGAGAGAGTTGGAATAGTTTCCTTCCCAAGTCTTTACACTCTCCAAAAAACTTGCCTAGGGCATATCCGAGTATTGGTCACAAAATAAATCCCTTCAGCATTTCTTTCTGAATATTTTGGTAGATTCATGTCCCGAAACTTTGGAGACAAGATATTTATTAGCCCAGGTTATTCAACATTGCTACTTTACCATCATGAGGTTTTTTCCCAGTAAATCAAGTTGAAGGGAAGAGATGTTTGCCATCTCACCAGCCATTACAGAATGGAATTTACTCCCATCGGGTTCATGAACAGTCACTGTAAAATGAATATTACCTTCCCAGACCCACAGAGACTTAACAAAACTTTGTCACTTTATGTGCAAGACATTATAAAAGATGCCTAGTGCACAAAGGAGAAACAGAGGCGTTTCTGGGAAAAGGTATTCTCAAGTTCTGCATGATTTATTTATGTGCTACAGAGAACTTTTGCTTCTTCCTCAAATGCATCTAGGCACAGCTTTGACTGAGATCTGTGATTTCTGGAGGATCTGGAGGAAGGAGGAGATGCCATGCAAAAGACCCTCAGAAACACCTTCTAAACTTAATTTCCCCATTTTAGGAATATCTCTGGCCCTGAATAATTCAAGTGTTTTTCCTAAAGACAAAGCTGGTAATGGTCCTCATAAGCTGGCTAGGAAGAGGAGAAATGATCTATTCTGACAGTTGCCTGAAACACAGGGAGCAGACGCTTAGAGGGACTGAGAAGCTATGAGCAGGTAACAGCTACATACACATTAATTGTGGGCCTCCCCCTGAACTGCCTGCACAGTTGAGAGGCCAAGAACTAAGCAGAGATCAGACTATAAATAATCTGAAGAAAAAACAGTTCTGCAAAATAAGGAATAAGGATAAGATAGTTCAATTAGGGAGTATTTTACAGATTTTCAATGTGAAAACACAACAGTAGAGCTTCTTCCCAAAGCTTTAAATAAACACTGGTGATATTATTTCAGTTGAATTTATTTAACTCAATTTTTCTGTTTTCTTTCCTTAGGAAAGAAGGGGCACTGCACAGCTAATGGAATGATTATGTATGATAAAGCAGTTTGGTCTCCCAAGCCTTGCATTACCTGTCTCTGTTCAAAAGGAGAAGTGATATGTGATACAACCATGTGCCACCCTCTAAAATGTCCCCAAACCATTATACCAGCTGGAGAATGCTGCCCAGTTTGTTCTGATACTGGTACAGTACACCATTATACTTCTATTGTTGAAAAAATACCTTGCTCAAAACCTAGCATAAAGACATTTAGTGACTTCAAGGATTAAAAGACACACATTATCCTTTTATAAAGAAAACAAGTTCTGAGTTATATAAGAGCAGGTCTTCATAATTTCTACCCAAGATGGCTTCAGTTTCTTAGAGTACACTGGCTGATAGATGACTTTGATACAGTATTTGAAGTAAAGATGTTAAGTAAAGGTAATTACATTATATCCCCCCTCCCTCCACTTCTTTCCTCCTACCTTTGCAAAATCTTTGTGAATGTATGAAGCACAAACATCTGGTTACATTCTATACTCCACTTCCACAGGATCAACCAATAACTACTAGGTATTATTAATGGACTAGAGATACGTACAGTTTACAGACTGATACATCTTTTTTAGTGTAAAAACATGAAGCTATTTCATGTAAATCAAGGGAAGAAAGGCAACTTGCAAGAGGAACATGAGAACTACAATCTTGCTGGTTTTCCATGAAAATTTGAGTAAGGTCACTGTCTTTAAAAAGAAAAGGAATGGAGGAGATAAAGATGACCTGTGTTTTCCTTCCCCCACTTCTAACATCATTACGTCTGCAAAGCACTGAACTAAACCTCCTCTTAGAATAAAAATATTATTTCTCCTCGTCTGTGTGCAGGGAAATACACCAAATAAAGACATCATTACAGTGAATAGTCTATTCATCGTAGTGCTAGAAGTCATGATGATTGAAACAATCCAACCCCCTTTGATTTGATTTGTGCTTCTGTCTAGTGAAAACAGCATTTTGGTAATGGGGTTAAGACATTTCCCAGGCAAACTCCCCACCTACAGTCAATGTCTACACCTGACAATCCCTTCCACAGCAAAACAAACATTAGTCTTCATGAAAGTTACTCAAAATACCTCCTTTCCACTCCCAGACACATTCTTTTTCCTCTTTAAACATGTCTGTCAACATAAAAAACATGTTAGTTCAAAAAGAAAGATCATGAGGTGTATATTTATTTATCCCCTCTCTTTTTTGGAGGTGCAAAGAATCAATACCCCTCTGCAAGCTGTCCTGTATGTTTGGCTCACCAGTTTTGCAGTCACAGTATGTCTCCTTGGTCAAGTAGCAACTTAAGATCATATTTTTGTCATTTCAAACCATACTCTAAGGCCAACACCATTCTTCTATAGTTAAAATATTTTACACTGAGTGGAACAACATTTACGAAAACTTTAGTTTCATATCCTCTTTAGAAAACTTTTTTTGTTGTTCTCATTGTCTCTGCTTAGCCACTTCTTTGGATTCAAGTATTATTTCACTGGATGACATACGTGAGTTTTCTGGGGACTCTCCAGAACCCAATGACCTCGACAACACCAATGTCTTATCTTCAGCACATACTCAAACTGAAAAAGATGAGCTGCTTAAAGATGAACTGCTTGAAGCAGAGGTTGTAGAGATTAAAGAGAAAGAGCATCATAAGAAGGAGGAAAAGAAAAGAAAAAGGAAAGGCAAGAAAAATAGACAGAAGCATAAAGTCTACCACAGAGAAAAGAAGCCTGTCACAAAGAACAGAGCTGCAGAAGAAGAAATCCAAGATGAAAGTGACGAAGACGAGGGCCCTTTCAGAATGCCGCCTCACTTCCCAATTCCCATTCCACCCATAGAACCTCCTCCTTTGCCATCTGGATGCTCCACCTCAGACAGCACAGTAAGCTGTATTAATGCCAAACTGACACAAATACCACCAATCTCAGATCCAGATCTAACAAGTCTAGACCTTACAGGTAAAGAATGAGCTCAAATCGCATGATTTTTCTCATGAAGTAGCATTATCTGTTCTTCAATGCAGGAGTGTTAAACTTTGTCATTCCTTATCACAGAAATGTTTTAGAATGAATCTTACAGCTATGCTTCTAAAACAATGAATCAAAAATATTAGATCTGCTTCCTAGTGTTTAAATACTAATATGAATATATCTATACACAATTCTAGTACATAATACAACTATTTTGGTAGTATATTTCCACATACAATACAGATGCATTCTGTAATGCATAACTTCAACTATTTTCTTGAACAGGAAATAGTATCACCACTATCTCAGATGAAGCATTCAATGGGATACCTAATTTGGAATGGATTGATCTGAGTAAAAACAACATCACCTCTCCTGGCATAGGTCCACAAGCATTCAAAGTAAGCAAGTTGGAATTTGCTACTATCCTATAACTAATTATTGCTTAAACTTTTCCTGTTTTTAGGTCTAAGCATCTGTCTATATCTAGTTCATATCTGGGACTAAATTATAGCAGTTGCTCTATCACCCAATACCTCTCCTCAGCAGAGAAGAGGAATCAGGAAAAGGGGAGAAGACTGATGGGTTTAAATGAAAATGGGTTTAATGAAATGGCCAAACTAATACCAATAGCAATATAAAGTGTATAAAATTATACCCAGCCCAGCAAAGGTCCAGTGGTCACACTAACTGGAAACACAGTCCTTGGGAGTGGGAGAAGGAAGAGAGGCAAGGTTAGGAGGAGCCAAAGCAGGAGCCCAAGACAGAAGTTCTCTGTTCTCAGGAAACTTCCCCTTTATATTTAGCCTGATGTTCATTGTCAGGGATCCACCTGCAATCAACTCGGGTCAGCTGTTGTGGCTGACTCTGTTTCAAAAAATGATGATTACTGTATTATTACTGATATGCATTTATCAAAATTAAGCTATCGGAATTTTTCAAGCCATTTTCCTTTAAGCTGGTGCTTAAACCATTTTCTTTTAAGCCACAAAAATCTTAGGCCACTGAAAAAGTTGTTGTTATGCTTGAGTAAAGTAAACTTGTTGATCTACAGAAAACAATCAGTTTGCTCACAAATGAAGAGCAATCTATAAAGGTTTGTGCTTTGAACTCTCAAATAGTGCAGCAGACAATACCTACATGATTCAGAGACAGCAGCAGTAATACAAATATTCATGACCAAATAGCTGCAGGATGGTCATGTGGAACACTGATGTGCTCAGCCAAGCTCTTTCAGTTACACATTATGTTAACTGGCATCTTTGTTAATATTTAACATAAAGAAATCAATGAATTAGACCAACAAGCCTGCTTTTTAATTCAAACCACTGAATACTAGTGTACCACTGCTGAAAATCTTCACAGCTTCTGTGTTTAAGAAAATGTTACCCTGTGTGACCTGCTCTAGGTGACCCTGTTCTGGCAGGGGGTTGGGCTAGATAATTTTCCAAGGTCCATTCCAACTCCTAACATTCTGTGATATGCACTGTATGTTTAAACATGTACATTACACCTTTATAATCTTTCTCTTCTTTCCTATGATTAAGCTCCTGAAAAAGCTAAAACGTTTGTATTTGGATGGAAATATGCTGGTACATATTCCCTCTGGATTGCCATCAACTTTGGAGGAAATAAAAATAAATGACAACCACCTTCATGCCATTGATGAAGATGGCTTACAAGGTATTTAGAAAGCTAATACTGATAGTTTGAAAAGATTAAAATTAATTTGAAAGGTAGAATTGTCAAATAAACGCAGCTGATTTAATATAATTGGAAAAATAACTGCTATCTTTTAAGTGCTTTGTTTTCATAAGGTAACAAAGCCTGAAAGACTTCTATGACAAATTTTAAAATTACATTTCCCCCTCTTATGCAATGTCTACTCTCCCAAAGTTTATATTTAGGGTGACTAAGTAGAGGTGGATTTGAAATACCTTGAATATATCTACCCTCCTGATCCATATCCTGATTGCTTTGTGTGATGAAACAATATTAATTATTTTTTAAATTGCATAGAAGTGAGTAGAATTTGATGTGCATGAAAAAAATCAGATAGAATATAGTGGGAGTTTAAGCTAGAACATAGGTGGAGTTAACTACAATCATTTTATGCCAAGCTAAATATGGATTGATATAAAAGAAAAAAAAAAAAAAGCAATAATTTGACTCTTCTGCTCCCTTGCCTCTCCTGCCAAATGGGTCCCCACTGAAAATGGATCAACATGGTGGTGAAATAAATGCTCATCTAAGATAAAGAAAACTGAGGCCAAGGGCTGCAAAAGCCTTTTAGTATAAAATGATTAGGCTGCACTGATAGGAGGAACTATACAAAGGCCCTGTAAAGAGATATAATTATTTGGATTATTTATGAATGAGGAAATTATAATGAAATAGTTATTTCCTACTTAAATACATTGATCCACACTGGTTTCTTCTATGAACTGTGCTTGGATGGCTGTTGAGGAGGAACAGTGCAATCTCAGTAAGTGGTTGACAGGGCAGGGGAAGTCCAACATCAGAGCAACATACCCACCACCAATTAAGTGACTCCAGACCCATGGACATCACTGGGCAAACGTACAAGGTCAACACATGCAGTACTGCAAACATCGTTGGCACATAACCATGAGGTAATAAGGCCCAAAGGGTAGCACAAGTCTTACAGCTGCCACCTTTTTCACTCTAAGTGGGAGTGAAAGCTATAAATTCCACGAAATAAAACTCTAGTTAATCTCTCAAGTTCTACAAACTAATAAACACTAAAATTCTATGATTATGAGATAAAAAATGAACATCCTTTTACTGCAGTTCTTCATTCTGTGAACTGAACTGAGGAATGTTTAAGATACTTCATTTTTAAATATGCATTTTTAACAAGATATGAGCAGGTACTAATTAGCAGAAATTTCATCTTTTTCTCTCTAGGTTTAAAGGACTTGGTCACCCTGGAATTAGAAGGAAATAAACTCAGTGAAGCAAATGTCAGTCCTTTGGCCTTCTACCCTTTGAAAAGTCTCTCTTATTTGCGACTGGGAAGAAATAAGTTCAGAATTATCCCACAAGGTCTTCCTGTCACTCTCGAGGTAAAAAAAACCCAGGAAAACAAAATCAAATGCCAACAAGAAAAACAAGTCAATCAAGAAGTAAAAAACCTCCAAACCAAACAGGTTTCATTTTCCTAGACATCTTCACCTTTTTTTCCACACTTATTGCCTTACTATCATCAGGTAGAACTAAATATAAACTTCATAAATTTGCTTCTAGAGTCACTAATATACTTTGTTTCTAAATAATTACTTCTAAAAATTCATATACCAACTTCATCTCAAAAGGTATCTTTCAAGCCTGTATCTATCTAGCACTGTCCCTCAAAATAGGGCAGCCTGCAACTTCTGTCTGTTCAGTTACACATCATTCACACAACTCTCCTAACAGATCGTTTCTTAAGAGTGCAAAAATTTTGTGAACTTTGGGTTACCACAGAGTGAAGTTCAAGACAGCAACAAGAATAACAAGATCTAGAAAACCTGGGTTGTAAGGGAAGTTTAAAGGACAAAGATTGTCTAGTTTGAAAGACTGAGAAAGAAATACATTTCTGATACCTACATCTAACCATCCTCTTCCTTATTTTTGGCCCTTCTGTGTCTCAATTTCCCTGATTTTCCAAACCATTTGAGGCAAAGGCCAGCTTGAAGGGGAAGTTTATTTCTATTCCTTGAGAAGTTTCCTCATTACCTGATTTTTAATCAAAGAATTACTTTTTTTCATAGTTTCCCATGTGAATGGGATTTGTTGCAGTGGGTTTGTTTTCTTTCAGGGATGCTATCTAGAAAGTATTTTCTTCCTCCTTTATAAATCTCTATCTAGGTTCCATTCTCTGCTTACCTCGATCTTCAAAGATATTTCTTTTTACTTATTAGTTTCACAGTCTTTCTTGATTCTATCTTTCCTTTTGCTCTTTCTCATTTCACTGTACTTGCATTTATTTTATCATTGAGGTCTTCCATATTCTGAAATGTGAGGAAGGAGAAAACCAACAAAAAAAGGACACCTAAATCTAGCAAACCCAGCTATATCTTTTCTGTAACATTAGCTGCTTCTACAGTTTCTGCCTGCAACTTCACTTCAGTTTTCCACTACCTATTCATTTTTTTCCCCTTAATTTTTCATTTCATCCTTTCTTGTTGGAACAGGGGACACCTGGCAAGTTTTTGTATACTTTGTGTACTCTGGGAACATCTGATTTTTAAACCAACACCTAATAAATTCACAAAAAGTTACTTTCAGGCTACAAAGTTGCTTCCCAGAATAATCCAAGTAACTTCCCACCCCTGAAGGTGTTTAAAATAGGCAGTGATTTGGTGCTAAGGGACATGGTTTAGCACCAGCCTTGGTAGAGTTAGATAATGGTTGGACTCTGTGATTTTAAAGGTCTTTTCCAACCAAAATGGTTCTATGTTTTTTCTCTTTTCCCAAAGCCTTCCTCTACAGGCTCTAAATTCTATTCCAGTTCCTACATATACTTTAGTCACTGTTCCACTTACATTTCATGCATTATTTATCCTACATTACAAGCCAGTTGTAACAGGATACAGACTCACAACATCGTCCCGTTTTCTATTTCTACATATTTGAAACGTTCAAATCTCACAAGTACCCAGTAAGACAATATTTTTTCAGTAATAGCTTTCCAAGATGAAAAAAACCCAAACCAACAACTTTTTGTCAGTCTCACCTCTCTCACATGATAGACTCTTGCAATGCACAACTTTAAGCAAGATGAAAGGTACAATTCTTTTTCTCTATCTGATCTTTCAAAGCAGTTTATACCCTCACAAATGAGAAAACAAAACAATTGCTTTGAGTAACTGTTCCTGACAGTCACACTACAGCTACAAATTGACTCTGACTCAGATTCATAAATTAGCAGATAGATTAGGTCATATAGAGGACAGCTAACAGTTACTTTTGAATTTGCAATGGGAACAAACAGTATGTTTTGATTTTAACAGATTTTCTTTTCAAATGCACTTACAGGAATTATACCTGGAAAATAATCAAATTGAAGAAGTGTCAGAAATTTGCTTTAACCATACAAGAAACATAAATATCATTGTGCTAAAGCATAACAAGTTAGAAGAGCACAGAATAGCACCTTTGGCTTGGATAAACCAAGAGTAAGTACAAATAATTTAAAACCCAACTATTTGCTCCTGCTATTAATGAGTCAGATAATGAAATATTTGCACTTCTTTACCTTTTACTTGAAATAGTAGTTATGTTAATTTTGTTGGGTTTTCTTAGCTACTTTAATTTCCTTTGCTTAAATTGTATAATCTAGGAAATATTTAATCAGCTTTCAAACAAAAGGACCTCACACCTTAAATCTGTACTACACCAACACGAGTCTTTTTTTTTTCTGATCATCCAGTCAAAGAATGAATACTAATTGTCATCAGTACTCCATACAATTATATGTGGTATGATTTAAATATCTCACAGGTAATTTAAAAATAATGGAATATTGTCTTAGCCTTATTTCCCATTGAATTAAATAATATAAAAGTAAATTAAACAAAGGGAAGGTTGTGCAGCTACACTGTGTAAGAGTAATGGGGCCTAATGGATGGTTGAGGAGGGACTTCTCATCAGGGTGCATGGTGACAGGATTAGGAGCAGCAGTTTCCAATGAAAGAAGGTAGGTTTATATTAGTCATATGAAGAGAATCTTCCCCACCATGATGGTGAGGCACTGGAATAGGTTGCCTGAAGAATTTGTGGAGGCTCTGAGTCTGGAAGTTTTCAAGGACAGACTGGATGGGGCCTGGTCTACCAGAAGGTGTCTCTGCTCATGGCAGTGGGGTTGGAGCTAGATGACCTTGAAAGTCCCTTACAACTCCAACCATTCTACGATTCCATACTATAAGTAGAGTAACCAATGAGAATGGGGAAAAAAAAAAAAAAAGACAAAAAGAATCAACAGATACTACTGCTTTTGATTCTCCTGGTAAATGATTGGCTCAGCCATGTAGGTACCTTGCCATGACCATCAGCTCCAGGACTGTCAGCTGAGTTCTAGACTTGTAAAACTGCTTCATCTGAAAACAACAACACTCACTAAGAGGTTCTCTCATCTCTGCAAATAAAGCACACTGGACTGATTCGAAAGGAGCCATTCAGAAAACAATTCTGTTTCAAATGGGTTTCAGAACAACATTTAGAAACCTGTATCAATGGGATAAGGTCCCAAGCTTGTTATATGTTTTCCTTGTAACTCATTACTGCAACTCAGCAGTGCCTGTCTATCACAAATTAGTCCCTTGAGTTTCTCCATTCAACCTTTTCTCTATACTCATTACTGGAGATTTTTTCCCATCAACAGAATAATTTGGCTTGGTTGATAATTAATTATTTCAGTTCTTTTTATTCCCAGAGTAATTATGCATGACTATGTTCCAGAAAATGCACTCTGTTCCATTAACAGAAACAAATTTCCCTTTGCATTCAGTTTCCTAGTAATCATATTAAGCACTATTTTGTCCAGAAAGCAGCATTAACAAGGCAGGATGCTATAATGTTTCATCCTTTTAAGTCTTGTTTTCTTTTCTTCTTTAATGCAGGAACTTGGAATCAATTGATCTCTCTTTCAACAAGCTATATCACGTTCCCTCCTACCTGCCAAAATCTTTACTACATCTGGTACTTATAGGAAACCAGATTGAAAGAATTCCAGGATATGTGTTTGGTCACATGAAGCCAGGGTTGGAGTACCTCTACCTGTCCTTTAACAAACTTACTGACGATGGAATAGATCCAGTATCTTTTTTTGGAGCATATCACACTCTGAGAGAGTTGTTTTTGGATCACAATGACTTAAAGTCTGTACCATTTGGAATTGATGAAATGAGAAAATTACGTTTCCTAAGACTGAACAACAATAAAATAAGGTAATTTCCAAGCTCTTTGTTATGACAAATGTCACAAGGTATGCTTTAAATTAATCTCTTTGAAAGAATTCTGAAGGAGCAGCTAAATCCTGAACTTTCTACAGCAGTACATTTTTTTGTGTGATAGAAGGCTAGTGGGATCTCACTCCTCCTTGGAGTTCTTGAGAATGCTCAGAAAGGTGCCAAGCAGCAGCTATCTCCAGGAAATCAATCTGTAATAGTACTTGGGCTGCTACAGTATGACAGGCACAGCAAAGTACCAGCTTGTTTTGCTCTTGGGCCCCAGCCCAGACTGGTGATAGAGTAACTGAAAGGCATCATTGGCTGCTGCTGACCACTGGAAGTGGCCTTTCTGTAGGTTACAGTCAGCCCCAGTTGTGAAGTCAGGCATGCTCTCTAGTTAGTCTTTACAAAGCAAAAGAATGGTATACAGAATCACAGAATAGAATCATAGAATGTTTTAGGTTAGAAGAGATCTCAAAGATCATCTAGCTCAAATCCCCTGCCATAGGCAGGGACACCTCCCACTAGAACAGGTCACTCAAGGCCTCGCCCAATCTGGCTTGAATACCTCCCGGGAGGGAGCAGCCACAACCTCCCTGGGCAACCTGTGCCAGTGTCTCACCACCCTCACTGGAAAGAACTTCCTCCTAACAACCAGTCTACATCTCCCCTCTGCCAGTTTAAACCCATTATCCCTCTTCCTGTCATTACAAGACCTTGTAAATTGTCCCTCCTCAGCCTTCCTGTAAGCCCCCTTTAGATACTGGAAGATTACTACAAGGTCTCCTCTAAGCCTTCTCTTCTCCAGGCTGAAGAGCCCCAACTCTCATACCCTGTCCTCATAGGAGAGGTGCTTCAGTCCTCTGATCATCTTCATGGTCCTCCTCTGGAATCTCTCCAACAGTTCCATGTCCCTCCTGTGTTGGAGGCTCTAGAACTGCACACAGTAATACAGCTGGGGGTCTCACAAAAGCAGAGTAAAGGGTAAGAGTAAATGGAGTATCTTATGTGTGTTGGAGAGTTTGTTCAGGAGCACACAGCAACAATTCCCTCAGGAAAACTAGATATATGATATGAGAAAACAATGGAAGGAGGAAAATTTTAAGAGAGTGACTCGTAAAACTCCTCAATAAATAAATTATTGAGAAAATTTAATGTACCAATGAACATTTCCAAATCAGTGAATCATAGAATCATATATTCATAGAATGGTAAGGTTGGAAGGGACCTCAAGGATCATCTAGTTCCAACCTCCTGCCATAGGCAGGGACACCTCCCACTAGTACAGGTTACTCAAGGCCTCAATCATCTCTGAAACAAGTGTGAGAATTTGAGTTATTCTGAGTAATTAACAATAATTCCTCTCACAATGTCACAGGACAGTCCCTCCAGAACGCATCTGCAGGTCTCACATCAATGACAATGACCATGTTCATGACAACAGTGAAGAAGATGAAAATGAAGAGTCACGCTTGGAACATGTTCACCTTGAAAACAACTACATCAATACAAGGCAGCTCTCACCACATGCATTCTCATGCATAAGATCCTACTGCAGTGTTGTTCTTAAACCACAGAAGACCAAATAAACACCTAACTTTTGCATTGTATTCCCTCCCTCTAGAAACACAGTTTTATTTATTCTCTGCTACTAACAGGTCTGCTTATTTCTGATCTTAACCCTTCTTACTACTATGATTAAGATACAGTAGATGATATACTGAAGCAAGGTAGTGTTTTTTAAATATAATTTCATTATAAAAAATATTAAATGTAAATTTATGCTCAAGATTATGTCCTCGGTTTTTATTTCTATTTTCCTTACACAACTGTTGTGAAGGTTTGGGAGTAACCCCCGCCCCCCACACTTGTAAAATGACCCAGACTAGCACTCAGTCGGTTGGAAGTTAAATGATGAAGCTATATTTACAGCTCAGCACAATGTACAGCAGATATTTACACTATATACAGAATATTTACAGAAATATACAAGTAAAAGGTAATACAGCAACACAACTCCCCTCCCAGAAATCAGAGACCCCAGGAGGGGCTCCCAACCACCCTTCCACCTTCTCCCCACCTCTGTACCTTACCCCAAGGTTTGCCTTATGTGCAAGGTAAATTAGGAGGATCAGCCAGGAGGGGTTAGAAGAAAAGTGGTTAGTGAGGATTAATCAGCAAAGGAGCCAGAGCCCAGAAGCTGCTAGATCCCACCAGCAGCTCCCGCTCAAGCAAACGACAGAGAGACTGACTTATCAATTGTTTTGGTTAGTGTTCCCAAACAATTCTCCAGCAAGCGTATGAGTGAAGTAGACATCATGATGTTTTCCTTTCACAGCCTATAGTGTAACTTTCTCTATTAAAATATTCCAATTAGCCTCAAACCAGCACAACTGTGGCTCCACATAGACCTCTGCAAGATCATGTTTTAGAAAACGGCCATATAACTAAACTCTCAGTTTAGTCTTGTTTCATGTGATTAACTAAACTTAAAATACTTTAAAGGGTGACATCAAATTTAAATACTGTATGGCTGGGAACATTCCATCGTAATAATCAAATTTCTCAGTACATTGATGGTACTGAGGTTTCTAGCAAAGAAAATTGGAGTGAAAAATTCTCCGCCAACTGAAATCTTATGGAAAAATCTTTAATTGCTTGCTTTAGGCAGATGATCCTGAAAACTCCCCAGATTCTGTGTACAGGGAACTAGAGGAAGGAAAAAATAATTTTTGTATATAATAAACTTCTAAGCAAAGTTTACCTAAACTGTTTCAATCTTACTTTGTTTTTAAACTCGGTGAGTGATAGGTCCCACAAATTACCATCTTTTTATACTGTATAGCATCAGGACGATGTTACTTATTTAAAGGACTGATAAGACTATATTAAAAGTATAAAATAATCAGTTATTGGTTCTTTGAAAGCTTCTCTATAGTAAATCACCACTTCAGGGTGATAAAACAGTTTCAGTAATACACTTGAAATGACTGTCTCCTTAGGTATGCAGTAATGTTTACAAACAGAACTCTGTTTCCCTAGAAAGGAGTTCAGTTCTCTTGAAGAAAAGAAGCCTTTTTGATATTACACTCCAGGCTTGCATATTATAGCCTTTCACTAAAGTGGCCAAACATTTAATAAAAAATACTCAATATTTTTATTTCAAGAACAATTGCATGAATTTTCCAACCATTTCAGTAAAAATGGAAAGGAATTCTAGCATCTTTCATGGGGTTTTTTATTTGTGTTCCATGGTCCTTTCTTGAAAGAGTAGGCGGGTGGTAGGAAAGGATTACAGATCACTGGCAAATCATTGTTCTTCTCACAAATACTTTCCACTTTCCCCTGAGCTATTCTGTGAGGCATAAAGAAAATATGTACTGTTTTCTTCGTCACTATAGGTATGCTGCCTAATTATTTCCTCTTCAGAACAGATCAAAATGAAGGATGAAATGGTGTAATACAGGGACAGAACTTTTTTAAGGCATACAAAAACTGTAAGCAACTGCATGCCATAAACCCTTCCAAGGACACATATTGAATCTTGAACTGTAACTTCTCTGCCTCACTCTGGCAGTGAAGGTTTCACATACTACCAACAGATGTCACACAGTCAGCACAAGCATCCTCTTCACACAGTGTTTACCAGTGAAGTGTCTCCAAACATAAGTTTGAGCATATTATAGACAGCGTATAGGAACACTTCAGTTGTTTTCTCAGAAGCTATACAATCATAATAAAGAAATAGACAGGATACCACAGAATCACCACTCTTACTGGGAAAAAATGTTTCCTAATGTCCAGTCTAAACCTACCCAGTCACAGCTTGAGGCTATTCCCTCTTGTTCTGTCATTAATGAACTCTGAGAAGAGACCTGTACCAATCTCTCCACAATATCCTTTCAAGGAGCTATAGACAACGATGAGGGCTCCCTTCACCCTTCTCCTTTTCAGACTAAACAGCTCTAGCTCCTTCAGTCACTCTTCATAAAATTATGAACACTTGAATTGTTTTCTCTGAAGCCATACAATTATGATTAAAAAAATAAATAATCTCACTGTTCAATCCCCAAGTTCACACAATTTCCTGCAAGGCACAATGCTACCTTGTCTGCACTGAGTGAAGAGAAAACGTATTTCTTGTAAGAAACAATCTTAAAGTATGCAGATTTCCATAAAAAAGATGATTTTGGATACTTTGTTTGGTGAAGTATGGTCAGAAGTTACACCCTGGTGATTGCCTTGGTTTGGTAAAGAAAGATCTGTAAAAACTCATCCTGTTGGTTTCACATGTTTGGGTTTGGGTGGTTTAATTCCAAACTTTGAACATTTGATTCCTTCCTTTCACTTTGACTAACAATCCTTTGTCTTTGTAACACAGCATTAAGTTCCCAAACTAATGTTTTGAGAGATTAAAACTCTAAATTATTAAAATGAATTATTCTAGTCTATTGACAAGACTTGACTCAAGGAGTTAAAGAAGCAGTACCCATTTTGTGCTTTCTTATAATAAATTTAAGCAAAACAGCATGTAGTGCTGCCATTATTTTTCCTAAATAGAACATTTCTTAGCCAAACAAACTTCAAAGACCCATTAGAAAAAAATCTACTGGATTTGCTAAATTTTGCTAAAATACAGTGGATGAAAAATTTATTGCAATCTTTAACATACTTTTAACATACTTTTTTTCTCCAATACAAGTTTTTTCACTTTTAAGATATCATAAAAGTGAATTTTATGCAAGTCATTTATCTAGGACTTTTTCTTTAGTCATAAAATGAGCATCAAGACTGCCTGAAAGTACGCTCTGATAAGTGCTTCCTACAAGCAGCATTCAATAACGTAATGTGACCTCAAGTACAGTTACTCTGCAAATATGCTGCCACGGTAGTGAAGCAGAGACTAAAGGAAAAACCTTTTGGAATCTGAACACAACCGTAGTAGAGGCAGAAGACCAAGAAGAAGAAAGAAGCCAAAGGACAAAGAGTATGCAACACATGGATGCTTACTCACTTAAGCAATACATGGGCAATTAAACTTGGATAACATTACCATATGTCAAATGTAAGCAGTTTAAGTCTGTTCACTTTTCAAAATTACCAACTACACTGAAAGGGAAAAATGTCCCACTACTTTTAAACAGTGAACCTCAAAGGTTTTTCTAGACAAAGAAAATAAGATCATCATCATTTTACATCTTGTGGTAGTAAGGCATATGGAAGTGACCTGACCATCCTTAGTCAAAAGAAGTACATAAACAAATTCACAATCTTTGGCCATCGGTAAGAGAAGAGTTCAGCACAAACCCTTACAGTTACTGTGCATTCTCTAAAATACATTTGAGCAAACAATCAAATTTACAGGTTTACATTGGAAATTAATATACTTTAAGAAGGCAATTAAATTGAGAATGGAATATAGTGCTACTGAAGTATTAACCCTCATTAGTTTCATAAAACAGTACAGGCCAAACCCCGAAATAGCCATAAGGTATTCTCATGTGATGACAGAGCTTTTAGGATCTGACTGAAGTGTTGTTTTGTGCACAGCAATATACAACTTCTGGCAAGACAAAAACTGCAAAACAAAGTGCAGTTGTTACCATGGAAGCTTAGGTAGCTTTCTGAATTTGAAGCAATGATTAGAGGCAACGTTTCCTCTTAGATAAAGTAAAATATCTTTCTTTTTAAAAACCCTCAGAAATCTAAAGGCATGAAATACCTCCCAAAGTGAGGTAAATACTAATTCCCATGTGTTGAGGCCATTAATCAATCAAAATTTAGAACTCACAGTATTAATTTTTCTCTATTTTCCATTTCAATTTAACAAAGACTTGAGATTCCCTCATGCCAAAGCTACAAGTCACACAACTCTGCCCCAAAAAGAAGCTTGAGCTGTGACCAGCAGCAATCTAGTGGCTCAAAACAACATAATGAATGTCACCCAATGAACCTTCTTTTGTATAATGTTAGCATTATAGTGGTTGATGCCATTTCTGAATTTCAATTCTGAAACGTGCATCTTATTTAGACTTATTGAAACCCTCCACATGCATTCCATAAAAACCAAACAAAAAACCCCAAACAAAACAAAAAATTCAGAACTGAGAAGCATCATGTTACCATTTCTCTACCAACCATTACTCTTTTACTGAAAATAATCAAAGATCTCTCTCGAGTCATAACTTTAATAGCAGTCACATTGTGGCAACACAATAAACAGTTTATCGTTTCTGGTGTGCAGGAGCACAAACATCGACTAGTTGAAACTCATATGAGACAACACTTTCAAATACTATGTTTATATTCTAACATACACAATTTTCAGCGAAGACAAGACTGTAGACACCAATATATTAGAAATATGAGAAAATATTACCAAGCTAATGTTACACCATAATTCTGGTGACTTTCTATATGAAAAAGTTCTCACAAAACAAGTCAGCAGATCAGAAGTTTCTAGACCAATACAGTATCTGGTGCTCTGGAAGTCTGAAGCTACCTTAAGTAGGTTTCAAAACAATTTGGAAGCACAGGCACTTAAAAACAAAACCACTGCAAGCTGTGTATATCTTTGGATTTACAGCCTGAAACAGTCAACAAGGGGACACTCCTGTTTAAATGCAGAAAGCAGCAATGACAGGCAGTATCAACATGCCTTACAAGGTGTATACAACCACTCTTGCTAAAGTTATCTATCAAGTTTTAGGAGACCAGAATTTAGGTGAAGTAACAGCTTAAAGGGGTCAGAATCACCCTATGATCACCTTGTAGAAGGTCAAGGTCCCAACCACAGCAGTGAAGTCTGCTTTGGAAAGAGTGAATGTTTTTAAAGAGATTTACTTCTGATTTAAAGCATTTAAATACTTAGTGATGCAGAAGCAGCAGTGAACCATATACCTATACTCATCTGGAGTCAACACTGCACAACAGCCTTACTGTCCTCTTGAAAACGGTATGAACAGCTACCCAAAAAGACTAGTTCATAATAATGTGTTTGACTTAGCTTTATAGACATACATTCCTATTTTCTAATGAATGAAAGAGATCCCTGCTGCTATTCTTATTTAGTAACTGTACCCTTCTATTATAGTTAGTTAAATCCCAAACTCTGTATTTCAAGGAGAAAGGCTTTAATTTGACTTCTCTTGGCACACTGAAAATTATTTTAAATGGGGGAAAAAACAGCAGACATGTGAAATAAGAGCTCTGATTTAATGATGTCAACAAATTCTGTACAGTTGCAAGGCCCAAAATATTGTGGAAAAATGTTGGAATGCTTTTTCCATCTAAAAGTAGTGAAGACATCACTTGCAAAACTCCATAATGTATTAAACAGAGTTCCTTTTCCACATTAGGAAATGATCATGCAATCAAAATGAATTGAGTTTTTTATTTGCCTAATAAATTACCTAAATAAGTATAAACCTTCTGAGTAATACGGTATCAAGCAGCTATAGCTAAATGCTACCAAGCATAATTTACACAATTTTTATGACAAATGGTATGATGACACTCAATGGAAATATATTCCCAGTATCCAAGTTACAAAGTCTCACTCCATATGTTATGTTTCTTTCTAAGACACCCTGTTCCACACCAAAATTCCACCAGAACAGACTGTTGAAGACTTAACACAGTTTTTTCCTTTTCAGAGAATATCAAACAGAACTTTTCGGAACTGTCTCCGTTATACATGATACAAAACAAACAAGCTGCAACAGTTAAAACATCATTAAACTACCTCTGGGAAAACAGTCATGTACCATTATGCATCCCTGAAAGACCTTGCAAGTGACGAGTACTGCATAAAACATTTTTAGTCACATCATAAACCTGTTCATGACACTTTGTCACACATTAAGTCTCCTTGTCTAAGCAGGATAACGATTGATTAGTCTTAAAAGCAATGGTATAAAGAAAATAAAGTTGTCTTAAGGTGAATCTCAAACTTTTAAGCTATCTTTAACCCACAGCTGTATTTTAGTTGAAGGAAACTAAAAGCAAAAGAACACCATAGAGAGCAATACCCTTTCCCCTGTGGAACTATTTTTCATGCCTGTTAAAGGCAGAGAATTTGACTAGATGGGCTCTGATCTGATCTAGCCCAGCTGTTCCTATGCTTTTATGTACTTTGCACACAGCCCTGCCTAATTGCTGCTGAACATCATTTTGCATATCTCCATTAAGGACTTACTGACTTTATCAGCCTGTGAACACAGTTAATAAAGTTTCCCAATGCACAATCTGGTCATTGCTGTGAAGTCCCTTGGAGCAATGCACCACTGCCTCTTCTCTGTAGTCATGTCTATGAAAAATTCTCACCAACGAATTGGATTTCCCAGGATATACTACAAGATATAAAGGACAGGGAAACCTCATTTGAACAGGGAAGTGGGCTAGAGTGTTGAGGACAGCTTTACATTCTGTCACTGCCCAGTAGCTGAGTACTATTACACAAGTCCATGCAGCTTATTTCAGCCACTCACTAAAACTAGAGGTAAAGTCCAATCTGTATTTCATAAAGGCCTCTCTTTGATTGATGCCTATGTGTAAGAATCTTTGTCTTTGTGACTAAAAGTAGTAATTTCCAATTCATTTCACATTTTCATCTGGGAGCTCTACAACAAGGTTTACTTTGGGCATTGAATTCAATGCTCTTTATTCAGAAACTGTAACTCCTTTAGCCTGGGTAATGTTGTCTACTACAACTTAGTGGAGTACCATGTTAATCTCCAGAAAAAAAGAGAGATATTCTCTCTTCCCCCAGATTGCAGTTTCCTTTATAAACATAAATTTATTTTCTTTAGAGTGGTAAAAATATATGGAATTCTACTGGGTATTAGGAGCAGGTAGTTAGGGCATATGCCTGAATATTGTCTATTTATCATAAGGTCCAAAAACTGTTGTGCTGAGCTTAGGAATTACAAGGGAGTTTAGGAGTTACAAAGGTTTAGCTATTCACTTTTCTCATTAATGTTAAAAGCCAGTGATGGTCTTGTCTCATGGTTCAAATCCAGTCCTACTAGTTTGCCAACCATAACGGACACAGACACTCTCTGTAGACTCTACAAGTGAACCAACAGTGAAGAGTGAGTTCCCCACAACAACCTTGTTCCAATCTGCTTGAGCTACCTAAAACTAAAGCACTAACAATTGCATTATTTAAAAAGTTCATCTTAAAGAAGATTTACCTTTTATTTGCTTCTTTGATAGTCTGTTATGTAAGGAAGTACCTACAGCCACGAAGTACACAATTACTGTAGTTTAGTAAAACTTCCATTTCTTTTCCATTTAATAAAACAGAGATCTCTACACAGCTACTGAGTGCAAACATGTGTTAGACACAGTTTACCATTTATGTTGCTATTTATATTAACATATCTTTGATAAACTGAGTCATTCATACAAACTAATAATCTACCATTTCCTACAAAGTCTTTGAAGCATTTCTGCTTCGAAGTTTAATTTCTGCTTCTTCTTAATTCAGAGCGAATTTTCACTCCAAGTGTGTAGCATTATTGGTGTATATATACAGAAAACTGTAGGCTTCATGCAGTAATACTAATACAAATCCATGTTTCTCTGTGGGAACTCTTCGTACGATAGCAGTTCCTAGGGAAAACATATAAGAGCTGACTTATTTTTTTCCACAAGACAGCTATTTTTCTCAAAGGAGTAATACCGAACACAGCTGTGTTCAACAACACTATCAACCAAGACAAGAATCTTCTCAGTGAATTATGTAATCGTGTTTTTAAAGGATTAAAATTAGGCAAAAGGATTAAAACTGACCTCATTTTTTCACAGCAACTTCTCCCAGAACCTCAAAGCTGCCTATGTTGTTACATATTATTCTCTGGCCTCAAACATTCTGCTTCTTTAAAATCTTCACTGTTAGGAGTCGAGTGCCCTTGTTAATATTCAACGGTTCATATCCCCTTTTAAATGGCTATTCTTTACAAATATATATGGCTTGCTTGGTTCTAGTAGAAAATGGTGCTGAATTTCTTAAGTAAAACTCTTTCACAACGAGTATTCCAGGAGAATTATTCTCAATTTTTTTCCCAGCACAGTTTGGCTCTCATAACAAAGAGCTCAGGAAGCGAGGCTCTTCCTCTTTCAATTAGGCCAATTATTTTTGAGTCTACATAAAACACTAAAATCTACTATACTTTCTTGCACATTTCCACAGCTGAACTATGTTTTGTGAAGTATCTCCTTTTGGCTTGGACTAGTCACCCACTCATTTCTTCTATGTCAACCCAGATTTTGAATTTGAATCAATTATTCTCTCTCTTTCTTAATCACATATGGATTCAAATAGATGTGTATTACCTACATTCTGTTGTTATTTTGAAGGCTATCTTGATAGCCTCTGGTAAAACCTTAAATAAAAGAAAAATTGATTAATTCTCTCTCTTAGTTGAATTAAATTTTCTCCAATATTCTGAGGAAAGAACACCCCACGGTTTTATGCGAGGAGACATGTATCTCTTACATTAATTATAAAACATCAAAAAATTATCACTAACACAAAAGAAAAGCACAGCTGCATCATGAATCATATACTAATTACCCAAACTGTACTTTGCTCGTTTAACAAAATAGAAGTTAAGACATAGGTAGGTCAGCTTACTATCTAAACTCAAAGCTACTTCACACTGCTGTGAACAAGCCAAGAGGAAATTACCCTTTGTGGAATATAAGCATTCATGAAGAAAATAACAGCCTCTGCTTTACAAATTGTTCTAGAAGAAAGATCTCATTTTCCATACCACAAGTGAATATGCAATTATGACATATGTTTTCTTTCAGTTTACATAACTATTTCCACTGAGTGGTAAAACTACCTTCTGTCATCCAGAGAACTTCTTTCTATGATAAAAAGCAGTGGAAAACCACCCAGGGAAGAGAACAGCTTAACTAATGCATTCCTGTATTGCCAAACAAACACCTTGGAAAACAGCATATTAGGAGGTCTGCCAGACAATCCCAACTTCTATGCCAGTTTCTACATGGTCTTTCAGTTTTGTCTTCTGATTTCTTTTATCAGTACTGTTAATAACACCTACCACACATGGCTGCATGTGCAATGGCACCTGAGCTCACATCTAGGTTCACCCACCCAGAATCTTTGCTGCCCAAATCAAAGGAATCGCCTTTGTTCACAGCCGTAGGAGACTCAGCTTCCTGAATACCACATAGCCACAGGGGGAACTGTGTCAGGAATGTGTTTGTTGTTTTATACTCACAAGTTTTATTTTTTAATATGAAAGCACAACTAGTATGAACAGTTGCAGAACCTCAACATACTGTCACTGATGAAAACATAGATGGAAAAGCATAATTATTTTATCTTCTAGGTTACAGCAAATATTGCAATTCTTGCCTCATTTACATTTCATTTCCATATTTGTTTCTTTTCTTACTATGCTTACACTTGTGGCTTCCCTACAGGTGAAATGGGGAAAGAACCACTGCTAAAAATCAGCAAAACATTTTGTGATATACAAAAAAGCAAAGCAAATTTTGCCATCTTTTTTTCAAGGGTTGATTTGGAAAAAATAAGTACAGATTACATAATAAAGATTACACTATATATATTATTTAATAATAGCACACTTAGGAGAAAATAAAATCATAACTGCAGTGGTTAGCTACAATTAAAGCAGATTTTTTCAGAAGTATCCCAATGTGTTTAGTGTCAGACCAAACTTTGCATGACAGTTACTGTGTTGATGAGACACAAATGGGACGCTCCCACAAAGCTCCCAAGAAGAAAACAGGCATCAGAGAATACAGGCTGGGTTAATTAATATATCAGGGAAAGCATTTCTTCACTGAGACAAAATCCTTCTTTTTATTAGTAATGTTTCTGAAAGCTTTCATTTTGACTATTTCAAACTAACAAATTGTGTTTTTCAAAACTTGCAAACAAACGTATCTTGACCACCTCCTTGAAAACAGTTACTTTTTCTATCTACAAAACAGTGTATGCTCAAAGAACAAGAAAAAAATTATTTTAAAAAAATAATTTTTAAAAAACATTTTTAAAAATCTATGGTCTTCATTATACACAGAAGTGCAAGTGTAGTCATCTACTATGTTATAACAGCCTGTTTGTCACAAACTGATGATCCAAGTCATCCTCTTTTGGATCTCTGAATAATCTTTGAATTTCTAGTGTAATATAAATCAGTTCCCTTGATAAGAAAATTTAGGAAATACATAACACCAAATTAAATGAAATTATTTTTTGCAGTCTTTGACACTTCAGATACTTGATTTCATGTGTTGTGGAGCTCAAAGGATGTGTTTCTGTATTCTTAAAACTATGATGACAGTTAACACTTTTACTGTTGTCTCTGTGGTCTGAACAATACCAGTTTAGGAAAAGGTTGTGTGTTAGAAAACTTACTCATTTACACTTCCATATTATTTGTACTATTTGGTAAAACAAAGGGAGAAATGGAAAATAAACCACCATTTGCAGGTGATCAGGTGGTAGGGTTTGGGGGTTGGTTTTTTCTTTTGTGTATTTTTGTTTGTTTGGTTGGTTTGGGTTTTTTTAACTTAAACTCTGGTGAAGTGTTTGGTAGTCTATGAGGAAATGTGCTCAGTCCAGCTTGTATTCCAAACCAGAACATTTTCCTTCAGAACTTATTGTTGGAGTGATTCAGTAGTTTGGCAATGGTTGTAGAACTTTTTCCTTTCAACTACTGTTTGCTTTTCCATGAAAGAATGTCTGGTGTTTCCAATGTCTCTAAGACAGATAAATATCCATGTTCCATAAAAATGCCACGTACTATTATCTAGGCTTGTAAACAGCCTCAAAACCAAGACTAACAATTGATATGTACAGAAATCAAAACTATTTCAAGACTTTCATTCATCAAACAGGTAATTTTTTAGGTAGAAATTCCCTATCTAGTTAAATGCACAAACCTTTTTACAAGACTGAGAAGATGAACATCAAAGTGCAGTAAGCTAACCGTGAACTTCTTAAATTGGCATTCCTACACAGAGAAATGTATGTTGATCTATAACCTAAGGTAGAACAAAGTGAACTCTCTTTCTAAGGTAACACAAATAATCTGCAAGGGTGAAAATAAGCTGTCTTTGTCAGGTTACCATTTTGCCTCCCCAGTCACTCCAGATCATTATATATACAAAACAACTGGTAAGCTTGACAATCCCATGGATGCATGCACAGGTACACTTTATAAGTCTTTTCCTGAATGTTCTGCAAGCTAAGAATTGCCCTTCAATACAGTTGTGTTGCTAATAAACTTCTGGGACTCAAGGTTTAGATGGCAAAATTAAACAGTATATTTTGTGGCAGTTTCTACATCAGCTGCCAAAATGATGCAAGGCAAGCGTGCACCACTCAACAAGTAGAAGTTGATTCCTGCATGGTAATAAATAATAATGATTTCATATATTTACATATAAATACTGCAGAATCAAGATGAACTACAGAAGCAGAAGAACAGTTTTCCTATACTCAGCTAGCTCGAGAGGAGCCAAAACTTAGCTAAAACCGAAATATGCAACTGTGCTCCACATGGGCTGCTTGTGAGCACGAAATGATTATGTCATGGTATTAAAATGTGATGGGCAGCCTCCAAAACACAGTTGTGCAGTTGATGTTAGACTCACCGCTTTATGTAAACCACATTTATAAACAGTGCTAGAAAATGAAAGAGTACTTAGTTTGCCTTACAATAACAAATGTATACAAGATTGTCTTAAAAAAAGAGATTGCAGCGTAAGCATTAGCCACATATGGCAGCATATGCTTGCTTGCTCAGGCAGATAAAGCAAAACAAATACAGTCATTCTCAATAAAGAAATCAAGACAGCCTTTTATATCACTGATGTTGTGTTACATATAAAACATAATCCAATATTTTTTCCCCTTTGTGTATTTCACCATAGCAAAAGATTATTCAGAATGACAACATGCCTGCCCTTTGCCTCAGAAATTCATCTCCACTAGTCATAAACGCAACACAAGTTTTAAAGGAAGATAGAACTCTAATTTTCAACCAGCTCTTTCAGTGTTGCAAAGAGAAGTAACTGAAAAGGCCTGAGCAAGCAGTCTGACCTCACATAATCTGTAGGTTATTTTAAAAAGTAATCATAGAATCATAGAATGGTAAGGTTGGAAGGGACCTCAAGGATCATCTAGTTCCAACCCCCTGCCATAGGCAGGGACACCTCCCACTAGTACAGGTTACTCAAGGCCTCATCCAATCTGGCCTTGAACACATCCAGGGAGGGAGCATCCACAACCTCCCTGGGCAACCTGTTCCAGTGCCTCACCACCCTTACTGTAAAGAACTTCCTCCTAACATCTAGTCTAAATCTCCCCTCTGCCAGTTTAAGCCCATTGCCCCTTGTCCTGTCATTGCAGGACCTTGTAAATAATCCTTCCCCAGCCTTCCTGTAGGCCCCCTTCAGATACTGGAAGGCTACTATCAGGTCCCCTCGAAGCCTTCTCTTCTCCAGGCTGAAGAGCCCCAACTCCCTCAGCCTGTCCTCATAGGAGAGCTGCTCCAGCCCTCTGATCATCTTTGTGGCCCTCCTCTGGACCCGCTCCAACACTTCCATGTCCTTCCTGTGCTGAGGGTTCCAGAACTGCACACAGTACTCCAGGTGGGGTCTGACGAGAGCAGAGTAAAGGGGCAGAATCACCTCCCTTGCTCTGCTGGCCACGCTTCTCTTGATGCAGCCTAGGACTCGGTTGGCTGTCTGGGCTGCATGTGCACACTGCAGGCTCATGTTGAGCTTTTCATCAACCCAGACTCCAAGGTCCTTTTCCTCAGGGCTGCTCTCCAGCCATTCACCACCCAGCCTGTATTTGTGCTTGGGATTGTGCCTACCCAGGTGCAGGACCTTACACTTGGCCTTATTGAATTTCATCAGGTTGGCCTGGGCCCAACTCTCCAGCCTGTCCAGGTCCCTCTGGATGGCATCCCTGCCCTCTAGCAAGTCGACTGTGCCACACAGCTTGGTGTCATCTGCAAACTTGCTGAGGGTGCACTCCATTCCTCTGTCCATGTCACTGACAAATATTTTCCTATTTCATAGGAAAATAAACATACATTTGCTTGCAAGGAAAATACCTTCAGATTAGTTCCTTTTTGTGTGTCTTCATTAAGACCCAAACATTGTGGGGGTCTTAATGAAGAGACATTACATTTTTCTATCAGGCAATTTTAAAACAAAATCTCACTATTAATGAAAGAGCAGATGCAATAAGATTTTTGCTTTTAATAGCACCTCCGGCTACATCACCTCAAATCAACTGCTGAACAACACAGCCAAGAAAGCAGAATTTGATTCTGCTTCAGAAGGCTGCATGGTTTCAGCCTTTGAACAGCTGCCACGTTCTGCATAAGGACACTGAAGTCTTGCCCTCAGAAGTGAGAGGAACAAGCACCTAGCATCAGTTCACTCCTTTGCACATTCCAGCTTTCATTCAGAACTCAACAGCTGCCCTACTGTGCTGGCTCACAGAATGTCTTTGGGGCCAAAAATTAATGCATACTAGAAAGAGCAATTCTGAAGAAGAATCTGCAATAGTAGTTAGTTCTTAGTAAACTGGAAATAGGTTGGAAATATTTAAAAGAAGAGGTTCATAAACTCAATTGAGAGACAACGGTTTATTTTAGTTTTTAGTATTGTTCTCAATGGTTAACATCTGAAGCTTATTCTGGTAGTTAAAATTCCCAAAGAAGTGATTTCTGGACGTTTTATTTTAGAATCAAATTACACTTGCAATCAAAGCATTGTGCCTTGAGGTATTAACCAGTTTCATTACAACAGCAGCATGCCAATGTAAGCAATATTTATTTCTACCACATCAATACTATTCATTGTGTAAAATACATGGATAGTCCCTTCTAAGGTGAGGTGGTTACATTTTTCCCAGATGCTACCACTCCAAAGCTCAGCTTCATTGTGTGATATGGCCAAGACCACAAAAAATGTGCTCCTACCACCGCAACCAATTATAAAGAGAATGTACTAATTTTTTTAAGTGTTTATCCAAAATTGAGATGCTGCTAAACATCAGGAACCAGGGGCACTGCTGCAAAACCAGGCTGTGTTGAAATTGCTGACTCAACACTTTACTGTTGCAAGAAGTGAAAAAGCAGAACCCAGTACATTTATATCACAGCCCTCAAGCCCTGCTGTCTTCTACTGAAGAGCCAAGAAAGTGCTGGAGGTTAGTATTAAATTGCTGTTTAAAAACATTTTGCTCAAGTAAATGCATCCAAACCAAGCTATTCAAAACACAGGGTAGTGTTTGCTTAAGGAAGCTTTGGTTTTGAAATGCAGGCAGGAGAATGCAGATCTGTGCAATCTGAGATTTCTAAAAACTTGAAGATCATATTTCAGATTTTTTATGTGGGAATGTGATTTCTTTTGAAACTGTAATTTCATTCCTTGGGAAAAGTGATAAGGAAACTGTTTATCACCATTCATCTCTGCTACTGGAACTGGAGCAAACGCAGAAACAATGCAGCAGATCACACAAGCTTTATCTTGTTTGACACGATAGCACCAAAGCTTTCTTTTTTGGCATAGGATCTCTTTCTTCAAGAAAAATAACAGTAGACAAAATAACTATTATGCAACTTAAACTGTCATTGTGCAAACAGCACCACGTTACATATCTATTAAACAAACAAAAAACTCAAACCCAACAACAAACTCAACAGTAAATAAAATTTCCAGGCTATTTTTCCACAGCAAGAGCAGACTCAGGGAACTAATTAAAGGAACAGATGCAGCCAAATGTGCACAGAACCAGATAAATCCAATGTACTGTAAATTTAAACCCACAAACTGTTACATTGATGGTGAGATTTGCTTTAGGTAAACTCCGTCCTACTATTTCTTAAGCACACAGCAACTGCCAGCACATGAAAAATATACAAAGAATAAGAGAGTTTCTAAATATTGTGATGTCCATGTCAGTACAAACTATGTGACAGGGCAAATTCTCAGGGTTTGTTTCCAACTCTTCAATCCTTAGTACAGAATACTGCAAACATTGTCTGTTTAAATAAAATATATGTTTTATTTCTTATACGTGAGGGAAACTAACTATACTGATTAACAAAAATCTGATCTGGACTGATATTGAATCATCTATATTTTACATACCTGAGCCAGAGAATTGTTTACTGAACACAAAAGGTAGAATACATAACTATACAACAAAGTTCTGATTTCATAACTTTAGGTTTGGCAACATGCTGATGGCTATAGGCTATTGGTTTACTCTGCCATTGGCTAAAGTTTTATACTTGAATTATTCAAGTCATACCTTTTAAAGAATAATGGCTAATGGAATCATAAATAAAAGTGATTCCACAGCACGAATGACCTGAAATGGACCTCATTGTACTTCCAATGGCCTGATGTCAGCTATTATTAAACTACAGGTTTTACAAAGCCTTCCACTAGACGTCTAGAGTTAAGCCAGAAGTTTTGGCCCTAGTACAAGCAGTGATGAAAAACATATGAGTGGTAACAAGTCGTCTTAATATCATTCTTCAGTACTAAGATGGGCTAATCTGAAGCAGCATTTTACTCTGGTATCACCCACAGTGCCAGGAGGATCAAGAAGTCTGGAAGTGGAATTTTTCTTTATATTTCATAAAACTCAGCCCAACTTCTTCTTTTTTTTTTTTTTTTTTAAAATAAGAAAGAGCTGGACATAAAGTTCTCAGGTGGATTATCACAGTGCTTCCAGAAGAACTACCCAGCTTGCAAGGTATGTCCAGTTTGAATGCCTATTCTGTATACATTGAAACAAAGAATTAAGCATCAGGTTGTCAGTCACTGTGCACATTACTGGTGTCAGGTAATTTTAAGTTAGAAATACCACTTTTTAAATGGAACGTTTGAAAGTTTACTTTGCAGATGAAATAATTCTGTTATTTACTACATCTGAGTTGCAAAGAAAAAAAAAAGGTAGAGTGAATTATTTAAAAGAATTGTCAGAAAGACTTAATCGCTGACAAGAAAATTCTTCATTTCTTACAATCTATGAAAATTTAATCTACGTTTAAAGGGGTTGTTATAGATAGAATTATTAATTTGGTATTAAAGAAGGTTTTAAGTAGATATCAAAGTAATTAAAAATGACACATGAAAGAGTGAACTGTAGATAAGCTACAATCTAAAAATACTCATAGATCATATTCAGTAACACACACAAGTCAAGCAGTTCTCCATGAAAAGTAGGTATTCTCTAAATATAAATTGTTTTGCAGAGGTGCTGTTCATTATCCTACTGCAGAACTTCAATATTGGACTAATTCTCAAGAGAAAATAATTTCTTCAGTAATCTTACAGACCAAGAAATTCTGTCCTGTTTGTATTAAGCAATTAAAGTTAATCAACAGAGTAGACAAGGAGTTAAACACAAACTCCTTTTATTTCTCGAATGGGACAATGACTAATAGCACCAGAACTATTTTTAAATACAGCTTTCAAAACAGCTTATGGTCTTGCCTTTCTTTGGACAAAATCTGGTCACAGTGCAAATATTTGTTATTAATAAACACGGGGATTTTTGTTTGCCTCTGCAAAGACCACCACAGTGTCATTAAAACATTTCCTTTTCAGAAACAATGCCATAGGAAGTTTGCTCTGTACACCAGTAAAGAAGTGAGTTCTAAACATAATTTACAGTCTTTTCAACTCATAAAACTTTACCTGTTAACTCATTCAGTGTTGTTATAAATTGCGACACAACGGGTCGTAATTCAATTATAATTTTATTAAAGTAAATAGAATATGAGCAAAACAGCGCTGGACGACAGGAGAGTTTTCACTCTGCCAAACTGTCGCAAATAAACAGTTTAAACAGTCCCCTTTTATACATTTTACTTCCATGTTCGTGACGTAGTAGAGGTACTCTGCATATGCTTGAATTGATGTTTGGGGGTAGTTTTCTATCTCCTAATTGTAGAATCTGTAGCTGACCCCCTTATTAGTGTTTTCGTATGGGTCTGTTAGTTTCTGGAATTCTTTGAAGTGTTAACTGGTGATTGTCATGGTTATCGTGTCCTTGATGATATCTTATCTGGCGATGTCTCCTGTGGAGGGGGCTGTCTCCTGTGGAGGGGGCATCTGGCAACTGTACCGGCGAATTTATAGTTTAACCTTTACACAAGGATTAACATAAATCTTAATAAACAATATCCTATTCTATAGCTCTTTACAGTGTCATAACTGGTAAGAGACCATATACAACCACCATGCCAGTCAGCATTTTTTAAACACACGCAGCCCACACTAACATCATTGCTTCCATCCACTTAGAAAGTGGATTTCTTCCCATAATTCACGTTGAGAGCTTTCACATCACAGAAGTATTGCACACTTATGTGGGATTTTCCCATGTGATCTATGAAAGGTTTCATTCATATTAACGTCTTTGACATCGTCTGCATTTCATTAGTTATAAGTAGTAAGTATGATCCTTCATAAGTAGCATTACAAGTTCCTATCATTCACATGCTGTTTGGCAATACGAATTTTGATAAAGATCCCAAGGATACATCCCAAGTATTCAGTACAGTGATTTGGGGGTTGTTATTTCAGGAAGGAAAGCCAGCCTTAGAGCATCTTTACATGTGAAGTGTACTCTCCACGTTTGATTACTTGTATTTGGGGTGGTGAGCGTTCCAGCAAAAAGGTGCTGTTCAGGTGCTTTTTGTACTGAAGGGGAAACAGGATTGCTATAAAGAAGGCATACTGAGGATGTATGGGAGCCCTCTGGAATTCGCTACGCTTTCTCAAACTCATCTTCAATGTTTTGGTCTGCAAAAAAAAGAGAGCGGGCAAAACCAGACTTTGTCCAAGAAACAGTCATCTGTTCAGGGTATTACCCAACAGAACACCTGAGCCTGTCCACAAAGCTTGTGTATCTCAACAAAGTACGTCTCACCTCTTCTCCTTCCTTGTCTTTCTGTTGAACGTTCTATCCCCCTAAAGTAGGCTGTCCCACCCATCCCTCTGTCCTGGCTCTCAGACTCATTCAGTTTGTTCACCCAAAAAGAATGTGTGGATTTCCGCCCGCCCCGCACCTTGTTCACATTAGTTTATGCTAGTTATTTTGAACACAAAGAAAAGTAGATGGGGAAAGTGCATGAAGATTCTTTGAAGAGATTGTTGAGTCAGTAAAAGATACAGACACTACTCCAAGGAGCACACAACTGGGAGATTACAATAAATCATAGAATCATGCTACACTTACAGTTATATTTGCATACCTGCAAGATCAATGTATATTGTGCTTCTGTTTTCAGACACAGTTGGTGGGAAGGAAGTCCCCGCATTCTTTCAAAAGTGTGAGTTTTAATTAACTTAAATACTGTTGGTTTTTTCCCTCTTTATCCTCCCTGAAACACATTGTTACATGTATAGTACATACCTTGTAACTATTGCGTGTGCATACAACATACAGTAGCAACGTGTGCAACATGAATCACTTCAATGCTAAGAACTGTATACAAGATCAAAATGAGCTGGTAAAGAAAAAAGCAACAAAACCAAAACTTCATAATTCTGAAGTCTAAATTGATGCCCTTGCACAAACCAGTGCCCTTTTCCTGTGACTGAGGACCAATGACAATAAAAGCATTTTTCAGCTATAAACAGATCAACAAGCATTTAATTAGGTGATCAAACAAGAACTGGCATCCATTTAGTACTACCCTAAAAAGGACTATGATAGTTTAAATAGAAATGTTTTTATAAACAGGATATGGATAATAACATTTACAGCAGCCCCTCTTGGATTGCAGTGTGCTGCTGTAGGATCCAAATGACTTCTGGAATTTGGCTTCTGAGGGAAACAATGCAGAGCTGACACTAAATTTACAACCTTTTCTCACAGAGCTGCCAAACGTCCTGTGCCAATTCTTCCTACCTCTGTTTTTTGCTTGTGTCAAGTTTTATAGAAGTATTTGGTCATTAAAATCATCTTTAGTATTAATACAGAGTATGTTGAAGATATCTAAGGGTTTGGAACTATGGATCATCATTACTCAGGTAACAGAGGATACTACAGGATCGGAATCTTGGTTTTCCCAGTCAGGTGTGGCTAAAAGAAAATGACAACTCATTTGTGGCTAAAAGAAAATGAGTACACCGGCAAAATGAGAACTCAGAGAAACAGAAAGAAACTGAAAGAAAAGCTGCAAGGAGACAGAGTCTGTCATATTTTTCTAAAGAAAAATCTACTTTTTAAGTACCTAGTAACTTGTGTATTCTTCTCAACAACATCAGGAAAAAATACCTGTAGCTACCTGACATGGGGTGCTCTGCTTTGAAGGTGCACTAGCTGATATCATATCATTCTGTCTTCCAAACTGGAAGGACTTAGATTCTACAGGAAAGACACTCTCATGTTACAAGGAATCCGGAAAGCTGATGGGGTTTCTGGCATTGAATTCAAGCATGGTACATTCTGAGCTCCTTTCAGCTGTGAGATAAGACACAAAGCTTGGCTGAAAAAAAATGTTTACTGAAAAAAATATACACACAGAAGTATTGGCTTCCAGTTCTTTTCTGGATATAAGCAAATTGACTGATTTCAATATTCACAACATGCAAGTGTTTTACCTTAGTCCTACATATAAGCCACATAAGCCTTAATATTCCTAACAGAACATTTTTCAGGATCAGAAATGTAGCAGTGAGTGTAGTAAGTAGTTCAATCCCTTTCTTTGCTGTTTCACATTCATGCTTCTTATGTTTGGGTTGTTCTGTTTGTTGGTTTATTTTCTTCTTCAAGCCTGGCTACCTTGATGAAGAAGATATGAAAGAATACACACTCCTCCTCTTCCTGGCTTTGTGCTCTGCCAAACCTTTCATCGGTCCTTCATATTTTACATTAAAGAATATGATGCTTCAAGACATGGAAGAAGAAGATGATGATGATGACGACGACAATTCTCTATTTCCCACCACTGAACCAATTATACCACTAATGCCTTTTGACCTGTTCCCAACATGCCCGTTTGGATGCCAGTGCTATGTGAGAGTTGTTCATTGCTCTGACCTAGGTAAGAATGGATTTGTGTATTTGCTCTTCACTGGCCTCTCCTTTGGAGGATTTGCCTTTTGAAAATGAATATTCCAGCTCCACAAATTCCACACAGTTGCATATTCCTGCACTAACCAGTTCCAAAAGGAGCCTATATATTTTGGCTTTGGATTGCAATCCCTATCTAATTCAAGTCCAGCACAGAAGTTGTGCCCTGCATTTTTTACACCATGAATATTTTCCTAGCTCATGTGCACCAGTTTAGAAAATTAGTAAGGTGCTATATCCACCCTCCATAAGTGGTGACTTCTGTAGACAACAACACAGAATGGAAAGGCATTGGGAAAAGGTTAACAACTGAAAATCTATTTAACTGTATATTGATTTGGGTTACTAAGTATGTAATAATCTGCACAGATTTTTATTCACTGAAAGAGCAATAACACAATGTGAGAATGCTTATATTTACATCTCAGATTACACTTCCTCCTGTTTCTTCTACTTGCATGAAGTTATGTTCAAAGAGAGGAGTTAAAAAATTTGCTGTACTATCTCTTTGCATCAGACAAGCTATTAGTCCTCTCCCTTAAACAAGAGTCTGGCTAAAGAAGTTCTTCATTCACAACTACAAACCAACAGGTCAAATGACAAGAAAACAAGAGAAAGGAAAAAGAGAACATAAATAAACGACAAGGAAGGTTAACACAAATGCATATGTAGGATTCAAACCTTGTGCACATCTTAACTTCCACTGAAGTGCAGATTATGGGTAACAACATTTTAACTGAAGGCAAATCTCCTACTGTCACTGCTGCAGACACACATCAGTCCTAATGAATTAATTATTAACTGACTCAGTCTGAAACAGTGTTCCTTGAAGTTCACATATGATTCAAGGTAACCAAAGGAATAGGTTCCTCCACGAGAACAGTGACAATGTTTGTTCTGATAACAGTTCTGTCACCATCCTAAACTCAACCTGAGACTCTTCATGTCATAAATGGTTGGGTTTGTTTAAAATGTGCTATTTTTAAGGAATCAAAAGTAGCTTTGTTACCTTCCAACTCAGAGCACTCCATGATTTTGCTAGCAACAATAAAATGTAGTTATTGCATCTCATCTGCAGATTGCAAACTGCTTTACTTCAGTTCACGCACAGAAAAAAAACACCTATTAAGAGACTTAATCCTTAAATAATTATTAATTATGGAATAATTGTTAAAATTTGGATCAGCATTTAGCGTTTGATACATCAGCATTTCCAATGAAAAGCAAATTACTATCCCTTGCTAGTCTCTTCTGCTGATTCAGGATCTCAGATGGCATGAACTTAAGTGGTTTTGTCACTGAACAATTAACCGGATTGGGGGATTTATACAACTGGTAATTAGGTGCTGGCAGACGGAAGACCTCCTTCTTCCATTTTTACCAAACATACATTTCTCAGCCCTCACATCAACTGTAGGTTCATATGAGAGTCCCTGCCAGTACAATGGATATGGTAGTAAAGAAATAGGAAGGAGCATGCAAGCACTGAGCAGAAATCCCTCAAACCCACTGCAACAGCTCTGTCCTTCAGTCCAGAAGCACAGCCCCACATCCTTGGAGGGCTTTCCCATCATAAACAATAGTGATCTCACTGTATTTTCCTGTTTAGCAGTTAATCTCTTTGGACTTAACATACAGGCAAATAATGTTTCTGTTTATGTCACATACTTAAATAGGTTTGACATCAATACCTCGCAACATCCCCCCAGATACTCGTATGATTGACCTTCAAAACAACAAAATTAAAGAAGTCAAGGAAAATGATCTCCGAGGACTCACATCACTCTATGTAAGCCTGTTCTTTTCCAAGTTTCAAATCTTATTTAGCAATCCAAAATATCTGGATTATTTAAAAACACATATAGTTTCTTCTCCAATAAGATCCATAAAACTAGTCTCATGTCTACATATTTGAATGCTTCCAGAGTCAATTTCTAATGGGCCATAGGTATCTCACCGAAAAGATTTCTTCAGTCCTTAGCATGAACACAAACATTTCTTCCATTTTAAAGACAAGTGTTCCTTTTTCATCTGCTTAGCTATAAAACAGCAGGAAGAACTTAATCCCACAGGAAAATGAGAGCATTGTTTTCTGAGGGTGTTACAGAAGCACAAAGCATGCAGCTAACACGCACAGCAGTGAAACCAGTGTTGCAAATCCAACTGTCCTGAACAGAAACCAGACCTACACTGAATTACTGAACAAGTTAGCTGTTTTACTACTACCGAGTGTTGATCTCTTTAGTAAGAAGTGTTTAGGAGTAGAAGAAAGGGCATCAAGTTGCAGCATGTGAGGTTTAGGTTAGACATAAGAAGAAGCTTCTTCACTGAAAGGGTTCTCAAACACTGAAACAAGGAAGGTGGTTGAATCTCTGCCTCGGAAGAGTTTAATAAATGCAAAGACATGGTGCTGAGGGATATGGTTTAGCACCAGACTTTGTAGAGTTACAGTATGGCTGGACTTGAAGATCTTAAAGGTCTTTTCTCACACACTCAAGTATGCAAATAAAAACAGTTTTTAAAATAAGTATTGCTGGCAATGCATAAATCTGAATATTTACAGTACATAGCAATCCCTTTTTATAACAGAAGAAAACAAGAAAGATCCAGAGGCCTAGAAAAGTAGATGAAATCTAGTTTGGAATACTTATGACTATAAGATGTTACTCTAGATTCAGTACCACAAATCTTGACAATTTCAAGTTTTGAATTCCAAAAATGGCAAACCTGTTCCACAAGTTACAGTAAAGAGACATTCTGTTCCACACTAGAAAGACATGAAACACACGAAATCCTAATAGAAAACAAATCCTTTTCAGTCATACTTGGTTTCTGAGTAAGAACTGAAAGTTTACCAAATCTAAGTGTTTATGAATGAGCTTATTAATTATTACCGGTTAAGCTAGGAGATCAAAAATAGGAACCATATAAACTCACTGTTTGCAATTCCACTTAAAGTGTCTCAGCTTTGGGTACAGAATGGTCTTACCAGCAACTTGGGGGGAAACAAACAAACTGGTTTATATTCAGTATAGAAGACCTTACAGAAACTAACCTCCAATGGCTAAGGAAGCTGCTGGAATACATCAGCAATCATCACACTATACACCTCATTATGTGAAAACTGAAAACTTTCAGCTGTTTTCATTTTCCTCATCATTTAATTTGTGGCAAGGCCTAACAGAATTCATACTGAAAGCAAAGTTTACTTTGCACAATTTGGTCTACTTAGCAAAGACACAGATGGTCCCTTGAATTAGGAAGGAGTATTTCCTGTTTATTTCCTTAAGACAGCCTAATTTTTTTCTGGGAAATAAAGATTAGTTCTAGCTTGATCTGTGTTGCTTTTTGACAATTCCAGAGAGCAGTTGACTTAAGAACAACTCAAAGAATTTAGCAAAGAAAAAAATGAATAGCCTACATATGGAAATGCACATACATTTTGACATGCAAAATAACTTCAGATAACTCATGTTTTGTAAATTGCTACAAATTATCCGATAACACAGAGCAGTCATGAAAAAAAACTGTTCCAAAAATGTACCAGTGTACTGTACAGGAGAGAGAGATTTAAATCCATGGGAGATGAAGAAGTATGCCAAATTAGACATAAATGCATATGTGTATTAGTCATATACAGACATTAACTTTTAAGAAATTCAGATTAAAATTCTGACTTCTATTTCAGTAAAATGCTCTGAAATAAAAGACGAAAATCTGAGTTTCAAGGGTTTTTTTTACATCAAGAAACAACAACAACAACAAAAGAATATAACCCACATACAATCCCACAAAATACAGCAACACTGTTTTGCCAATTCTTCTCATTATCCACTGACACTTTGTCTGCTCTGGCTACTTTTTCTCTACCTTCTAGTTGATGCTCCAGCTTCCACATACATTTTGTTTTGGTTTTCACTATCAATTCAAATGCCCCAAACACATACTAAGTGTTGAAGATTGGTATGATGAAAAAATAAAATTAAAATACTTAACTATTAAATTTTATATCTAATTAATCACTTAGAAGTTGTATTCATAACAGTCTTGTATAAAGACATTTTCCTTGTATTTCTCTTCCGATATCTCCTAGGCACTAGCTCTGAACAACAATAAAATCACCAAGATCCATCCAAAAGCATTTCAACAAACAAAGAAGCTACGACGACTGTATCTGTCCCATAATCAGCTAACTGAGATTCCAACAAACCTGCCAAACACTTTAGCAGAGCTCAGAATTCATGCTAATAAGGTTAAGAAAATCCACAAGGATGCATTTAAAGGAATGAAGTCTCTCCATGTTTTAGGTAAGCCAAATTCAGTACCAAATGTCACTATCACAATTCTAATATACAACATGTAACTTTCACTAAAAAATTTCCTCAATGTGAAGTTGGGTGACATAGGTCAGGATTCTGGTAACCCTCCAAGCCAAATCAGGTAGCCTTTGATCCCTGATAGTTGTCACTTCCACCCCTCAGAACAGGTAATCAAAGCTACATGCTAGTTAATGCTTAGAATATAATAAATACAATCAAGTCAGGTGTTTATAACTTAGTCTAAAAACCACAAAAATCCTATGCCCTAAATACTCTTTTTTGTTTCTCTTGGACAGAAATGAGTGCAAATCCTCTTAACAATGATGGAATAGAGCCAGGGGCTTTTGAAGGAGTAAATATCTATCATATAAGAATTGCAGAAGCTAAACTAACTTCAATTCCTAAAGGTATGCTTGGCTTTACCTTTTCTTTTTATTTGCTTTACCTTTCCTGTTTTACCTATACCACCATGTTCCTAAATAATATGCTTTAACATCTATATGATTATCAAAATGTTGATCAATTCTGACTTGCATTGTTCATTACTATCAAACTGCCTCCCATTTCATTTCACTCTTTGCACTTTGTGCCAAATTCCATGCCTCAGAAGCATGTATCCACAGACAGAGTTGCCCCTCAGCCCCATCTCCTGCTTCTCATTAGAAACAACAGGAAGAAAATTATAATCTTTCACACCAGCCTTTCAAGAATCCCTACAAAGGACAAAACCCTCTGAGATTTGACCTGGGCCACAAGGGATACAGAATTCCTACTTATTTTATTAATTAAAAATTAAACAACCAAATGTTCAACTTAAATTCTGAATGGTTCTAGAGACTGTAGCTCAGATATGCTCGGCAATATAACCACCTTAATGCAAAACAAAGTACAGCATTTGATACATCTCTGGATGGAGTTTTGCTAAGTGAAACAGTATTTTACTATTAACGTTTTACTGAAATGAAACATAAAATTGGATCACTACTTCATGTAAAACAATTAACTTGTGATTTGGACACAATAAGAAATTAACAAATCACTCCCACATGAAAAAACAAGCACAGAGGAACTCAGTATGACATTCTACCTGCATCATCTTTAGGTTACCTCAGTATTAAACCAAACTCTCAAGATTTTAACTCCTCAAAACCACTAGTAAGAGAAAAAACAGGAAACAAAGAATAATACATTTTATCATTTGTTAACTTACAGGGGAACTAAATGTTGGCCCCTAAAATATTTATTTCTGGCTCATTCAGATAAAGAACTTGTTATTGAACTTGATATCTTCTTGCAGACAGATAAATATGCAAAGCTGTCTCTGTAGATGAGAACACTAATAATATCACAACTCAGATTATGTTGATATTTTTTTTTTTTTTAAAGTAGCACACTTGTATCTAACATCCATTCCTTTGATGCAGACAACTCCCTTCCCTGGACTCTTCATCCAATCCTAAACACAAAGAAGCTGTTTGGAACATTATAAATATTTCACCAAAACTAAGTGGGACTTCTTTTCTCTCATACTGTGCAATTGTTTTCCATCAGACTTGCCCTCGAGTCTGCTAGAACTTCACTTAGATGACAATAAGATCACAACAATTGAACTGGAAGATTTTAACCGCTACAAAGATCTTCAAAGGTACCATTCCCATGCAAAATGCTTTTATTGGATAACAGATCTGACCTGACAGGGTATTCTCTTGTTAGAGAAGAGAGAATTAAAATTAAGTGTTTTAGTCAGAATTTCTGTAAATAAGACCAAACTTCAAAACCAGACAAAGCCACCTTAACATTACCCATTATTACCAGTCTTAACTCCGGTTTCCAACAGAGAGTATGTTAAGACCAACATCTAACTACATCTATCAGAGATAAGATTTCATCATCTTTCCCCAGCGCTCTTTCCCCCCCCATATGTCAATTCCTGTTTATTCCAATCTTTAAAAAAAAAAAAAAAAGTAGTATTTTATTGTGAATCTCAGTCTTTAATTACATGTTTCTTGTTCTATTTCTAGGCTAGGTCTTGGAAATAATAAAATCAAAGATGTGGAAAACGGAAGCTTTGCCAACATACCAAGTATACGTGAAATCCATCTTGAAAGAAACAAGCTCAAGAAAGTTCCTCCTGGATTATCTGAACTGAAATACCTGCAGGTCATATATTAAACTTAATAGAAAGTTCTGGTAGTTATGAGTTGACTTTCACACCGGCATGCTGATTAGGACATAGTTAAAAATCATAATCAACTGTCACATATATTTGACATCACGGTCACAGTAGAAAAACATAAAATCATGTATGTACTTAAAGATAGAAACAAGATCAAACAGCAGGGATTCTTCCCAGAAAAGGAAAAGAAACGATAGAGCCAGAGAATTGTCTCCAGAAAGCTTGTTACTGATTTCCTATGGTTCCCATACTAGCAAGCCAGAGTGGAAATACTTCCATTCCCATGCTAAGAAGTCTTAAATCCAGAGTTAAAGTTTTACAAATTGTACTTAGAACTAGACAAATTAGGCAATAAAACGCTTTCAAAACACAGTTTCCCAAACTCTGGAATAGCAATTGAAGTCTTGTATGTTTTATGAGGTGGGATACCCCTTAGGACACTGAGCAGAAGGAAGCTTGGGAAACAGGTATGACTACAGAGATGACTGAGCACACAATAAGTTGTCTGGTAATAGCCTTTACATCTGAATTTCACATTTTTCCACTTCTCATTTCACTTTCAATTAAAAGAAAATCTTTTGAGAGAGATATATTTTAGGAAGAAGTTCTTTACTGTGAGAGTGGTGAAACACTGGAACAGGTTGCCCAAGGAGGTTGTGGATGCTCCCTCCCTGGAGGTGTTCAAGGCCAGGTTGGATGAGGTCTTGAGTGACCTGTTCTAGTGGGAGGTGTCCCTGCCTATGGCAGGGGGTTGGAACTAGATGATCTTTGAGGTCCCTTCCAACCTAAACCATTCTGTGATTCTACATATATTTAATAAAACCCAAACCAAACAAAAACAACAACAACAAAAATCAAACCAGCAACCAATAATGTAAGGGGAATTAGATAAAAACAATTCATTATTTTACTTAGCAAATTCTAAACTCTTATTATCATAAAGTCATGGACCTTCCACCATTTAAAACAAATCAGCAAGAGATTGATCTTTTCCTATTACCATAGCAACAAATCTCTCAGCATCAACTTTTTCAGAGACTTTTTAAAATTTACCAATTCACTGAAAATTTGAATTTTGTAACAATATAATATGCCATCATTACACTTCTGCCTACATGAGAACACAGAACTGCATTACAGGGGAACATTCTGTAAGAACAGTCATTTTGGCCACACACTGATAAAACCTCATGTAACATTTCTTGTGGAGACTGTGGCAAGAGTGAGGCATTTTTGAAAAAAAGATGTAACACAAATGTGTAATTCCTGTTACTACTAGGGTTTGCATCTAACTGATCTTCCAACAAACCTCAGTTATCTACATTCAATGAACGTTTAGGTGTTTACTCCTTTACATACTAACTGTTATGTTCTCCTGTTTCTTACTACTGCAGGTGGTCTTCCTTCATTCTAATCATATTGCCAAACTGGGAGTGAATGATTTCTGTCCAACAGGAAGGAGAAAGAAGAAGGCATTATACAGTGGCATAAGTCTTTTCAATAATCCTGTAAAGTACTGGGAGGTTGAGCCTTCAACTTTCCGTTGCATTTTAGCTAGAAACAGCGTGCAACTTGGAAACTTCCTCAAGTGATACCCAAGTTGGCCATGTCAAAAAGCAACTCATCAAAATAATTTCTACAATACTTGAAATTTGCAGAAAAATGCCAATTTTACACAACTTAACCAGTTTACAAAGCATTTGCTATTTTGAGGATAAGGAATTAAAACCAATATATTAATAATATCAAATGTATTTTGTGACAATGTTCAACCTACATTTGAATAATTTAAACAAATGCCTTTAGAACTTACAGAAGAACTCTTGGAAATGGAACTGGAAACTATAGTTAATGTTTCCTATTATAAATGTTAAATTCTTTACTTAAATCACATAGTTTTGATATATTCTTTCTTTTGAGTGAATTCTAAAAAAACAAGTGGAATTGACTTCTTCCACAGTAAGGATCTTTTTCTCTGCCTATAAGTGTTGTAAGGTAAGTTGCAAAAAACCCACAATTATCAGACTTGAAGGACAACTCCTCTTGCCAATTTTGATAATCAGTTAAGATGCAATTAAAAGGTACAACATTGCAAGGTCCTGTCTCTAAACTAGAACTTGCTTTTGTAATCTACCAAGTGAGACAAAGGCAGGTTTCATACCATAGAATCACAGAATCATTTAGCTTTGAGTCCAACCATTCTCTAAATCTGCCAAGTCTGGTGGTAAACCATGGCCCACAGCACCACATCCCTTCATCTTTAAAACACCGCCAGGCATGGGGATTTAATCACTTCCCTGAAAGAAGCCTGAACCAGTGTTTGAGAAGTCTTTCAGTGAAGAAGTTTCTTTTAATATCCAATCTATCCAACCCAATATCAAGAATTGATGTGCAAAAAAACACCAAACCAAACCTCAGAAACCTCTTGAAAAAGTTTTGGTAGTTTTTTCCTTGCAACTTTCAGAGGGAAATGTCCTTCAACTTTTAGCTATCAATATAATTTGATGCATTCTGAACATTAAAAAGTAGGATTCAAGGTTTATCATATGCTTAAAGCTTAATAGGAAAGATCATTAAACTCCCTTTAGGCCAGCACAACCGTTTTCTTTTATCTGTAACAACTGTAATCGTGTTTTTCATTTATTTTTTTTCCTCTTTTATACATTGACTTCACACGGGTTAAGAATCCCTCATTAACAGAAGTATCTTTAAATTCCTGAAATCAAGCAGATAGCTGGAACTCAAGTGCTCTGAGGTTTTACCTAAGTCAGCACACAGAAGTCTCATTACCAACAGTACTGTATAAAATGGATATTTTATGTATCTATTTAGTGTATATTTGCTATTGGGACTCAAAATAAATTAAATAATCTTATAAAATACTTGCATTTGTATACTTGATTATATGATAGGTTATGGCAAAACACTCAGAAATAATAATTAAACACCTTTCTGATTCTTCTCCAGATATTCTCTCTATTGTTCCTTGTCCTAAATCAGAATTGTTTCCGTTGGAAAACAACTCCAAGATCATTGAGTTACTTTGTGAACCAGTTTTTACTGTGGTTCTTCATAAAAGGAAAAATTCAACACTTTATTTGAAACATTTACAGGAAATAACACACCACAATCAAACAATTGCCAATCTTTCAGTCCTTAAGTCACATCCCTAAGTACACTAAGCAATATACATTGAGTCAAACATCTGATTTTATTTGCACCTGCCCATCTTATATTTAATATTTTGTTAGCACCATTATACTGTTGAAGCCGGAAGCAAAACTTACGAAATTTTTACCTAGTCTGTCAAACACCACATGAACAATTTTCACCTCAAGGTAGGGGGGTGTTAATGTGGACCTTCAGTTGAAAGCACTACAAAGAGCAGGTGCAGGGCTAGTGAAAAGAATAGAACCAGTAACAAAAAAATCATTAAATTTAAATGAATTACTAGTTTAAATGTACTAAACGCTCATGCTATAGTGCTTACACCAAGTCAGCAATGATAACATGAAAGTAAAAACCAATTCAGATTCTGCAGCTTAACTAGATAAAGAAACTTACAACATAATGCAGTACATTATTCTACACTAAGTTAGTGGTAGGTATTAAAAGGAAATAGAACAGATAAAGGAAGTGTCTTATTGAAACTTATGGAACAGACAATAGGAATGCTGCATCTGCCATGATTAAGACATTTACAATGAACTAAGATCTGAACATGGGCAGAAGAACTTCTGCTTCGTTTTGTTAGCCTGCACTTCTATACACCATAGCAGGGCAGTTCAACTAACCCTCCGCAATAAACCTACCCAGCAGCAAGAAGATTTTGAGAGTTCAGGGGAGACCTCATTGCTCTCTATGCTTCCTGAAAGGAGATTGTAACCAGGTGGAGGTTGGTCTCTTCTCCCAGGCCACCAATGACAGAACAAGAGGACACAGTCTTAAGTTGCACCGAGGAAGGTTTAGGCTGGGTGTTAAGAACAAAATTTTCACAGAAAGAATGATTGCCATTGGAATGGGCTGCCCAGGGAGGTGGTGGAGTCACTGTCTCTGGAAGTGTTTAAAGAGAGACTGGATGTGGTGCATAGTGCCACGCTTCAGTTGTTAAGATGGTGTTGGGTGATAGGTTGGACTTGATGATCTTGAAGGTCTTTTCCAACCGAGTTAATTTTGTTATTCTGTGAAAGCAGTCACCTGTATTCTCTGTAAATCTTAATAATGGCATTTTGCATGACACATCCAAACAGAATAAATTCTTAGAGGTGAGTAGTTTGACAACCTGAAACAAAAATCCTTCTTCCTTTTGTTCAAACTGCCAGTGTGCCTTTGACTAACCACCTGGGACATGTAATAAGAACGGTCACTTGTCTTTTTGGTTTTGAATGCAAGGAGTGTGGACTCAGGCTAGCTAAAGATCCTAGTACAGACTGCAAAGGATGTGTCTCTCAGTCTTGGACCTCATTTGCAAATTTCCTTGGGGCATGGCTTTAGCAGAGCCCTACTCCCTAGAAAGTATGTCTAGTACTTTCTAAACATGTGAATTCTTTATGGGTTCTCCTGTAGGAGTTTGACCAAATTTCAGGTCCACTGTTAAAAAGCTAATGAGAAAACTTTGTAAAAACTTACCAAAGTCCTAAGGGGTAGAAGAATATATAGTCTTGATATTATCCTTCCAAAGCCTTAAAAACTTTCTTGCCTTCCCACTGTTTTGTCTTTGCCATGCGTTCAGGCTGAGAAGCTCTACAGTCACCATCCATGGATAAAATTCTGCATTCACAGAAGAAACTCCAACACTACTTTGAAGACACTGGCTCCACTCTCACTCAATATAGAGTGTCTGAAGGGTTTTATCAATTGCTTAGCTTTTCATCATCCTCAAGGCAAATTCTGATAGGTCTGAAGTTTAAAAAAAAGGTATCTGTGACTTGAACTACATTGCCAATTCTGCACTAAAGTGGGTAAATACCAAATGGGTCATTCTAAATGTATCATAAAATAGTTACTTTTAGAGAAATCTCAGTAATTTCCTATAACACATCACATAAATTCATAGGATGTCTGTCACTTAAGGCAAAAAAAAAAATATACTCAATGATCTTGCACTGTTTTCAGATACCATTTGCCAGCTAACACTGGTAGGTAATGAGAGCTAATTTACACATGATATATATCTGGCATACTTTAACGAAAACCCAAGTGGATGTCACAACAGCAGACAGGCATTAATATATGATGCGCCTTAAGCACCTTCAGCAGTGATTTCTGAATACAGACAGCAATGAAATTAAATGACAATACATTGGTGTGCAATTATCTTTCCACAAAACATGGCAGATCAGTATCAGCAGGCAGGGAGAAAAAACACTGAGAAATCAACTTCGACTTTATATTCTCCACTGACATTATGAAAATAGAAAAGAGAGAGAAAGAAAGATTTTATATAAATATCTTACTACTTATTCCTTGCACAAGTAACTACATTCCTCTAATTTAAAAATTAAAAAAAAAAAAAATTAATCTAAGCTTTCCAAACTCTGACGGTTTTCACGCCCCTGAAAATCTGCCAGGTCCCCACCAGACAGTTAACAGATTGCACCAGCAGATGGCAGCCTCTTGTAACCAATAGAAGGAAATGTAACTTTACAGAATAGCAAAGGCAGTTACCGCACAGTAATGGCCCAGTAAACTTCACAAATACTCATTAAGCAAAGTAGCCTATATGAATATTTCTAAAGACCGAGTTCTATGCCCTGCTCTAGACCATTAACTTGCTAAAGGATAAAGTAACCTTATCACTTGGAGTCTGCTTCCTGCCTCGTTCCCCAGTGTCAATCTGCTCAATGCAGTATATAAAACACAGAAACACAAATAATATAGGTTACACAACATCAGCAGACAACTAACTACAAATATAATAAGATACTGAAAGTTTAAACAACAACAATCTTAATCAAAGCATTATTTTAAATAAAACAATAAACCAGAATTTCTTTCATATCTATATTGATAAATCAACTAAAACAAAAATTTTGAAGGATAAAACCATTTCAGTTTAAGATGTTTTTTCTGCAGGCAAGACACCTAATGAAGAACAGTTTCGTAAAGATGCCTGCAACATGCTCTCATATCAAAAGCACATTTTACCTCATATCCTTAATGATATTAGTCCAAATACAGTATCTTTTTTTATTTCCTATATCTCCTTCACGGTCATATATTAAGGTTAGGAGGACAGGTTCAGAATCGACTACTTGGTTTTCTGGAGACTAGCGTATGAAACTTACAGATCATCTAGGTGCTTTCTCTCGCTTCTAAACAAGGTAAAGAAGCGGTGTTGCCTTTTCTTCTCTTTTCTAATTTCAGTAGTATCTTCCTCCTCTGCCCAGTTGTCAATTCACATAAACCCCACAGGGATTCAGTGTATCTGGCAAACCAGCTGAAAGTGTCCTCTATGCTCAGAAGTGTTTGGAAAGAGGAAAGGACAGATGCATAGAAAGAGCACGGCTACCTGTATATCACTGTGTGGGCTCAGGAAGACAGAGCTGTAAAATCATAAAAGCACAATGAGATGTAGGCTGGATGAGCAGGCGGTGAGGTGGATGGCTGAACTGCAGCAAGCAGAGGGTGGTGATCTAGTGAATCCTAGTTGGAAGTCAGTAAGTAGTGGTGTACCCCAGGGGTCAGTGTTGGTTCCTGTTCTGTTCAGCATGTTCATTAATGACCTGGATGATATGGCAGATTACCCTCTGCAAGTCCATTGATGAAATGGAAGTAGAAAAATTGGCTGGCATGCCAGAGGGCTATACTGCCATCCAGAGTGACCTGAGAGGCTGGAGAAATGGGCCAACAGGAGCCTTGTGCCCACTTGGTACTTTGTCATCTTGACAAAGTGCCAAGTCTTACAGCTGGGGAAGAAATAACCTCACCCATTGGTAAACGCTAGACTAGGTAGAAAGTAGCCTTTTATGGAAGGACATGGGAGTCCTGGTGGACAAGATGAATATAAGCCAGCCACGTGTCTTTGTTACAAGAAGACAGTATCTTGGGCTGCATTAGAAAGATAAGGACAAATCTCCATTGCCAGTCTTGTTGTCACTAAGTTACTCCATGAAAAATGAAGCTACAGAAGGCTGAGTTCCTATGAATTTGAGCCTTACAACTCCCATGTTTTCCCACCTTGTTTCAACCTTGCACCAAACCTCAGCATTTTCTCCTACAGCTGCCTTCCATGGCTACCACCTATTTGGCTGCTGTGACAGAGCTAAAAGGATGCCAGTAGGTCAGTCAACATCTGTGTCATCTTGCCATCTGGCTGCTGTTTCTGCAAAGGAGAATTTATAACTGCTTTTTTTTTTTCTTTTCTTTTTTTTCATCTGAAGTACCTCTTTGGAGCACTTTCCTCTACCCAGATGGTATATTTCACAAGTTTGTAGAAAAGTATCTGCACATTCCCCTCCATGCTGTGTCAAATTTGTCTGTAACTGGCCACGTGGATGAAAGGATACTGGGTGAAACCAGTGATGACAAAGTTCCCTTTCCTTCAGAAACCAGGAGATGCGAATTTAGCTATTTTAACCAGAGCAGAAACTTCCAAAGAGTTTCACACCAGCAAGTGTCTCGTCAAGAATTTCCCAAGAGTGAGGTAAATGCTCAGGACTAGAGCAGGAGAAGAAAAAGAAGAAAAAAATCTAGAAATTGAGATACACAAGTTTTTAACATTCATTTTGGTTTGGTAAAGTGGTACCTAAACCAGGTTATCTTTATGAAGTCTGATATAGCTCACTATTAGGAAATGTAAAATCACTTAAAACAATTTTAAAAAGCATTTACCTATGTCCTGAGAAGTAACTTCTGCTCTCAAAGACAAAAACTACTGACATTAAAATATGTACTACACTACTTCAATCCCAGTTGGTCATTTACTAATCTTATGATGTTTTTATTTCAAGCTTAATTTAAGCCTAGAGTTAAATCTTTCAGAGCTTAGGTTTCTAGCTAATATTTTGATAGTTAGTATTAATAATGCTACAAGTAGTTGCTTTCACTGAAATCTGCTAAAGAAACTTGAAACATCTCAGAGAACACTGCCTAAGTAAAAACAATAAAACCAGCAGTCTTAATGCTAAAAGTTTTCAAAGGAAGGAAGAAAATTCACATGAAAATATTAGGAATGCCATCAAACATCACTGCTCAGTATTTCACATTCTTAAGAGTAAATTTCTGGTTAAAATATCACACTATTTATCCAGAAAAACAGATAAAACCACCCATGAATATATTCATTGTATTTTGATCACAGTTTAATACCAAGATGCCAACAAAAGCAATGGTAAGCAAAAACTAATGAAATCATCATCTGAAGCCAAATCGTGATTTTTTTCTCCTTCTCTATGTTTACAATTTAAGATTGTTTCTTGGGGTTTTTTTCCCCTCCTTTCTGGGGAGACTAAAAGTTTGAGAACAAAGCTACTAATAGGAAACATATGGAAAAGCCCTTGAGTAAATGAAAATCTGACTTGAATTCCAAATGCCACGTATCACATACCACTGCCTAAAATGATCTGGTGAGATAAATGTCAGATTTACTCTGAACACTCAGTGAATCACGTGAGGTGGGAGACACTGTTAAATACAAAATAAACAGAAAGGCTTTCATGATATTTAAGATATTTCCAAAACTAATCAATACTTTGAAGCAAGTTGGGCTGTTTCTCAAAGCTTGCTTTAGCCAATAGAAGATTAGCTTGACATAGTATGCTGCCAACAGACAGACTTGTTGCAGTTTTTCATGTAAGATATGAACCTTCTACACAATCCTGGATTTAACCATTGTGCTGCTATGACTGCAGTGGGAATACCACACAGCCAGCTTTTTCTATGCATGAGAACTTCTGCCTCAAAGTCCTGTCCAAGAGAAATTTAGAAAGTGTTAAGATTTCTGTAACAGCAGCACAGTGAATGTAGTTTTGATGAGAATCCCACATATTTCACAGAAGGGATTGTGTTGGAAAGGACCTTAAAGATCAATTTCTAAAGATCAGTTAATTAACTGCTGCCACAAACTTGCTGTACATAAGCAGTACATTTAACAAGTTTGCATGGATTTGACTAGCCAAATGCACACAAACCTTCTCTGCACTTTGTGCAGTATGCTTCATGCTGATCCACTGTACATGTACTATCCATTGTCTGTAGAAAGGTTTCTAACAGAGTTGCAGGCAGCAGTGTTGAAATGAATATGCTCTCTACACCCTTACATTTGCAGTAACTGTTAAGGAGTTGCACTGTTTTATTCAGAAGAAAGCTAAGCATGGGGGAAAAAAAATCTCTAGTTGGTTGGTTGTCAAAAGATGTAAAATATCCTGAGAGATGGATAAGGAGGAAGTTACTGACACAAGCACATATTTGCCTCTTCATTGTTCAGCCTGTGTTATTTTCAAGTGCTTCTTAGATATAAAGACCAAAGAAAATACTTTCCTTACAGAAAACCTCTTCACAGAACACCTTAACTCCTTTCTTTCTCATTAGTGGAAAGCTGGCCTGACATTCTAAAGGGTATTATTCTACCCACATATATATCTTATTTAGGCCACCAAGAACACCCAGACACCACCATGTTCTTCTGTCAACTCTAGCTTCTACCTTCTTTCTATTCTACAAGCTTAAACAAGGAACAGATAAATGTGTCACTCACAGGTCAGTAAAAGGGTTCAGTTTTTTAGCATGAAGAAAGTGCAGAAGCCACTCATGTATTAAGCTGATGAGTAAATGTTCAGCTTCAGGAAGTGATATAGCAGGCTAGTATGCTGCAAGAATAATGAAAAACAAATGTCTACTTATTTCTTCAGCAGCAAAATTATTACTTTCTCAAAACCAGTTATTGTTTACTAGATAAAAATGAACACTTTCATGAAAGCTTACTTAGCTGTCTCAAACGTGTATTCTTCATTTACATTGTAAGCTAATACATAGTATTTCCATTTACATGTTATTTTCCTGTAAATTATTATTTTCCATATTTTCTATTTCCCCAAATACCAAATTTCACAGGACAAAATACGTTTATTTAACTCCATTCATAGAATTACTAACATAAAAAGTCAGATAGCTTTCAAAAAAATGGCTTTGACCCCATATTCACTAAGTATATAATAACAGTGGAGTCTTCATAAAATACAGCACATTGTGAGATCAAAAATTAGAGTAGTTTTAGAAGCTATGTTCCATGCAAACATATACCTAAACTGAGTAATTAAGTTAATGGTTTTATGTTCTGCCTGACAAACCATGTTTCTACATAGTGGCCTGTAAAACAGCCACATTTGATACAAAAATGACGTCTGTAGCGATGCCATGCAGAAGAAGACATAGTTCAAACCTCCACCTACCATTACCATAGACAGATTCCATAAAACATAAAGCAATACGGTAAGAGATTTTTTTGTCGTTGAAGAGCACAGTTAACAATTCTATTTACCGCTACAATAAAGCAATAAACTTTTCAGAGGATAATCACATTAAGCTAGTATTAATTCAATAGGGCAGTATCTCATCCCCCTGAGACAAAAACCCAAGTGAAACCTGTAAGAAATTACACATTGGTACTACAATACCTTGGTATTTGGTAAAATTATTCCTGAAATGTCTTCCTGGAACAATTAATATTGCTGTTCAAACCTAAATAAAATGCATTCGGATTGAATTTCTGTAAGTCAAACCTACAATCTTTTATTTCAAAAAAGCCAAGACTAAGTCAGATGTGAAACCAGTCTTCCACAAGTCTCTCATGGCTTCCATCTAATAGACTGGGGGGCAAAGCAGTTACTCCTTACGAGAACTTTGTGTCACTTAAGATAAAACCATAAACAGAGTGAACAGTAAACAAATTAAAAGGTTTCTTACCCTACTAACTAAAATATTTGAGATGTTTTCCTTGAGCACGTTCCACCAGAGCTTACATAGGTAAGACAGTATTTCATGACTCCTTTGCCTCAGCAGTGCCCGTGTGTGTCACAGATGCACACTGTTGCTGCTTGTACTGTTAGAACAGAAAGGGTAACACATGCCTCCCACTTGAACAGCTCCCTCCCAAAAATCACAATGTACAGGAGGACATGTAACCTGAGGAGAATATGCGAGTATGGAAAACACATCTGTCAGATGTGCAGTTGCTTCGTAAAGTAACTTTTTTGCCTTTCTATAGAGTACCTTTCTCTCAAACATAGCACTAGCTAAATATAGTACCTAATTGACCCATTAGCAGTTAAAGAAATTACACCAATCCACCTCTCTTTGTAACACACAGACTTACTGAAGGGTTTCAGCAATAATCCCAGGACCTGGAAAAGATTTGAAGGGAGCACTGGACACTAACATTTTTAAAGGTGGCTATATTTGGCTAAGTTCTGACAGACTTCAATGTAATTACTCAAGGCACCCCTTTCATGTTGTTTCCTAAGATACAGATTTTTTTCTCTTTTGTGTTTTAAAATGAAAGCATTATGGATGTTTCTATTTTGGCTATGAATAGTTCAAGAGATTATCTCCACTCTCAAATAGGTATAGGACAAGGCAAGAGTCATGTTCAGAAGCATGACATAAGGACACCTGTTTGATTACCAGGGAAAATCTGCAACTAATTCCTTGGGCAACTCATCCTCCCTAAGAAAATGGCCTCTACCATGAATGCTGTTTAAGTGTGAACCACATTCAAGTCCTCACCAGAAGCAGCTGTAAAGCCTTTCAAGAGTCTCAGAATGGCTAAGGATAGAAGAAATAGAAGACTTCCTGCTACAGTACTTGGATAGAATAACTCTGAGACTCTGCTTCTGCTCTGCCAAGATGAAGCTATTACTCACAAATTCAAACAGTAGAGAAACACTTCAATTTGATTACTTGGCATAAATCAAATGACACATTCATGTCAGGAAGAACAGAGGTACAAGGACAGGTATCTTTTCCAGACCAGTATTAAAGAAAACACAAGCAAAATTGAGATCAAAATAGGGAGCAAGTCAAGGAAATAGAGTGCTGAGATTATATCTTTCCTTCTTCGAGAATGTGCCAGCATACAGATGAATTGTGTATAATAACGCTCGGTGTTTCTATGGAAGTTCCCAAGTCAGATTGCGACTGCAGAAAAAAAGTACTGCAGGTTGTGTGTAATGGTGGTTATGATGTCAGCACGACAAGGTCTTGTACTAAAATGAGAGGATGTATTCTTCAGAAGAAAGAGGGATAATAAAAATTCAGAACAAATTTAAGGATGACCTCCAGTTTCCAGACTATTGGAGAGAGCTCAGAGGTTGCCTGGCAAAATCCTCTGTACCACAAAGTAAGGCAGTTATTATCTCTTCTTGCTCTGGAAATGTTCAAGTAAATATATCTACCATGAAAACAAACACATTCTATAGTCACCATAAAAAGAAACACAGACTTTCACTTTTAAACGCATTCAAAAGAGCAAATGGGAAGCACTTTCCATCACGTACAAGGGGAAAATTTCTGCTAATGCAAAACATTTTCCTATGCATGATCATTCAGGAATTCTTTGGCAGGTAGCTTAGACAACTATTCCTTATCCTTGCCTAAAAGTGCCTAAAGGAAAAAAAAGCTTTGGGTATAAACATATGATTTGCATATTGGATACAAACATGGGAACAGTCTGAAGCTGCAGGCACATTTTCTAGTTATTTTAACAAAAATGCAATTAGTTCATAGGTATGAATGAACAAAATTAGTTAATGCATAAGGCAGTAAGATAAATCACTAAAGATTCAGTAAAACTCACACTATCATTTTTAGTTATCTAACAGATTAGGACAATGAGCTTAGCAGATATGTTTAAAATAAATGAGTAGAAGTGCCTGCTTTGGAATAGATTCAATGGATGAAATCATATAGTTAAAGTGAATGCCTGGAGTGCTCTGCTAGTAAGCAGCAAGTTTCTAGTCAACTTCACGTTAAGATGACAGTCCTCAAATTTTGTCCTTTGTTTTTGGAAATTGTGGCTAAGATATTAAAGTACTACTATTTTTAAAAAACAGGAAATATAAAAGGAGTGTTGTTTTACACTATCTCAAATAATAGTGAATTAACTATTACAGAGGCAACAGGGACGAGTACCAAGGACCCTACTGTATTTGGACTTACCAGCCTGGATTGGTACTGAAGGCTCTGCAAGACCAAGTTACCTTGATTTGCTGAGAGCTCTACACTTCAGTATGTGAATTTTCGGATAAGTTGTGGCACTGAATAAATCAATGCAGTAGCCCATATTGATAATAATTTACTTCTGTTGACCGCAAGCACAAGTAAGTGCCATTCAGATCAAATATGACAGTGCTACAGGCTGTAGATGGCAAGCTGACAGTGTTTGTAGATTGCCACTTAAGACCTAAGAATTAGGATGCAAAGATTTTCTTTGCCTACAGTTTGACTTTCAAGTGCAGCCCAGGCTAGATGATACATGCCTAAGGCTGTTTCATACTGCAGGAACCCACAAGCTTTATGAGGAACTAAATTACAACCTTCAAACTTCCTCATTATATTTGACCATGCATTCTCTTTTCTACTGTGCAGTTGCTTCAAAGACCAAACTAACATCACCAATTCCAATCTAAAACAGAAGTCTTTCAAAAGTCTCAACTCAGAATTCTAAAATTCCGAGCTTGAGGCCTTTCTTTGGATGCTTGATAGCAAGGACTGACTCCATCTGAAATCACACTTTCAAGACAGATCTCAGCTCTGATTTACACAGCTTGACTTCATTTGAGTTCCTTTAATTCCTATCAACAATGTGCACTTTTGTTTCCCTGTCTCTATGCTTTGTATGGATCATTATAAGTTGCAGAGACACACACACCAAAAACAAAACAAAAAACAACCACACAAACAAACAAACAAAAACAACCCCCAAAACCCAAACAAAAAACCCAAACAAACCCACCCCAAAACCCAATAATCTTTTATAGAAAAATTATGAATATAAGGAAAAGGCTGAGCTGCACAATTTATTCATCTTTATGTCAGGACCAGTCCCATTCACCTTAGTGCCTCCAGTTATCTTCTCTATTTATTTCATTAATATGTGGGTTAAATTGTAGACATTTAAAATCATTTAAGCATACTGTTAATCAGCTAGCTAAGAAGCCTCAGGTCACCAAATACTAGAGCAGTCTCCTTTTTTAAGTCTTCATCTCAGAGCCAAAGCAGAAAAAGTTGACAAGCCTTACAAGTGAATGCAGTTAACAGACAGTAAAATGTTGAACATTTTGATTTACAAGAAGTATTCATCCAAGTTCGGTTTTAGAAAACTCATCAGCTTCAAGTCAACCCTGACTTCATCACCCCTGCAAACCCAACGAGTCTTCATGAAGTCTCATTTTACAAAATCGAAAAGCAAAATATTTTTGAAACTCAGATTTGTCACAGCATTTGAAACAAGATGTCTTACATGAACAATGCTAAATTTAGTCCTCTCATTAACCTCCTTGTTAGGAAATTCCTACTAAACCTCAACCCAAAAGTAAGGGAAGATCAAACCACACAACTTGACCAAGATCACAGAGCATAGACTTGTTTATATCTGAGACAGTTCATGCAACAAAAATAGAGAACAGTCTGAATGTAACCCATAGATAGGCCTGCATCAAGAGCTCTGCTACAATTTCTCAAAAGGACAGACTCTTCTGCTCTGCTACCATGGATTTTTAAATGCATCAGGAGACGTTTAAGCCTTCTGATAGCTTAAGATGATTTGGGGCTCAATCAGTAGTTGAAAACAACAGAAGAGGATCAGGTATGAAATGAAAAGTCTCATTTAGTCCAATTTTTATCTTTAGGTAAAATAGTTGTAATTTTTTGGAAGTGCTTTATTTAGAATCATTACATAATGTAACCACCAAAAATTTGTACCTTTTTTAATTTTGTACTTCAAACTCCCTAAACTTTGTAGTGGTAAATAATATTTTACTAACAAGCACAACAAACTTGGTGGTTTGGGTTTTTTCACTCCTCATTACAAAACTAATTAATATTTTTAAATAATTAGAATACTTCTGTTATTTAGAATTATTTGTGTTTAGAGGTACAATGTAGCTATTTAACTATTTACAGTACTGTTAATAAAACTTTATGTTGTTTTAGTTTTACTTCATCAATCTCTCCCTTACCATTCTGCATTCTCTACATAAACACATAATTACTTTATTTTAGTTCCAATATTGCCAACTCCTACATTATTATTTTTGCTTGTAATTTCTAGTAATTTTCTTTTTATCCCAAATGTGAGAATCATATGATTTATCTTTGTAAACAATGTTCTTGTCCTCAGTGTCATGACTTTAAAAGATCAAGCAGGAAGCTCAAAGACTAAAAAGTAAAATTTACTACTGCTTCATTTCTTCAATTTTGACACCTCAAAGGCACTTCTGGTTTTTTTAAGAAACAAATTTCTTGTCAATAGGTTTGGAAATAATTTAACTCTTATACTAAACCAATAGCATAATTGCTTCCAATAAACCATTTAATCAATCCAGAACTGCATCTTGCTTCAATAACTACAAAGAAGTCTTATTACTCTTTTTTTTTTTTTAATATATCTTAAATAGTTTAACACCACAGCTTAAACACTACACAGCAGCAAAAGCAAACCATGTATTTTGTTTCCCCTCCCTCTTAAAAGCTATGAGCTTGTTATTTTCAGTAATACAGCTGATATCTCATGGTGTACTTGTCTTTCTCATAGGAAGATTCATGCTATAGCTGTACAAATTATGAAATGCATCTTGAATATTTAACTACAGAATGCATTTTTTTGGAGGGAACTACTGTTAAAAGTAGAACTTTAAAATCAGAGAATCACAGAATGCTGGGGCTGGAAGGGGCCTCAAAGACCATCCAGTCCCACTCCTTTGCCAGAGCAAGATCACCTATACCAGATCACACCGGAACACATCCAAGTGGGCCTTGAACATCTCCAGAGAGGGAGATTCCAAAACCCCTCTGGGCAGCCTGCTCCATCAAAAAGTACATCAGTACACCTGTAGCACTGCTGGGTACAAGTGCTTTGGGAGAGAACACACAAAACATGGATTGTGGAGAGAGAAAAAAATATGGTGGATGTTCATAAGGGCTTCTCTATAACACATGCTCTTCCTCAATCCTGATAAGGTTTATTTCTTACTGCTTCTTAACTTTATCCTCCAGAAAACAAACAATTTATAACTGAATCACTGTAGTTCAAACCACACTGTGAAGCAACAACTTCTGAAATTTTGAGGTCTTGCTCTCTCAATTTGATTTTAATAGGAACTGGTGACACTGAAAGAATCTTGCAAATAATTTTGAAGTGATTTTAACAAAATGAGAAAGCGCTTCACAGACTTATGACACAGCATCTACAGTGATGATGTGGCACAAGCCTTTTTTTTTTTTTTTTCTTCTTCTCCTGGCAAATCAGAAGAGAGGCTAAGGCTATTATTTTGCTTTGCCTTCCCACAAGGCTTCTCGCCACAAAATATGGCTTAGAGAGATATTTTATTCTTCCAATTGCATTAGGCTATTTCTCAGATGATTTCACCGGCGCAGTAACTTGTTGCCCTCTACAACTGGAGCTTCACAGACTTTCAATAAGTAAGTTTTCTTGGTAAGCAGGAATAGCCCAACCTGATTGTGTTACTTTTGCAGTTAAGAGTGATTCATGCACGCTATATAACTTTTGGCTTTCAGCTAGCGAACTGCTTACAACTAGTTACTAAGCTTTGAGTTTATTACAGATGGTAGGGAATGAAGCTTTTAGGATTTTCTGTTTTCTTTCAACTTTATAAGTATGCAGTTTATCATGCTGTGTGCATCTGCCTTGTGTCTCCCATTACCAAGTTTCACCTGATATGATTCCTAAAGTTTAAGTTCTCAGAAGTGTTTTGTGAAGAAGTATTAGTATCTTGGTGCTTTGAGACACGACCTGCACTCAGCTACAGCCAAGGTATATGAAGAAAAATCATCTCCTCAGATACCATCTCCTGTTTTTTCCAGAAAGAGACTTTGGTATCTATTACTTATCATCCTGTCTTAAGTGATGATAGCTCTCTTCACATTCCCTACACAGCAAGTGGATCAATTGCATAAAAGCTTAAGTAAATGTTTTCCTCACACTCAGCAGGACTATCACAAGTTGTTCCTCCTATCCTTACTTTCTAAGGACTGTTGCGACACTGAAGACAAAAATTATTAACTGGAAGTTTTGTGACACCTAGTAGAAGTTCTGAGAGAATAAAATCAGAAGCTGAAGCTAAAGTTCCAGACTGAAACAGAGAGGAAGCAATGGGAATCAAAAGGAAACCAAGAATGAGAACAGATTGTGTGTTTGTGCGTATTCAGAAAAAACAGAATCAAGACACAAGATAAGAAGTTAGAAACATGGTAATGCACTGTCTCAGATCTGGAAACCAATGAATTTCTCCTGAAGCACAGTACTGCTTCTCAGCCTAGCAGGTGTTTGCAAGGTTTGTCAGCATAGTGCATTTACACATTGCTTGTAGTGCAAGATTGCTCTCTGTGTAGATTTATTTCTGCTGTTTACGTTGACTACATCAGACATCTCATGATACTGTAGGAACGTGGAGACTCTGGTTCTGCCTCCAGTGGTGTTCCAAACAACTGACTTCATTCAAACCTCATTTTAAGATTTTAATCAGTTATGAAATCTGAATAAAAGAGAATTCAAATACAAATGATATAAAGCTCAGAATGCAAGTTACATGATATCACAAATTATTTCACCCAGCCATTGTCAGTCACAGGCTGTGTACAACACAGAAATATTTAAGAAGGGATTAAACTCCATGATTTTGTTACTACTTTTTTCCCTTCAGATTCTTTCTCACTCAAGTTGAAGAAGGCATCATGCATTAGACATCAATCACCACTATGAAGCATAGGAAATAAGTCTCATCTCTTTTGCTACTGATGGTTTGGTTTAAAAAAAAAAAAAAAGAAAATTAAGGGCATGAGGGGGGGAGAAAAAAAGAGAGTTTTCTGATTAGCAAACATGAATATCGTTACTAAAAAAAACTAAGGATATGTTTTCTGCTGCCTGAAGGTTCCCATACTATACCGAGCAAACCCTCTTAGCATTTCTCATGATTTATGTGCTTTGACCTGTATTCTGATTGAACTGTTGCTTAAGTTGAATAGTTTGATGTGATTCATAAGCAATTCTGTCAAATAACAGAGCTCCTTTCACTGCATGAAGTGCTCTAAAAATGCCTTCGAGCACCAGAAATTTGAGAAGTAAAATTGTCTCCCACAACAACGGTATTTAACCTTGGAAGGGTACTTTGAATGCATATTAGGAAGGAAGATAATCAAGAAAACATTTTATCAATAAGGGTTTTAAATGATGTGGAGTATGCAGTGGTTGAATAGTATTTGATTAAATGGAACAGAAAAACTGGGTTTTAATAATTAATGCACTCTACTAAGTTATCTACATTTTGCAAAAAACATAAAACCCAAAGTGCCATGGGACATACAATCACCAAGGGCATATGAATCTCTACTTTGCATAAAATGCACTGTTTCAAAATAATCTATCAAATGAAACAAGAGCATATATTTTTAACAAAAAACAACTGTGTTTAAGAACAAGAAAAATAAGATACACACCATGGCTTGGATGCTCAGCAAAACTAGAAAATTTCCTCACAAGGAGCATAGAACACACTAACCTGGGTTGTTTAGAGAGGGGCTGGAATTCTACCCTTGACGATTTTCAAAGCTCATGCAGACAAAGCCTGGGTTGATTTAATCTGCTGTTGAAGATGGAAACACTTAGACCATACGGCTGGACTACGTGATTCTATGACACTGACCATGTACCATTTGTGCAGTGCAAGTTCACAGCAAGAACAACTAATACATTTGCAAAAACATATTTCATCTTGACAGAGATAAATAAGGCTGCCTATGTGTTTGCAAAGGACTGAGGAATAAATGTTGTTCACGAATTCCATTCCCACTGATTAAAACTGACTTGCAAAGCTGGTGCTTAACCCATTACAGTAAAAAGAGTGCAACAACTCAAATGTTCAACACAAGCCTCAGATTACAGTACTTTATTACAATGTCCTTTTGTTCTGTAATGAGGGAATGAAGATGGATTTTCTCTTTCCTACTCCCAAGTGATATGGTATCCTTCAGTAACAGGTACAGCACCAGTGGAATGCTGCTCCTTGTCTCAAACCAAACAAGAAACTTTGTTTGTTTCTTTTTGTTGTATGTTTGTTTATGGTTGATTTCCTGAAAGAAATTTTTTCACTATGAGGGTGATGGAACACTGGAACAGGCTGCCCAGGGGGGTTGTAGAGTCTCCTTCTCTGGAGATGTTCAAAACCTGCCCCGATGCATTCCTGTGTGATCTGGTATAGGTGGTTCTGTTCCAGCAGTGAGGTTGGACTACATGATCTTTCAAAGCCCCTTCCAACCCCTAACATTCTGTGACACAGAATAAAACTTGTGTTCGGTAATAATATCATCGACATTGTTGTCAAACTCTCCTTTTTCCTCCCCCCCCCCCCCCACTTTCACTCAT
>VWZE01008810.1:152899-196788 GCA_013396675.1 Eubucco bourcierii
TACCTTATACTGCTGAATCTTAAAAAGGGGATTGATCTGTGATTTACTTGATGACTATCTAATAAACTAATTTTTCCTTCTGATCAACAGGATATATCATACAAATTTAAAGATGGGAATTCTGAGCCAGTTATCAATCATTCACGTCCTCTGTGCTGCCATGGTCTTTTGTCAATATGAAGACTACGATTTTGAGGATGAATATGATGAGACAGATCACCAACATCCTTATTATTTTAATCCAAATACACAACCTCAAGTTCCTCCCTTTCCTTTTCCAGTTGAGTGTGCCAAAGAATGCTTCTGTCCACCAGCTTTTCCGTTATCAATGTACTGTGACCACCGTAAACTTAAGACAATACCAAATATCCCTAATCACGTCCAACAACTTTACCTGCAAAACAATGATATTGAAGCTGTGCCTGCAGGACCATTCACTAATGCTACCTTTCTAAGAGAAATTAACCTCAGTCACAACAAAATTAAACTTCATATGATTGACAGCGGTGTTTTTGCCAAACTTGTGAATTTAATGCAACTTCATTTACAATATAATGAATTGGAAGAATTTCCATTCCCACTCCCCAGCTCTCTAGAGAGACTCCTCCTTGGTTCCAACAAGATTTCTCAGTTATCTGGAAATGCCCTGGAAGGATTACCCAACATAACCATGCTCGACCTTTGCAATAACTCACTTGATGACTCAGTACTCAAAGAAAAACCCTTTTCAAACCTCAAAAATTTAATGCAGCTCAACTTATGCAACAACAAATTCCAGACTATGCCTCCTGATCTACCCTCATCACTTATGCACCTCTCTCTTGAAAATAACTCCATTTCTTATATTCCAGAAAACTATTTCATCAGACTTCCAAAAATCATTGCTCTAAGAATGTCCCACAATAACCTGCAGAACATACCACGTTATGCCTTTAATCTACCCAACCTTCTAGAACTTAATCTCGGACATAACAAATTAAAACAAATATTCTACATTCCAAGAAGTTTGCAGCATTTGTATATTGAAGACAATGACATTGAATGTAAGTTGATGGTTGCAATTCATTACATGCAAAACTCTTTGTGAGTTTTGGTCTTGGTTGTGGGAGGGGGTTGGGTTTTCCTTACTATCCAGAATTGAGAATTTTTAGCCTATAAAAAAAAAAAAAAGGTAAAAAAGCAGAACCATCTTTTTTTTGTTGTGTCCTTGGGTTTTGAGGACCTGTCACATTACAGTTTCTTGATAAGGTCATGTATAAATCCATCACAGAATCCAGCAGTCATCCAAATCTGCACATTATTCAAGAGGTGCTCTAATGTCCTCCTTTGCAGAGAGGTGAGCTTAGGTTTTTGGTGTTGTGAACTCATTTGCTAACATGGCATTAACCCAGAGTTCATGCACATTGCGCTCATCCAGAACAAAGGCAGCTATGTAACTTCTGATCAGCTTACAGTGCAGAAAGGACATTGTCCTGTCCTCTTGGTGCACTGTTATCACATCCTCAGTTCAGATCACAACAGTGAAATTTGAAAGGATTTTATTTTTGCATCTTACCCCTAAATTTGCCATTTTCTGTAAACTTTCATATCAGTTTCCCACATAACAAGCTAAAAACTTATTGAAAATTGCTTCTGATTAGGCAACTGATAGAAACATACAGAGAAAAGGAATTACGAAAATATTCCAGTCCCATAAAACAGTACTTATAAACTCTAGCAGCAGTAATATTCTTTTTTCTTTTCTTTATCCCATAAACTCACACTTTGCAAGCCCCAGAACTGTTACCACAACGATTTACAACTGGTTTAACACACAGGGAAGGATTATATTCATGTTGTGCACCACAAACAATTTTCCACCCTGAATTTCAAAACAAAGTTTCATTTTTGGAATAGGTCTTAAATGTAACTATTTTCTATATTTTAATTAATGTTTTTCCCTCTCTCTCACAGTCATAAATGTTACTTTGATGTGTCCATCCATGGAACCAATGAATGTCAACCAATTAACCTATATACGGGTGGACCAAAATAAGCTCACAGTCCCAATAAGCAGCTACGCATTCTTCTGCTTCCCTCACATCCGAACCATTTATTATGGGGAACAAAAGGTTAACAAGTCAACTCGGCTGAGAACAGCTGTGTTCCGACGGTATTTAACACCAGAAGAACTCGAAGAAGCCGAAGCCAATCATGAAACACATGATCAAGAAACTGAAGAAGATCATGAAGCAGAAGACAACTACTTTCACCCTTACTTTTAGTGAAGTAATGACTGTTAATGAGTAGTTGCAAGACTTCCTTAGTTGTGAGGTATCTGTATCCATTTTAAAGCAGTTGGATACTTCAGGATATTTAAGATACATTAATAAAGGGGATTTTAGTGTAGGTAAATGGTCTATTACTGATGTAGTGAACACCATCATATTAGGGGTAAACTAGCCCTTATCTCAGTGTTAGTAGTCTGATATATGACCCAAGTTGATGATGGACTCATTCTTGGGTGTGAAGTCTAAGTTGAAAGAATGTAGACCTGAATAAGCTTTTGTGTTCTAGAGAGACTCAACTTGCAAAACTACTGTCATTCCAGGCAACGTCATTCTCAGTAGGAACAAGCAGGTAAGGCTGAGTCCCCCTAGCTCTACATCATACTACCGAGAGCAGTAAAAAAAATTAGACCCACAAGAGAAAAGGTGGGTAAGAGGTACTTTCACAAAGTTCCATCACATCTTCCAGAAACACAGGTGTTTCTCCCACCAATTTGTAATTAGGCAGGAAAGCCACAAATCTTGAATTTCAAGCCTTCCTTCCATTAGCTTTGCAGTGTCTAGCCAAGGGCTATTATAATATTTCTCAGCTTGTACCTCAGCTACCACAACTCTTTCAAATGAGATTTCAGCTGATTAGTAATATAGGCAATAGATGACCTTTGACCAAAGGTCTTAGTACATAGAGGAAAAGATATGCATTAATACAACTGAAGCATTAGTATGTACATTTTACCTATGCTTTAGTCCATATTACTTTAGGAGGCCCCTAAACATGTAATGTAATCTTTTTATTAGAATTGTTCATCAAGCAGAACATGTAACATAGTGGCATTTCAACCCTTTTAAAATTATTAGTTTAGACTATCCCTCTGTATAACTGATACCAATTACCTAGATCCTGTTTCAAAAGAGAAAAATAGCTTTAACTAGTCTAAAAAAAAAAACAAAAAAACAACAACAAAACCTATATACTACCTGAGCATTTTTTTCCAGATAAATCTGTTAGCATTGAGGAAGAATCAGTATTTTCAACCAGAAGAATGAATGTATAAAATAGAGCCACATATGCTACCAGTTTTACGTCAAACTTGAAGTGCAGTGAAAGTTAAAAAGGTTAGATAAGGTCATGTGAGCAAGTTTGTATTAGAATGTACAAAATATTTCAGACATGTTTGGTTTTTTCCTCTTACTATTTCTTTTTTTTTTTTTTTAAAGCCTGTCAGCATAGTTTGGTCTCTGATGCAACAATTAAAATATTGGCAAAATTTAAATACTTGGGTTGGTTGGTTGGTTTGGTTTTTTTCTGTTACAGAAAGAAATTCCTCTTTAGCCCATGAACATAATCTTTAAGAAGATATCAAGTACTTAAAAACAATTAGTTGTAAAAATCTGTGGACACATGATTTATTATATTGTTATTAATTTGTGGATCTTGGGTCAACTAACTGAATCAATCTATTATTTCCCTCATTCTTTTTTTTCTGACCTACTTTATGAAAAGACATAATAGTCATGGCAAACTATTTTATGGACTCCCTGCATATTTAGAGCTCTGCAAAATTTATCGTCCTCCTTTAAAAAAAAAAAAAATTAAATTGTTTAACATTTATCAACCTCAAGAACTTCTGGCTTCATGAAACAGGAATAGATGGAGGTTTTCATTACTTTAAACACTCTTATCAAAAACTCATGCATGTTATATATATACATAAATTTAAATATATCCATATTAATAAATAAAAAGTTATATGTACCATATTAACCTTAGGGAATCTTTGTAACTTTTCATTTCAGAGTTAGTGAATAGCAGTCTAAATAAAGGCTTTTTTGAAAGGCTTGCTCAGCTTTAGACAAGAACACTGTTTAAATATAGTACAAGTATTACATCTTATCACAAACTCCCTAGGGTTTAAAAGCATGTATGAACTAAAGTTTAGCTTTAAAGCAGAATTCAAGACATTGCCTTTGTAGCAACTATATATATATTCCTTAAAGGTTAAGTATAAGTCAGGCTGATAGTTACTGAAAATTTTGGCACTATCTTATGAAGTCATCCAGATGGACCATGGGAGCTGTATTACAAGCAGACCCATCACAACTCACTTGAGTTATTATTGTATCTCATCTGTCGCAAATGCAATGGTGTCCTTTACAGAACCTTTTAGTGTGGCTCAAGCACTAAAGACTTGCTAAACCTTATGTTTGTAATAGAGAAGTGAAAAATTCCAATGAAGTACAGAATTAATGGATACTTAAATAAACACAATTCTCTCTGGGAAGACTTGGCATGGTTTCTGTAGAAATCATGGTATTTCTGCCTGGTAAACCTTTTTGGAGTTTTCTGAAGGAATCAGGAATTCTATGGAAAGTGAACATGCTGGTCCCAATGCCCTACAAGATTTTCTGAAAGATTTTCAAGGAAATTAAGCTGCCACAGAGATGAGAACATTGACAAAAATCAAATAAAGTATAAGAAACAATATAAGAATAAACTGCCAGTTTCTGCTGTGGAAGGATCTTCCCACTGGTGAGAGTTCTCCAAAGGGTCACTGCTGGAAATTATACAATTTAATGTACTTGCAAAAGTTCGGTAATTAGGGCTAAGAAGCAAGATGACAACAAAGACTGGTAAATGTCAGTGAAGAATGACTGCAAAAGGCCTCAGTATGATAAAGCAGCCAATAAAATTCAATACGTAGTTAGATAGGAAGTGATAGAAAAGACGATACAAGCTTCAGATTAAGAAAATTCAGTGAAGCACAACCCCACCAGCGCCACCCAGGAGCAAGACTTGCAAATAATAAAAGGCAGTTCAGAGGAAACACTGCCTTAATGACCAATAGCATTAAAAAGCAAACTCAGCAAGAGTAACTAGAAAGTTATAGAAAACAAAAGGTATCATGATGCCACTATAAATCTGTGCCTTAAATATTAAACATACTTTTGATTTTCCAACCCATCAGGTAGCTATAATCTCCACATATAGCATAATTAGAAAAAGATTAGAGAAAGGTGATAATGTCAAATGTGAGGAATAGCCTCTGTATGGACAGCATTGAGCAGGACAAAAATCAACATTTCAGAAAAGAGATAGCTAAATATACCACAAAATCAGGAGTTGCACAGACAGCACAGCTTGGGTCTCAACTGCTCTTGGGGATCAACTGCTCCAGTAGATCAGCAAGGAGCTATTAAATTAAGCTAGAGTGTAGCAGGACAAATTAGATAAAAAGAAGTTTGGAGTAATCAGCTCATTGAACAACAATCTGACAACACAGTGGATGCAGCAGAATTTAATATATAGCTCCAAGGGAAGACTGCACAAGTAATTGTATTTCTTGGAAGAGATTCATCATATGTTATTAAACAGACAAAGCACAATAGGAGGAAAAGTGCTGAGCTGAGAATAGTTAGAGAATGGAAGATACTCAGAAACAGGTTCAAACAAGAAGTATACCTATCTGGTCTCAATCTTCCAATCTATTTATGGTCTGTTGGAGATGGAATATTATAAACTGAACTTTACTTTGAATTCTACACCTCACTATCCTTGATGTGGTAATATGCTGGTATTGCCCTTCACTGTTATTTGATATATTTGAATACAAACATTTTTTAAGCAATATTGACTATGGTTGCAAGCCAAGGCATATTCTAGCTCACTGAATTTGGGAACAGTACGTCTACAGTGCTCCACGTTGCAGTATTCTGTAGCAGACAAACAGCTCTACTGATTCAGGTACACAAAGCAGCCTAGTTATGCAAGTGTGGAGCTCTGAATAAACCAAATTATACCACTACATAACCACATAGATTTGATTATCAACAGATATTTGCTTCATGTTTACTCTAGTATTTTTTATCAGAGTATTATATAGTATTTTTCAGGCTAGAAATGGATTCACAAACTGAAAAACCAAACATTCAACCGCTTCATTAGTTTATTTACATCACTCTGCAAATACAGAAAACAAAACTTTGTGTAGTTTGCAATACTGTGTCTGCATTAGCAATTAAGGTGAAGCACTAGAGTAAAACAGTTGCCATGAGGCAATAAGACACAGTCTCTGTTTTCAGAGGGAGAGGAGCTTTACCTCAGACTAGCCCTAGTCAGTATTAAAACCCCTGAGAAGCTGCAGCACATCAGGTGCACCCCCAGATACACATATATGCCGGTTCTGCACACCCAAAAAAGAAGTCCATGTGGTTCAAAGAGTGCTTCACATAATGTGAATCAAAGCGCAGAAAACTGGGGTTATGTGCTCCTGATCCTAATAAAAGGTTGTTGATGTTGTATTCCTAAGACTTTTGAAAAGCCTTTGATATCGTTCCCCAAAAAATTCATATAGACAAATTGGGTACTCATGGCTTGGATAAGCACACTGTCTCCTGAATAAAGCACTGGCTAGACAGGAGGACCCAGAGAGTGGTGGTCAATGGAATTAAATCCAGCTGGCAGTTGGTCACTAGTGGTGTTCCTCAGGAATCTGTGTTGGGACCACTTTTTTTTAACATCTTTATTGATGACTTTGATTCAGGCATAGAGAGTGTCATCAGTAAGTTTTCAGATGACACCAAGTTAGGTGGCAGTGTTGACCTGAATGAGGGTAGAGAGGTTCTTCAGAAGGACTTGGATAGGCTACATCAATGGGCCAACATTAACGCGATGAGTTTCAACAAGGCCAAATGCCGGGTCCAGATCACAACAACTCCAAGCAACGCTACAGACTTGGGGCAATGTGGCAGGAGAGTTGCCTGGCACAAAGGGATCTGGGGGTTGTAATAGATAGGCAGCTGAATGTGAGTCAGCTGTGTGCCTAGGTGGCCAAGAAGGCAAATAGCATCCTGGTTTGTATCAAAAAAACTGTGGCCAGCAGGAGTAGGGAGGTGATTGTCCCGTTTGGTGACACCATGGCTTGAGTATTGTGTTCAGTTCTGGGTACTGCAATACAGAAGAGATGTGGAGGTGCGGGAGTAGATCCGGAGGAGGGCAACAAAGCTGTTGAAGGGTATAGAGAATAAAGCTTATGAGGACCAGCTGAGGGAGCTGGGGTTGTTTAGTTTGAAGAAGAGGAGGCTGAGAGGAGATCTCATTGCTGTCTACAACTACCTGAAGGGACATTATGGAGAGGCTGGTGCTGGGTTCTTCTCATAGGTAATTGGAGACAGAACAAGGGTGAATGGTCTCAAGCTGAGACTGAGCAGGTTTAGGCGAGATATTACAAAAAAGGTTTGTCATGGAGAGAGTGGTCAGGGACTGGAATGAGCTGCCCAAGGAAGAGGTTGAGTCACCAATCTTGGATGTGTTTAAGGGCCATTTGGATGTGGTGCTTTGGGATATGGTTCAAGGTGAATCTTGTAGAGTAGGGCTATAGGTTGGACTTGGTGATCCTGAGGGGCTTTGCCAACCTGGCTGTTTCTGTGATTCTGTGAAAACACTAACAGAAATATAACCAGAAACACAGCAACCAAGAGAAGTGAAATCTCTGTTCTGCTTTCAGCTTTGAACAAACTATTCCTGAAAAAACACATTCTCCAAGTTTTATCTGTGTAAATGAGGATGGAACATTCTTGAACTCTAAGCAAAATATTTATCAGCATTATAGAGAATACATAATGATTTGCATTATCAGTATTAGCACACCACAGAACATTTTGATACCCATGCAAATCTATAAGGGAAAGGCCTCACATTTCTGGACAATGTTCATTTATGACTTAACTTCAATGCACAAAATTAAAGCTCTCAGAACTACAGCTGAACTGACATGATTTTTCATAAAATCTGTACCACAAGAGGTTATTGTAAAAATCAAAACAAAGGAATAGAAATAACAGTGGTTTAATCCAAGTGTCTGAATTTCTTCCTTTAGCCTCCAAACAGTGGGAGTGTATTTTGCCTTTTTCCATTTTCTGTTGTTAGTAGTATTTAATATTCTTAAGCCTGACTTCCTAAGATATGTACTTTACTATTCCAACATTAAAAGTTACCCAGATTAGGAGAGAAACTCCTTTATACGGAAAACAGATGGTTCACATTTCAAGTTTTTTAACTTCTTTTAACATATTAACATTCCAACTACAATGGGATTCAATTTCCTTCTGTTTCTCAATTTCATCATTGCAAGCAATAACCATAGGAATTTCCTATCTGAAAGACACCAAAGGAGAACATATATATTCTATGAGACCATATGTATTGAAAGGAGAACATATAGATTCTGAACACTGAAAGTGATTTTACTATCATTTTTCCCATACTACTGCAAGAGTATGAATTTTTCAGCTATAAACCAAACTGCTGTGGTGGTTTAGAGCTAACCCTCTAGCCTGACTCTAAATTATAAACAAGAAATATGAAAATCCCAAAGATGCTGAAGAGAAAAATTAGTAAAAGATAAATAAAATAGGGTATTGGACGCAAAAGAAAAAAAAAATCGATAAGGTCATATTATTCCCTTTGCTTGCTGGTTTAATATATAATTTGCTTCACAAACTTTTCTTTCTTCCTTTTCTTTGCTGTGGCTGCTGGCTAGCCCCTATGCATGGCTTTGCTGACCTTGGCTGAGACTCTGGTTATGGCTAAATAGATAGAAGCAGTGGGGTCTGATTTCTCTCTGGGGGGAGAGCTAGTCCCTTGTTCCCTTGTCCAGACGGGTGAGGGAACAATTTGAGGTCTGGTTTTTCGTTTTGTTTTTTTTTGGTGTTATTCCCGAATTGTAAATAATTGTAAATATATTTTGTACATACATATTGTATTTTATGCTTTTAGATTTTAGCTTGCTTGTAAAACATAGCTTCATTTTGCTTCCAAACCTGCTGAGCTAGTCTACAGATTTTATTTTGGGGGTAATTCCAATCCACCAGAATTGCATACACTCCACTGGACATCACACAACTGCACAAATACAACCCTTTACTATACAATATTTCAAATTATTTGGTCTAAAATTTAAATTTATGAACACCTAACTAGTTTAAGAGGAAAATAATAACTTTGTCTCATAAATCACTGCATAAATTCACCATCTACAGAGAAGAAATAAATCAAGTTTCCCCTATAATAAAGCACAACATGAGGAAAAGAGATAAATATGAAGACTTGCCATAAACACAGATAATAGAGTAGATTCTATGAATAACATAAGGAACATAGACAGAACTAGCACTCTAGTTACCAGGTGCATTTGTTAATCACAGTTTGATTTCTCTTTATTGTGTTGCATGACTTAAGATGTGTCTTACTCATTTATAACACTGTAACTGATACGAGGAATTTATTTCTCTTCCAGAAATGCAAGGAATAAAGATAATGTTTTCAGATTTTAAAAAATGCTGCTAATGAATTTGAAACATATGGAATTATGTTCAGATAATCACTAGGTCATTTTTCAGCTGTGTTTTGTTTGCAGCTGGTGGCCTAACAGTGACTTACACTCAGTCTAATTCACTGAGCCTTGGAAATCATTGCAGCTTTTCCTAAATACACTGGAGATGTTTACACAGCTATTTACTCTTCAGTACTTTTTGATCATTCTGAATGTTTAGCAATGTTCTAAGTTTTCCCTCTAGATAAGATGACCATTTATTTTACATTTAAAACTGCCTTTACCTGCTCTTGACCTATAAAGAGCACTAAATACCAGATTCCGCCCAAGGTGCTATAGAAGATTTAATCAGCAACACAGAGTCTGGACACTTAATTCAATCTGTCTAGCTCCTCCATATCTTTCCTACCTCTGCCACCTATACTCATTTAACTTCTCTTTTTACCTATTTTTTACTCTTCCTTGTCTAATCTGATACAGTATCACAGGGTAACATTGACAAGTAAATTTTACACTTATTCTGCATGCAACCCTTTTCCCTTAAAGTTAAGGGTTTTTTGAAAGCAGAAACCAGTGTGCAGGAATTCCTTGTCAGATTGACTTTGAGAAGCAAAGAATTTTTGTAGTTCATTTACACCTTCTGCTACATTTCATATCCTTACAAGTTTCTAGGGAAGTAAGTTTCATTCAAATCTATACCAGCTAGTAAAACAGTCATTTAAGATGTCAAACCTTTCAGGTGAAAGTATGTAGTGGGGAAATCAGTCAGGGAAAATGAGACACAACCAGGGAAAAAGAAAAAAAAAAACCACATCTCAAAGATCAGAAAGAATGTGGTGAGGCACTGGAACAGGTTGCCCAGGGAGGTTGTGGATGCTCCCTCCCTGGATGTGTTCAAGGCCAGATTGGATGAGGCCTTGAGTAACCTGTACTAGTGGGAGGTGTCCCTGCCTATGGCAAGGGGTTGGAACTAGATGATCCTTGAGGTCCCTTCCAACCTTACCATTCTATGATTCTATGATTCTATGAATACCATAAACACACAATCAAGATCCTCTTCAAAGACTGCAGCTCACTTAGTTAACAACAGACTTTACTTAGGTCTTCAGAAAAGAAATCACCTTCTAAGAACATAGATCCTTATTTGTGGAGCCCAAGTGACAGACAGCTATACATCAAACATAGGAGCTCTAGCAGTGCCTAGAAAGGATGCTCTGCTTGGCAGGCTGAGCACATCCTTTAGTTTCCCTGCTGTCAATGCATATGAACCACATTTTTAATTACATTGTGGTTATTTTAGCTTGTTTTGAGCAAGAATAAAGCAGCACCTGTCCTGAAAGAAGCAGTACTATCCGTTCATTGTTTGCAGGCAGTAGCACCCACCTCATCCTTCGGCTGCTTTGAGCATCTGTTAGATGTTGACAAAAAAACCCCATTTTTTTTGTCTAAAATCCTTGGTTGATAATTTTCCTTCTTCCTGGCACAAAGGATGACAAGCAGATGAAACAGGGGACAGGTCTACTACTTTATTTAGCACTGATGGTTTAAAGTAACAGAAAAACTAAACTGCAAGGTAAAAGTTGATGACATCACGCTAAGTAATGTAAGACTCTGCAAAAAATATTGGTAAGTATTTATGAGTTTCTTGTAAGTGTATGGATAACAGCAGTGAGCACATACATTACACAGGATTTGTGGTAAGCGCACCACTGAAATCTTCTGAACCTGATGACCACAGACTTTTGACAATATTTTCTGCAGAAGCTGTTATTAAAGTCCTCTAACATTACAAAGGCTCCTCTTCACTTGCAGATCAAAGCAAGGAAGAGTTTTCTTGCATGAGGACTTCCTAAATGTTCAAAGCCTCATTTCTGTAGTGATTTTCCATCAATTTAAAAAATTGTCACATAAGGAAAAAACCCATAAGCAACTCCCAAGATATTCCAGATGCATAGGAATTCAGTACTTATCAAATAAATTCTCATATGGATACAACAGTGGTATTCAATATTTGATATCAAGCTTTCAGCTTCTGTACTTAATAATTCTCCCTCAGAACATTTATCCTTTGATTAAAGTGATGTGTTTGAAAAAATCTGGATGCCCCAGAACCAGATGAAATCTTAATCTGGATGTTCAGTGAGAGGGTGGTAGCTGCAAAGTAGACCTGCTGTCATGACTTCCGAAATGTGCACAAAACCACAAGAGATGGTAATATGGTCTTGACACTCCAGCTGTATTGTCCCTTCCTCAACAAATCTCCCCTTCTATGACAGAGTACTTCAGACTCAAAGTTCTGCAGCAGGAAATATCTTTACAACCTAGCCACTTCAAATCTTCTATTGCTTGCACTGTTCCAGTAGCACAGCAATCAGTGTGCTTTGGAATCCAATTTCCATTATTATTGAGCCTTTTCTCTTTACTTTTCTGTTCTATACCTACAGCAAAACCACTACCATTGAGCAAGGCCCAAGCGAAAACTATGACATGGTTTAATTTGCCTGTGAGTAAAGCTAAAAAAAATAAATTTATAAAGTCCTAATGAGTTCAGAAAGTGCTAACTGATAAACTTGAAAAGTGTTTCGAGAGAAAATGGTTGTAGCCACTCTTCAGTTTGCAGATTTACTGCAGACATCTGGCTTCTAAACAAGGCAGAACTTACAAGAAAACTTAACCCAATAGTTCCAACATTCATCCTCAACATTGCTCAAACTGACAGTCCTATCTAGAAAAAAAGGGAAAATAAGAACGTGAAAGAGAAACGTAAATCTGAATATACTCCAAGTATATTTTATTGCTACATTCTTTTTAAAGACTCCAAAAAGCTACTTTGTGAATTTGCAAGTTGATCATCTGGCTCCCATTTGTACTGACTGCCAAAAAAACATGCTAAGGAAAAGGGTGGGGGGGGAAGAAGTGCATTAGAAATCCAGAAAACTGCTGCAGATGACAATTCTACACCTGGACAGTGTTTACTAAGTTATCCACAAAAGTGAAGAGAAGAGAACTTTGCCCAAAACAAGTATTTGTCATGAAATTAAATTTTCAATAAATTGTCTGATAAGTCATTCAATGAAACATTTAGCAATTAACAATTAACTAATTGTCTAAGAATCCCTCACACACACAAAAAGAATTCTATAAAGAACTTTTTTCTTTCCATAACTCTTCAGACTGAAAAGCTTCCATACTTAGTTGAAGCTTGTCTAAACATATACAACCTTTTATTACTCATAAAACGTGACTAACACAGTATATGAATACTTTGCCTCTACCTCTGGTTCAGCCAGAAAGCAGCTGCTTTGTCTCTTAGCTAAACCATTAAACAAAATGGATAACACATGCATTGTTACAGACCTCCAGTCTGTGCAATTAGTATTTGATTTACAGAAGTAGTACATTGCCACACCGCAGAAGGCTCTCCTACCCAAAGTAGGATGAGCCAGACACGCTTAACTTTCACAAACGTTATTCAAAGTACAACCCCCCCTGCTCCAGGATATTACCTCTTACTCTAGGGAAAGAATGCTGGCAAAGCATTTTTTACCCCATGGAAAGCGCTTTTAAGACTGTCAAACTTTGAGAGGATTCATTTCAACAATGTGGATGTGATTCATAACTATTCTTTTATCAATCCACTATAGGTTAACCTATAGATCAGGATATCTGGGTTTATGACAATCACAGAAGACCTTGGAATCTGCTAGAACGGTAGGTGGACTTTTTTTCCTAAAAGTATATTAAGCCAGAGCTCAAGTAAAACACTTAGTACAAAAAAAAAAAAATTAAAAAAAAGTGTGTAAAGGTTTATTTTTTAAATGATTGTATATGTGTTTAAAGTGTTTTAAAGATGATGTTTAGAGCCTCCTCCCCCTGCCTGAAAAGTGCACAACCTGTGAAATATGCAGGAGTCATTACTTTATCATTTACTTTTAAATGTAAAGACAGAGACAATGAGAAATTACTGCTATGGAGCATTTAAGTTTGCAAATCGTTTTGACATCCTAGAAAAAAATTATTTGAACCTCTCTCTTTTTAATTAGCTCAGTTACACATATGCCAAGGATTTAATAAAATGCTTTACAAAATCCTCTTACTATTAACAAAGTAACATACTGGGAAAGAAGCAAATGCAGTTCAGATATTTTCCTCATTAGCTGCAAAATGTTTATTATTTCTCACTTTAAGAAATTTAAGAATAGATTTTATAATACTAGAGCCTAATTAAAGGATATGAAGAGTTAAAAGTTGTTCCATGCTCCTTATGTGTTAGAAACCCCTGCCAACAAGTCCTCTAGGCTTTAAATATTGTTTTGACGGATTGCATTTTCATTCCCAGTTACAAAGAAAGTACTCTCCATAGTCAACGCACAAACAGACCCTCACCAGCTCAGTGAAAGTCAGAGACACTGCTTCGTGCAAGAATGAAGACTTTGCAGACTCTTGTTTTTCTGTTTGTGTTTGTACCTTTGGCAAATTCAGCACCACCTATACAGCAAGAATCGCTCCAGTTCTATGACTATGATACAGATGTTACCATGGGAAGCCTGGTCCAACAAGATTATGAAATGCAATCCAAGGATATAAGAAAGGTATTTTATTTCTTTTATCAGTTTAATAGTTCAATTGCTAAGCATTGTATGAATCAGGTGATGAATGCATGTATGCAAAGTTTATGGAAAACTGTTATAATAATAGCAGAACCTGCAATTATTTCCAACCTAGGGAAAGCCACTCCAACTAAAACCACGAAACTACTCCCCTTGCTACAGTCTGAGAAACCCACAGAAGACAGACTTCCAGAAATCATATTAAAAGTATACTTGTAGCTACGTGTATGCTGTTGTAAATGTTTCAAGAATAGACTATACTAATACACAGTTTTAGCAACATTGTATTAACATGGTAAGTTTGCTTAAAGACAACATGGGTTTTTTTATTTAGGATTTATTTTTCTTTTATGAAAGTGATATTTAAACAGTACTTTTCCCTATAACCTGCCAGCATAAACCACAGCTTCTCTTTTGACTTACCAAACTAACAAGTTTTTTGCCTCAATTTTTCAGGGGTGGGCCATTCGGGGCTTTTACAGATCAACAGTTTAGCAGTCCTGAACTACTATAGAACGTCTAGCCCTGAAGTAGTCCCCTTACATTTTTAACACTTTGAGTCTAAAAGGTAGCAATAGAGGTTGCACCTCATGACACTCACCAGCACCCCCAAATGGTCTGACCCGAACTTCTCCCACTGTGCACTCCACACACGCCAGTTAACTTAAACATTCCAGCAGAAGACATACTAGGAGAGTGAAATGAAGTTTTGTACTTTGCTGACAGGGACAGTTAAAAACCTCATACCTCTGTTCAGAGTGCCTGACAGGACCTAAGTGATACACATCAATAGAATGACCTATAATTGACTAGGAACAAAAGCTAACGGTGACTGTCCCAAGACTAATTGCCAAGGAAAATACCACATATGCAAACAGCACAATCACAACTAAGTATTAATAAGTTCAAGTAAGTTTTTTAGTAATATGAGCTGCACTTGTTACATTAACTTAGTCTGATCAACACAAAACCAGATGAAAAGATAATTAAAAGAAAAAAAGTGGCACATATTAAAAAGTTATACAGAAAGGATTTGTTTTCCTACTTCTATATAAATTACAGCTAAATTACTAGACTAAAACCAGCAGCTACATACTTATATTTTTAAGTGTCAGAAGTATTTTTAAATCTGACCTCTGCCACAAAGATGAAGTAAAACATTTTCATAAACCTATGAAAAAGAGGCCATTTAGATAACTAAAAGGTGGCAACTGAGTACATCTTTAAAAGAACACTGAGTTAACTGGTTAAGCATAGCATCATCCATGACTAACATTGCTCTACTAAGAACACACTACTGTTCAGTAACAAGAACAATAAGGACTATACCTACACAGAAATGGTGCCAAGAGATGTGCCACAGACTAATCAAAGCCTGTACTGGCAGCTCTATAAACTAGAGGTCTTCTGAAGGCCAACAGTTCTGCTCAGGATAATTCTAGGAATGCAGCTGGTCATTATTTCCATCAGGTCAGTTCTCCAATGACATGCTGTTCTCGTTGCAAAATAATAAATTAGTTCCTTATGTGCAACAAATGCATCTAGACAAGTTCCAGTGTTCCCATTTTAAAACAGGGGATGCACAAACAAATCCTCTATTCATTTGTTGCACAGAATTCTAGCTCACAGAATATTTCTAGTGTTAACTGTAAATGAAATACATGCCAACTATCTCCTCAAACATGCCCAGTCAAAAATCTATCTTGCATGACAAGTTTAACTCCTTACTGCATGTTTGCATGTGCAAGATGCTGTGCTAGAACTGCACTTGAGCATGCAGTTAGGAGAAATGATTTTCAGTGAAAACACCAGAAGAAATCTATTTGCGTTAGCGACCAACAAAATGAAGTGAACTTCACTATGAAGGAAAAGGTCAGCCAAGCAAAATGTATTACAATGACTGTTACTTGAAACCACAGCTGCTCCAGTCTTGAATAAAATGCCAGAAGTTTAAACATATGAAATCTTCATTTCCACTACAAAACCACCATCCAGTTAGACACTGTCTCATCCCTGGAATAATTAATTCCATTCAACATGAACTAGCAGCTTTATAGACAGCTGTGTGTTGTACAGATTAAGCTATTAATTTGCAGGAGTTTAAAGGTGCTTACAGGATTTAGATGTAATATGGAAGGGCAACTCGTACCTGTGGAGTAAAGTACAAGAGGCAGGTGGAATTTAAGTATGTGGGTCCCTACTGTTTCAGTGCACTCCTTACATGCACAGGTAATGAACTTTCTGTGGTTATAATCCAAATAATCTTCTGCACTGGTACTCCATGGCTAGGAATGTTTATAGCGGACCAGGAAATAATTCCAATATATTGGTTACTTATACTACTGGGATTTTGAGATTTGGAATTTGCTGTTTGGACTGCTGGAGCTTTCTGGGGGGAGGAGACAGGACATCTGTTTTTTATTTTGTAGCTTTAACAATTCTGTGGTTTATTTGCTGTTGACATTTCCCACTTGCAGCAATCAGTTGAGTGTTGTGTTCTGCAAAGAACTCACATGCATATTTTTTCATAGATCACACCTTAAGCAGGATCCTGTGCTAGAAATCTGCACCTGGTACAGATATGCTATGTCAGCAGACATATTTTACAAACAAGCCTATTAAAAATGTCCCTTATGAGTCAGATTACCACAATAGGAGCACAGCTGTTCTAAGTTCATATACACAGAAGTGTCTACTGACAGACACACCACAATCAAGAACTGTGTCTTCACATACCTCAATGTACCTATTCAAGTTAAATATTTCTTCAGAAACTTTGTGTAAGGTTTGCTGCTTGTTTCAGTCTAGCTGTTCACCTTGCTACCCCATCTCCCTTCCCTGCTTCTACTACACCCAAGAAAGCTCTTAGACTACACAGAAGTTTCATGCTACAAGTGCTGCTGACAGCATTCCAACTTGGGTATAAAATTCTTACTGGAGTAAACCAGCTTATCTCAACCATGAGGAAAAATGAGGCACAGCCAGCACAGACAGATGCAGGGAAGAGCCAAGGGATGGATGATTCATAGGCTAAAAAAGGGTCAAAACAACAACGGCCAAGATATTTGTTTCTCAGGCTTTGTGTCGGGATTGAGGGTTCCATTTTGCAGAATACAAGAATTCCCACAGTAAAGTATACTCAAATAACCAAAAACTACATACAAATAAAAAATAACTTCACACCATGTTATTGCCATGTTCATCTACATTGCTATTGTAGACGAACTGTGTGCTGCCTGCCTGAAGGGGGGCTGGGGGAGACACAGTTGACTTGCGAGCACTCCCATGTGTAAGAAGCCCTCCTCAAGAAAGGACCATACTCTCCCCAGGGTCTGATCCTTAAGCATATTCAAAGACAAACACTTTCCACACCCAATAATGTAATTTTTTTTTGCCATGTGTTTTCAGTAGCCCTGTAGACCAAAAAGCACATTGTCTTATTCTGTTCTGCAAACATTCCTCACCAAAAAAAAAGAGTATGAAAGACGCTAGGCGAGAACTGCCATAGTCAATATAAAACTCCTTTAACTGTTATATATGCAGATCATAGTATAGCCCACTGCATACCATAATGCTAGAAATAGTATGCAATTCTCTAAAATTCCTACAGTATTCAGTGGAAACCTGAAATTACTATTTCCTCCATCACAACAGGTCTTCGGTTAGCAGCCCAAGTCTTAAGATGTACCCAAGCACAGCCAATAGAATGAAACCCTAAATTTCAGCCAGTACCTGAAAGGAACAAGTTTATAAATGAAGATGTCCTGCAGTTGAGAAGATACAATGACTATCTCAGCAGGGAGTTCAGATTATCATTAAATGCAATGCTACTTTACTGAGATTATTTTGGAAAAACAAAACAACAACCCCAAAACCCAACTTACATTCCAAAAAATCCTACCAAATTTTGCATGATGATCTTTCTTCAGAACTCCAGGTTTTTGCAGACACCTATCACTTACATTTCCATCCCTATCATGGTCTGTATTTTCTTTCTATGTCTACTGTTCCACCCTATAGAACTTCTGACAGACTAACAGCTCTACCTTTCCTTTTTGCCTTCCAAAATGAATAGCTCATGTACAAAACGGATAGCACATATTCTTACATGCTGGATGACTAACGGCAGCTTAGAAATGGAATGTCATCAGGAAGTATGTCAGAGGAAGCTCATTTCTAAAAGATGTGCTATTTCAGATCCTTGTAGTACTCTGTGGTTTCTTGCTTGCTGTTTGTTTTTTAAAATAACATTTGCTCTCACACAAAGGATGGAACAAACATTTCTCTTGACACTTCTCTAAGACTGCAAGGGGATGACGGAGAACGCAATGCGCCACCAACAAAGGACACAAGTAAGTGAATTTATATGAATACAATAACATTTAAGCTATCCAAAAGATATTCCATATAAAAATGTAATATACTGAGGATGACAAGGAATACAGAATTAATATTTTAATTTATGAATATCTTTCATATCTCCTGTGGAAAGTCTTCTAACTACTGACGGAGCAGGCTGAAAAAATTTTAAAGGATCCTCAGGTAAACTCCAAATGCACAAACCCCAGCTCGTAAGAATTTCCATAGACTTACCCAGTCATGTTTGCTGTAGAGATTTACCCAAGGTAAATAAGGTAAGATGACCCAGAGAAAACCAAGACACCCAGCAATAAGCTTCATATTTTAACCAATTAAGGATGAAATATGATATGCTTAAATTACTTAAGCAGATGTCTTCAAAGAACTGGCTACGCTCAGTTTGCATCTGATGATCAGGGAGCTCAGTGGTTGAAGCACACACCAGGAACATTGTTCACTTAGCTATGCTTCCAACAGGGTCTCAGGTACATTGTCTAGATTTCTCCTAACAAGCCATGGCGTTTTCTAAACTTCAAAAGGACAATTTTTTTTGTCTGCTGAACAGAGCATTGAGAAGATGACCCACATTTTGGGTGTTTCTGTGATCTAAGCTTCCAAAAATAAATGATTAGGCAAGACCACTGCAGTGTCAGTCTCTACGACAGTTTTAATCAAGGTTAGTTATTGCCAAATAGCATCTGGCAGCAAGCTTCCATCAAAAGCGGAACAAATCTGTGAGAAGCCTGAAGCTCCAAGACCCAGACAAGCATAAACACTGCTGTCTTTTAAATAGCCACAACACTGTTTCACAATCATTTTCCATGCCCTATGCTCCAGCATATGACAAACAAGACACTAAATCAAGAGGCAAGTGGGCTAGAACTAAAGCCTAACAGGTGGATAATATTCACAAAGCCAAATTCAAAGTTTCCACACTGTGCAGTACCTCTGCAAGAAAACAAGAATTATTATACATACAGGGTTGGTTTCCCAGTATTGACTGGTTATTTCTACAACACTGGTTTCCTCTTTTATCATGTGGTTAAAAACTACCTAGCATCATGACAATGTCCCCTACTACAAACAAAACTGTTGATAAGCTAACCAAATATCTCTCAATACAGAAAATACCATAAACCAGATTGCAACTGTGAGAAAACTGCATTGAAAGCCATATTCACTGCATGGTTGTTTCTACTGGTGTCATACAGGATTAATGCAAAGCAGCAAGTGCTAATGCTCTCCTAATGTCTGTGAAGAAAGGGACAAGCCATAACGGGCTTAAACAGCATTTAAAAAGACAGTTTCTCTCACTACTTAAAATAACAGCTACAAAAAAAACTCAATAAAAAACTGAAACAGACTGCCTGAAGTACTTACAGAACCCTCATTGCTGGAGGTAATACATAAAGCATTAAAAAATATAGCAGTTAGTACAGAGAGTACATGGTCCTGCCAGGAATGCTCCAGTGTAATGTGGGCACTGCCAGATGTTACTCCTGCATGGATTTTTCTCTTTGCAGACGAATGGTTCTAAAGATGACAATGGTTCTAAGGATAGAGCTGTGTTTGTCATCCTCAGAATCAGCCAATTAAAGGATGCAACTGAATTACATCAATTAACAGTATCTCAAGACATGGTCTGATGAGAACAAAGAACATACATGGGGAAATTAGGCACAACAGAAAAAAATACAAAACTAAATTCCAGACACTAGATCTGCTCAGACCAACAGATTTTTTTTAATCTATTAATGGGAAATCTTAAAAGACAGCAGAGGATATTATCCTGTAAATATTTAAACTTAAGTTACTTTAACACCTTTCAATTACCTACTCAAAATAATTTTCTTTTAGATTTACCTACCTGTCTGTTGTGTGTGTGTCTAAGTGGATCAGTGTACTGTGAGGAAATAGACATCGAAGCTGTCCCCCCACTGCCAAAGGAAACAGCCTATCTCTATGCCCGGTTCAACAAAATAAAAAGAATAGCAGTCTCAGATTTTGCTGACATGAGTAAGTAATGTTCACATTTTAATTCCTATTTATTTGATAGCGTATTTGAAGCTGCTGGCCAAGATAACCAAAATAAAGACATGTTTTATACTTCCCTAGATTTGATTGTGTGTATTACTTAATTCAATGCTTATATTAGAAGAACAACTATGAAGGCAATCTGGAAACTCATTTTGGCTCATGTACCCATCTTTATATTCTCATGCATGCAAAGAAAGTACAGATCAGTACATTTAAAATTTAACTTCATCCCATCCAGCGCTATCTCACTGTACAACATGAGGAACATATGAATATCTAAAATCGTATTGTCTCTCTGAAAACAAAAACCCAACAAAGCAAAATACAAAATATTTTCCTGATAATTATTCTTATTTAAAAGTTTAAGACTGTAAGGAAATCCAGCTTCATAGTTTAGTAGTATTTACATTTGCACAGCATGGTCAGGATGGTGTAGCCAACAGTGCAATATTTAAGATATATAACCATACACAGTTTATTTGCCGTATCATAAATTCGGTATTAAGATTTTTATTTCTTTTGTGTAAAGCTACCTTGAGAAGAATTGATTTTAGTGGAAATAGGATAGAAGAAATAGAAGATGGAGCATTTTCAAAGCTTCTGTTATTGGAAGAACTTTCTCTTGCTGAAAATCGACTTCTAAAACTTCCCGTTCTACCTCCCAAACTAACAACATTTAATGCAAATCAAAACAGAATCAAGAGCAGAGGAATCAAAGCAAATGCTTTCAAGGTAAGTAAAATCCAATAATTTAAGTAACCAAAGTAAATTAAGTTAGTAATCAGACTGTCCAGTATACTGGTAAATGGATCTTTCTGTAATCTATGACAAAGAAGCTTTCCAGTTTTTGTTTTGTTTTTAAGGAACTTTGGAACAGTAGTCACTCTCTCATCTCTTTCATATAAAAAAAGAAAAAAAAAAAAAGAAAAAAAATCTGTGAAATATCATACCTACTTCCTTTCTCTCTTAAAATGCAAGGAAAAAGTCAGTTCGAAATAGATGTTTCTAAAATACACTTCTGAAGATCACATAAATACTAATAAACAAGGATTTAGCCCTACAGAAGCCTCAAGTTTCACAAACAATAAACTGACACTGAAATTTCCAAAACAAGGAAGCTCTGTTTCCATGACTTGTTGTAATAGAATTAAACATTTACAGTAAAAGAACGTTTCCTGTTAGATCACTTGCACCACTTTTTATTCAGTTAGGAAAAAAAAATAATGATGCCTTGTAACAGGTACAAGCCACTTAACCTCAAGTAAACAACACCAGCATTAATACTCTCTCCTTCTTTCTAACAGAAGCTGACAAATTTGGCCTACCTCTACTTAGGACACAACGCACTGGAATCCGTTCCCCTTAACTTACCAGAAAGTCTGCGTATTCTTCACCTGCAGGTGCTTTTGCAGTATTTCCTTATAGTCTGTTCTGAAGAGTCTCTCGAGTTGCATACTTCAAATCAAACCTGCTGTCTTTTAAAATAGTTTATACTGCAGTTTTCTAATGTTCCTCCAAATAAAACAATTTATTTTTAATCCATATGGCCACAACCATTTGGGGTTCAAAAGTTGGTTAACTAATTACCATACCAGGATTTTCTGTCTTTTTACTCAAAGATAACGAAGGTTAGGTTGGATGAGGCCTTGAGCAATCTGGACTAGTGGAAAGTGTCCCTGTCCATGACAGGGGGGTTAGAACTGGATGATCTTTAAGGTCCCTTCCAAACCAAACCATTCTATGATTCAATGATTTCTCATTAGTTTCTCTGTATCAAGGATAGGAAGAGGTCAAAAGTACTAATAATCTTTTTACCTACCATACATTGCAAACATCAATCACCACATCAAACTGCTAATCAGCTCATTGATTGATTTGAAAAGATTTGATTTATACATAACTATGGCATACACAGATCCATCTCCATGACAATGAAACAGCAAGGTAAGAGGAATAAAACTGATGTTAGATAATGCTTCAGCCGATGTTAGATAATTTGTAGGGGGGTTGTGTATAAAAGGGTGTGTATGTGCCTGTGTGTGCATTTACAAAGATTTGTTTTGTTCTGCAGTACAACAACATCACTACCATCACAGACGACACATTCTGCAAATCTAACAACACCCGCTACATCCGCACAAGCATGGATGAGATACGGATGGAAGGCAATCCAATCCTCCTGGCGAAGCACGTTAATGCTTTTAACTGCCTGAGAACACTGCCTGTAGGGACATACTACTAGCCGCTGCTCATGTAATCGTACATGCCAAAACTGAAACACGGTAACAGAAGATGACTCCTTTCCCTTTGTTTACACTTTGTATCCTTTCCCTTGCTAATGCCATTTGCCCTGCCTACAGAATCTTCTACTGCCTTGAAATGTGGCTCTCCTCCAAATCAATTATTTCTAAACAGTCACTTGATTTAGTGATTACAGTGTTGCCCATGCTTACACAAGTTTCTGTTAATGGAAGTGTAAAAATACATATATGCACACATTTTTGCAGCTTTTATTTCCCCACATATTCTTTATGTGTAGGTAAAATCACAAGTAATTGCTTGTTCACATTCTTTACCAGTACCCAGAACAATCTCTGCATTTTACTTTTACATCAGTGCACAACATTCTTTGTGCAAGCAATAGAACAAAAATGTCTTAATTCCAATCCCAGTTTTCAAAAACAAAACTTTCAGATGACTTTCAAAAATGGATCAGATGAAGTTGTACACAAAGGAAAGTTCATTTAGAAACAGAACTTCTCAAAGCTTAATTTCGTTAAACCTTACTTTAAAATTTGGTTTGTGGAAAATGAGAGTAATTCCTGCTCAGGCTCAGCATACCAAGAAACAGAGCAAGCACAACTTTTCAAAGATGCATTAAATCTTCTACTATTTTGTTTTTAAAATGTTAAAAGTGTGTGTATACATATATACACAATTATCTTATTTTTCACACAACATATTTTTCACTGAACTATATAAATTTTGCTCAGCTGTACCCACAAGAGTAATTTTTCCAACACTGGCTTCCCATTTTAACACAACAGTCAATATACAGCATGACTCCAAGTATCTTTGTTACTAATAAGTTTAGGCTGAGACTTGTTCTACTGCTTTTTCCTTACAAGGAAATGTGACAACACAATTAACAGTAAAGATGAATGAGTATTTTTAGGGGGAAAGAAGTAAGATTAGGTTAAATGTTGCCACAGAGAAGCAGAAGTACCTTTGTACAGCAATACTTTCATTTGTTAGGGAAAAGTCAAGTTAGATCTTTTGAATCAGGAAGAATAAATGACCTAGTATTAATCTGAAATTAGTGTTAACTCTAAGCAAATTAAACTAGGATCATTTGACTCAACTACATTAAGCCATACAGCATTTGGATATGCGCAGGCCTCAGTCAGCTCACCTAAAACGATACATAACTGATAACATACTGTTAAATCACACAGCTATATAGCTGACAGTTCAGTTGCAGTTTCTCCACTCAAATACTTACCATAAGTGTAAACTCTTCATATAAGTGAATGCCAAAAGAGTGCAAGTTACTATTAGATCAACCCCATACTAATTTTGAAGCTAGTATAGATCCTAATTTGTAGAAATAGTTAAGCATCAAATGCATGATGATGTATCATTACATCTAGAATCCTGATTTTACAAGGTATTTTGTATTACTGTTGTTTATTTTATTTAGCTAAGCCTTTTTTTTTGTGGTTGTGCTATGGGGAGTTAAGTGAACACTTAATTCTCAAATTCAACTGACTTTCAGTCAGTTCTCAAGTAACCATGGCAGGTTTTAACCGTAGGCTCATCCTTCTGGGAAGGCGATGCAGTTATGAAATGGAATGAATGAATGAATGTTTTTGCTTTGAACCCATTACATAGCAAACTCAGTATTTTCCATTTAAAGTTATTTGGTATAACAAGACAGAAATCTCATTGTCTTAATAAGACTGAGAACAAAACCAGGCCAAACAGCAAGAATAATATTTGGTTTCCATTTTCCCATGTACATCACAAAACTCTGATGTTTCAGGTTTTTAGCAAAAGATTAAAAGTAGACTCAAAGTATGTAAAAAAAATACATTCCAACTCAAACCACATTTATATTAAGAAAAAAAAAATTAAGTAGTCACTAATTCTCCCATCCCTCTGCTGATAAATGCTTAAGATGGAGAAAATACAGCTAGAAGTGGAAGTGTAAACACATTACATAAACAGTGGTTTCTGATCTTATTCTTATCACAAACCATTATTACCAAATCAAGCTCTTTCCAGCATTAATAGGATCAGTTAATACCATCAAAATTTTTCCTCTGAAAACAACTGCTGTGTATACACAAGTCCATGCACATTTATGTAGTATGCAGACATATAAACATTCTAAGACCTAATCAGTACCACATTTATTTTACATTCACATGCTGTATATATTTTTTAAAGTACTAAATATCAGCACTAACACTAATTAACACTTCAATATCTTACATGCAAACTAAAGTAAACAATCGTCTGAATGCCTCATGCAGACAACAAATTATCTGAGATATTTTAAGTTACTTTTCTTGGCAAGTTAATTAAGTCAAAATATTACATAAGAAGGGTTTCGTTACACAGGAATTTTTGCCTTCCGTTTGTGTGACCAGTACTAACATCGAGTTGAATGTACACCAATCTGTTTTTCTCCTGTCACTTTTTTCTGTTCTATATTTCCAATAAAACTTGAATCTTTTTTCCTCTTGTTTATTGATATCAACTTCAACAATCTGCTCTTCCAGCAAAGCCAACACATTTCAGATGTTCAGCCTCATGGTGGGCTGAGGGTGTGTCTAGATCAGAAGATTATTTGCAGATGTAAATTCATTTTGCAGACATAATATTTATTGTGGCTCTATAGCAAGCCCTGCCACACAAATAATGCAATACAAAAGACGTGAGGACACTTCACTCACCCCTTCAGCATATTTAAAGCACAACCTTGTAGATTTTTTTCAGAACAATAAAGGAGCATCAGCAGAAGGTAGAAATGGTATGAGTTGTTCGAGTGTATGTATGAATATGAAAGTTGTAGAAGAACCTATTTCAGCAAAATCCACAACTGCTGGAGCATTGTGTCAAGCAGTTCTTAATGAAGAGCACAAAAAAACCTACAGCTGGACATCCCTCTATGCATACCAACCTACACCTCTTCCTATTTTCTAGGCAAGCCTGCTACAGTCACAGTCTCTGTTTTCAGTTGGTTTTGGCTTAAACCAAGGTACCCATCCCATCATTATTCTTGTTGACTAGGAAAACTCATTAACTCCCCTTTGTGACAATCAACTTCTTAGTGTTCTCCATCTCTGCTTGAAACTTGCAGTTGTTATTCATATCTAATGTTTGTTATCATTTCAAGTATTCAGTCATTTCTATGTTATTCCTTTCTTCTCAAGTACCAAAATTAACAGAAAACAAAATAATCCTCCTTTCCTGTTTTTGCAATCCAGAGTAAGAAAATTATTAAAAGTACTGGCAGGTTCTACTTAACAGCCTGCATGGTTTTCTTTAAAATAACAAAACAACAGAAAAAGGTATAAAACCAGAACCCCAATCCAAAGTCTTCTCTCCAATCCTGTGCAGTTACCTGCCTATATACTTCAAGTCTAGCAAGCCAGTAAGGGGGAAAAAAAATTACAACAAAGCTTACAGACTGATTTTTAATGTTGTCCAAATGTGAATATCAGCAGGATCAGACTCTTAGTTTTTATGCAAATATTGAAAGGATACCACTAGTACTAAGTTACAAATACACATTCTCCTTAGTAATGTGGTTAATTTAACTTCCAGATTTGATCTTTGTCTCCTTAATTTATCCATGTCAGAAAGTCTTGAATTTCTAAATGGAATCATTACTAATACTACTGGAAATAAGAAGTCCTGAAAAATTTCCTCCTAAGTCCACAATCAATCATATTTGATAAATATTCTTCCAAACTGCTTTCCCTCTCAGTAGCATGTTTGCCCATGGAAAGGAAAATATCTTTAGTAAAAACATCTGTAATATAGACAAACTTTTAATGTATGTCTTTGGTGAATTTATCCTCACACATCTTCTAGAAATAAATACATCCCTTCATTGTCTATACTCATCTGAACAAATACCTTTTAAAACTGCTTAAGCTACAGAAGACAACTTAGAAAACATTCTCCAGACTTATCTCCTCCTCTGCATTTTTTAACTGAATTTTAAAACGAGGAACAGTTACAGTAGTTGACTGAACCACTGTCCCAGTAATCACAGCAACTGCTGTAGTGAGGCTGATGTAAGGATCAGAAAGCATCAAGTAAAGCTGGAAAACACAATCAAAAAACATCACACCACAAAGCCATAAAGCTCTTGGTGCTCAATCTTATCTATAGAGGGATTAAAGAGAATTCCCTGGATATAAACTGATACAATCTGATCCTGCTAGTGGTTATCACTCCTATCACCTGAGGATAGGATTTACTATTTTTAACATCAGAAATTAGAACTTTTTTCCCTTTAATCTGGTTGACTAATAGGTAACAAAAATGATTTGTGTACCACAGAACTTAAAAGGCCTAAAAGATTAAAAAAAGAGGAAATAAAATAAGTTTCCACTTCATACTGCAACTGAAGAGCAACAACGGTACTGAGCTTATGACAGTAAATGCGTGAGTTAAATAAAACTCAACTAGAAAACTTCACACACTTAAGCAGCTAAACATCCTCCTCTGATGTTCTGTGTCCATAAGACTGCAATGTCTTTACTACAAAGAGTTATTTATCTTAAAACCAGTATGAAGACAAAGCAACAAGTCTAATAACAGTAATTTAAAAAACTGTGTTCCAGTTAAGAGGGAGGAACAGTTCATTTCACACTGAAGTAAAACATTTCAGAACTGCAAGTGCTGCTGCCCAGATTCATGTTGCTACATTTTCAAGAGACAGACCCAGTCCTTCAGAACTAACATTTAAATGCCAAAGACTACAAAAGCTATTTTCTTTTAATTTTTTCTTTTGCCTTTTTTTTTTGTTGGTGGTCAAAATGAAATGCAATACCAAATTAAAACTGCTTGCTCCCCTCCAGAACGGCACAGATAAACTCATTTTTCCACACATATGAGGAACACAGAAACAGTCTAGCAAAAATCAAGACCAATACCAAGCAAGAGCCCCTTGAACACAACACAAAACCTTCAGTTAATGTTCTCTTCTCCACAGTGTACAGCATTAAGATTCCTACAATTCACTAAAGAGTGCTAATTTCACCTCCATTGCTCTGACTGAAGAACTAAAGCTAATACTGATACTTAAAAACTTAATAGACACTACCTTGAAGTGTAAGAAGGTTCTCCTACGATGTTCATACCACTCAGCATACGATGAAAGCCTTCTGAAAAATGTCAAAAGATCTCCATGTTCTTCATTTCTGCAAAAACAAAAAAAACCCCAAACAACCATAAATCAAACAGTATTAGCACCGCTTCTAGAGCCTAAAATCTGCACTTTTTCCTTAAAGAACTTGTGATAAATTCTGTTAGAATTTGAAGCCAGAAATCAACTCCCCCCAGCAAATTTAGTTTTAAAAGTATGAGGTGGTAATGGGACAAAGTAGATGCCTGTAAAATCTCAGACTTCATGTTTGTTCATCTAACACTCTGGTTCGCTAAATAAATTCTAGGAGTTGCACAGTACAGTTTTTGCATCACTAAGCCTTGAATGTTCCTGAGATCTTTGTCCTGCTTAATCTTTACCTGACACATTACCTGCCTCTGCCCACACAACAATTAGCCTTTCAAGATCAACCTTGAAACTTCAGGAAACAAAGCCTGTTCATTAGATCATACATGGCATATAAATCAAAACATCTGATCTACAGCTACATCTTGCTATATCTTCTCTCTCAACCATTAGAGAAAGTAGGGCAGGAAAGGGTGGAGATGGTGATGAATCTGTAACTGAGAAGTGAAGTGGAGAGATATTAAGCATCAAGCCCACTATAGACAGAAATTAACAGTCCTGGATGGAGCTGAGATGATCCTCTAAGAACACCTCTCAGTATTTCTGCAGTTTGAGGTTTCCTGGAGTACTGTGTGCAGTTCTGGAACCCTCAGCACAGGAAGGACATGGAAGTATTGGAGTTGGTCCAGAGGAGGGCCACAAAGATGATCAGAGGGCTGGAGCAGCTCTCCTATGAGGACAGGCTGAGAGAGTTGGGGCTCCTCAGCCTGGAGAAGAGAAGGCTTCGAGGAGACCTGATAGGAGCCTTCCAGTATCTGAAGGCGGCCTACAGGAAGACTGGGGAGGGATTATTTACAAGGTCTTGCAACGACAGGACAAGGGGCAATGGGTTTGATCTGGTAGAGGAGAGATTTAGACTGGATGTTAGGAGGAAGTTCTTTACAGTGAGGTTGGTGAGGCACTGGAACATGTTGCCCAGGGAGGTTGTGGATGCTCCCTCCCTGGAGATGTTCAAGGTCAGATTGGATGAGGCCTTGAGTAACCTGTACTAGCAGGAGGTGTCCCTGTCTATGGCAGGGGTTTGGAACTAGTTGATCCTTGAGGTGCCTTCCAACCTTATCATTCTATGATTCCTCGTGGTTTAGCAATTAGGCTGTGCTTAGGTAGATGATGGATTCATTCATACAAATGATCCTACACCTGCGCTAATAGCAAAGACCTCATCTGGCCTTGTACTTGGCCAGTATGGATTTGTTGAAAATAAAAGTTCCTATAGTTTTGGCTTAGCCAGTTTCAGCAGAATTCAACAGCATCAAGTGAAAATATTCACATACAATGTTTCCATGCTTAGCATAATAAGGTTTTTCCCATTTCTACTCTCAGTAGCTAGCAAAGGCAAGAATATACAGGTGCCAACCAAACTCAAGAGATAATAACTCCTGGACTTGAGTGCTAGAGTGAAATCAAAACCAGACACTTAGAACATAAGGAAGTTTATTTCCTACATGTAATTGTTTCACACATACAAAAGTTAAATCATTTAAACTTCAATACAAATTCAAAATAGAACATTCACACTATCTAAAGAATCCAACAGAAGCTTCCCTCATGAGGAAAGACTGAGGGAGTTGGGTCTGTTCAGCTTAGAGAATACTGAGGGGTGACCTCATCAATGTTTATAAATATGCAAAAGGCGTCAGGAGGACAGAGCCAAGCTCCTCTCAGTGATGTCTAATGACAGGGCAAGGGACAGTGAGAGCAAGCCAGAGCACAGGAGATTCCACATGAACATAAGAAAAAACCTTTTTACTGTGGGGGTGACAGAGCCCTGGAACGGGCTGCTCCGAGAGGTTGAGGAGCCTCTGGAGACATTCAAAACCAGCCTGAATGTATTTCTGTGTGACCTACTCTAGGTGGTCCTGCTCTGGCAGGGAGGTTGGAGGAGATTATTTTTGGAGGTCACTTTCAACACTTAACATTCTGTGGTTCCCCTCCAAACAAACAATAAATGTTTCAAAAATTAAATAACTGCTGAAGGAATGTTCAAAGCTCCCTACACGACAAAGTACAGACTTGAGGAACGTGATGAACTAATTACCCACTCTTGCAAATGGAGAAAAACACACCTTGCTTTGAAAATAAAAGCTGCTCTTTATATGCAGAGATGATTACTCTTTATGAATAGGAGAGCAAAACATCACACTGACACTGACAAATAACACACTGCACTGACTGACACCGAGAGGTTCATCAATCTACAAGGCAGTCATGATTTCCCATGTAAGAGATACTGCAATGCAACTACTGGGCCTGGTACATCACTTTAAGTCACAAAATGTGATTGACAAAAGAAATTTGCTAGCAAAAGTGATTGGTATACTTCTCTGCTTAAGTGACTGGCTATAAAGCTGCTTACTTTCATTATATGTTTATTGTTGTTTCCTCCTAGTAATACCATGCTACTCTGTATGTCAAATATGATGCACATAAGCAAAACATACTTAATAGAAGCATAATGCTGTATCAACTCTGAGACAGCCCAGATAAGCAGGTGACAAGAAGAAAGGAAACCAAGGTCCTGGAAATCAACAACATGCAGAAATCTGCCTTAGAACAATTAGGCATTAGAATGAAGAGATATATTGAGTCAGACAAAAGCTATCACAGAAGTGGAGAGTTCGTAGAAATCAGGAACTAAACAGACCTTTCCCTCTTCACTGTTAACAACCATAGAAGCATACACAGCCTTTGAGCTCTAACCAAAAGAGGAAATTGAATATCCACTGTTAGAAGGGATAACTATTAAAAACAGGTTAGAGAAAACAGCTCAGAAACTATTTGGAAGGTGGGAAGAAGAGTTTGTCTTGGCAAGGTTTCTTAAAAAAACAAACAAACAAAAAACCCACACAAAAGGAAAAAACTCAAACTATTATTCCTCAAACATCTACTGATGTACAGATCAGGATAGAGTAGGGAAAGGAGGGAATAAAGTGACAAATTGCCAAGCAGCCAACTATCCATCCAGTGTTGTTGGGAGAGGGAGAAAAAAACCCCCACTCATAAAGGGTGTGTAGTTTTTAGTAAAGAAATATGGCAAGAACACAAAATTCCACAAAAGCTAATATGAGAATATCTGAAACAACATGCTACTTCAATTACAAGGGTGGACAGCTTCATATCATAGTTGATACGAAGCCACAGTCAAATCAAACAGACTATTAGCTCTTGTCAAGTATATCTGTCAAGCCCGGCCTTGAAAATACAAAGCTGTGTTTCAATTACTAAACTAGGATTTTACAAGGAGTGAGGAAGATAACTGGTTTAATCTCAGGAATTCTTCAGCAAGCTATAGAAGATCTAAGTTCTACATGGAATTTTTACTTTTAATATCCTTTCTGTGTGATATTAGCTATTCTTTTTAGATTTTCAGAACAGCTGAGAAGAGACATTCAAAGCCATAAACAGAACGGTTTCAACAGTGTACCAGCAAGTCACTTCAATCATTTCTGGTCTCTTCTCCCAGCCAGCCAGCAACAGAATAAGGGGACACAGTCTCAAGTTGTGCCAGAGGAGGTATAGGCTGGATATTAGGAGGAAGTTCTTCACAGAGAGAGTGATTGGCATTGGAATGGGCTGCCCAGGGACGTGGCGGAGCCACCGACCCTGGAGGTGTTCAAGCAAAGACTGGATCAGGCACTTAGTGCCACGGTCTAGTTGATTTGGTACGGCTGGGTGATAGGTTGAGCTGGATGATCTTGGAGGTCTCTTCCAACCTGGCTGATTCTATGATTCAAGGAAGAACTGTGCCTCAGACCCATCTCTCTTTAATATAGAGGAATAGTAAGCTTTAATGTGCTAAACAAACACAAACTGCACAAAATATATTAAGTTCATTCAGATATTGGAAATGCAAAAGAAAAGCCAACCAACATTTATCCTAGCTTGGAAAGAACAGCATCATTAAGAGGAAGTTACCACAGTAGTCACAGCTGCCAACAAAATCAGGCCAAGATGAAAAAAAAAAAAATGTTGGCAGCAAATGCAAAACTGAGTCCCTGGAAGGACTTAGACGCACAGAGGTTTACAATAGATGACTAGCTCTGTGTTCTAGACAGCTTTTTTAGCCATAACTCATAAAATGTACATGTAAAAATCTAAACGTCCTATAGAAAAATTAAGATTTAGTAATGTCTGCCCACTTCCCACCATCTAGTGAATATGATTCTACACCTACCACAATATGCTTTGTAAATCTGTGTACACAGAAGTGGGCAACACAAAGCTTTGTTACAAAACCACATACTTAAAACTCTTTTTTTAAAAACTTGGTGATTTCGATGTTTATCCACTCTTATGCAATTCAAAAAAAGATACAACCCTTATAACCTTTTCTTAGTATTTTATCTTTGCTTGTTTGCATTTTCTTTTTCCTCTCAGATTCAACATTAAGAGATAAAGCAGATGGAATGCTTTCTCGTGTCCAGAGAAGGGCAACGAGGCTGGTGAGAGGCCTGGAGCACAAGCCCTATGAGGAGAGGCTGAGGGAGCTGGGACTGTTTAGCCTGGAGAAGAGGAGGCTCAGGGGGGACCTTATTGCTGTCTACAACTACCTGAAGGGTGGTTGTGGCCAGGAGGAGGTTACCTTCTTCTCTCAGGCAACCAGTGACAGAACAAGAGGACACAGTCTCAGGCTGCGCCAAGGCAAGTTTAGGCTGGAGGTGAGGAGGAAGTTCTTCACTGAGAGAGTAATTTGTCACTGGAATGGGCTGCCCAGGGAGGTGGTGGAGTCACCGTCCCTGGAGGCGTTCAAGGCACGTTTGGACATGGCACTTAGTGCCATGGTCTAGTCTTGAGGGCTGTGGTGATGGGTTGGACTTGATGATCTCTGAGGTCTCTTCCAACCCTTGCGATACTGTGATACTGTGAAACAAATTCAATGCTAGATCACCAAGAAGAGACAGTCAGTCTTGGCTAGCAAGTTCAAAGAATCACTCTCAATTCTACAATATAGACTGTGAAGTATATGTGAATATATATTTCTCATGTACAGATATAGTGCTGGGGAAATTTAAAATATAAAACCTAGATTTAACATTTAGAGAGGGGATAAATCTGTGTGGTATGAAAAAAAACCCATATATAATATACAGGTTGTTTTTTATTTGCAACAGAGAAAGATTGCATAAGAGTACCATTTAACTGCCTCATAGCACTTCAACTGCCCATAAACATAATTCCTAATTACCCCAAGTTAACCTAATTTCTAATAATGAAATCAACTGCAACAAACATTAAAATACCAATAAACTTTGGTATGAAATAATAAGGTACCAAAGAAGTGCATGTTAAAGTTTAAACCTTTTTTTGAAAAAAGAAGTTAGCATTACAAAATGTTGGAGGAAAAAAAAAAAAAAAAAACATCCACCAGGAGCAGAAAATACTCATCCATCTCCAGATCCAAAAGCCATGTAACAGTCAACTCATCCAAACCCAGCAAACAGCATATTCACAGAGAGGAATGTTGTATCAGGTTAAAAATCTTATCCTTCATCCAAACACCATTTCACTTTCACAAAACATCAACAACACACCAAAGTATATAGGCAACTGTTTCAAAAGTATCTAAGGCTCGTTAAACAAGGTCTTTCAGTTATTTTAAGAGGGGAAATCTATTTTACCTGACTGCAGTAATTAAGACTACTTGCATTAGCATATAAACTCAAGCAATGACACAGTTGGGGGAAGAACACATACTTAGTCCATGCAGTGTTCAATACAACATAGACATTTCACAGATTCTTCACTCTGACTTATAAATTCTAATGAATTAGTAAAAAGTAGGAGCAATTTTCAAACTGTCTACAAACTTCTCCAATTTGATTAAGCAATCTATGCAACAGTTAACTAACCCAACAATTAATGGGAAAATCAATGAGTCGCTATAAGATTTTTCATAGCTATCCTGATCCTCAACATTAATAAAGTACTACATAAGTGATAATTGGTGCAAAGTGGACTGAATTAAAAGCCCCAAACCGAAGACTGAATATTATCATTCCATTTGCTCACATATCTTATTGTCACAACTTATTTAAGAAATGGTACAAAGCTTTTAAAAACAGATATTACACACTGCAGTACTACCTTGTTGATAATAGACTCCTGAATGCTGCTTCTTTTAGAACGAATGTTGCTCAAGTGCTCTAGAATTCTTCTGTTTTCTCCCAAAGCAGGATGGTCTTGGGAATTAGAACTGAATGTCAAGTTTTTAACTTTGGTGGTCTGAAAGACCCTTTTGTGTCATGTATTATGAAAAATGAAGCAGAAAAAAAAAATAAAAGAGAGAGAGAAGGGAAAAAAACTCCAGGTCAGCAGAGAAAACAGAACAGAGTTAGACAATGTGCTTGGCAAGACTGGGCCAAGGAGGCAAAAGAAGGAAACAAAAAGTGGTGGGAAAGGCTGAAAAGAATAAACAATACAGAGGGAAACTGGGTTTAGCTGGTCAAGAATGGAGGGAAAGGGAGGGAGAAATAGAAATCAGATTCGAAGAACAGCTGGAAAATTGAAGAAAAAACAGCTGGCTAGGGAAAGCCTGAAACTGGACATGAAGGGGACTGAGGAACAAAGCCATAAGGGAAGATTACATAACCAGGTTAAATCAATCTAACAGTGGGTTGCTGTCGTGGTAGGCCTAGGCAGGCCAAAACAGGCTTGTACATGTCCTGGCTTGCCCAGACATGTTTTTCTGCTCTCTGTCCTTCTGTTTCGGGGAGAGCAACCATGGGAAAGATGACAAAGACTCTGGAGCCACTAAGTCTGGGGTCTGTGGCCTGCCCAAATTCTGTGGTAAACAAGATACACACGGTTGCCTTGTGCAAGGCTCATGTTCTGCCCTAAAAAGGGTAAAGCAAACCTATGGTTTCACCCAAAATGGTCGGTTTTGGCTAACTGCCATTTGATTGGTTATCCTGTGTCCAAAGGCCCATTAGTATCGGGCTGTATGGATAAACAGAGATGAGCAGGGAGCACAGCGTGCATTTTGCCATTACAAGGTGTGTCTGCTATTATACCTGTGCTCCACTACTATATCTGCTCTATCCATGCCAAGACTGCACACTGCAAGACATCTGCCTGCACCTGGAAGCCTCCTGCCCAGACAGATGCCCTGGAGATAACACAGATCATCCAGAGAGCCAGGACCAGGTCAGAGGTCATCTGCCCCCTTTCTACAGCATCCAGAAGAAACCCCAAAGCCTCTAATGGCTACCGACAGTAACCCTGCCACGAACTTTGGGTACTGTCAGGTAACATTTTTGTGAGTAAATACCAAAAGCCTCTCGTAATTGTTGATTGCTTCTGCCATAGGCAAAAAGGAGCTCCTTGCGTCCATCTAGTGAGCAAGCAGAGCATTGACTGCAAGTGGTGCACTAACCACAAAGCTTTCTCTTCCAGTTTAATCGAGTTCAATTAATGTGTATATATTTACTAGTTATTCCTAGATCTAATTATAACCTGTATATAGTTTCCATAATGATGCCTAGAACCTGCTATTATTATTATTAAATTGGTGATCGGGGTGACACGAGTTCTGAATATTTACTATTAATAAACTATATTAATATTTTTAAAATATAATCTTGCAGTAATTAATTACCCCTACCACTACAGTTGCTGGCCAAAACAGGTATTGTCAGTATCAACCCGACTCTGGCCACATGTTTACTGCTTTAGACCAACAACAAATACTGTGACATTGCAGGACAGTTCAAAAAAGAAAAACTGAAATTTAAAGAGGTTGGGAGTGAGGGGAGACAAGGTTGGCTTCCCACTCCCATCACCATTTACTCTTTCAAACAAATAACTATGCTGATCTCGTTTGTCATGTGGTTTTGAGAGTTTATAGACTGACACAAGGACAACAGATAGGACATGGAAATGTAGGTTAACAAGAATGAACTTCTCGCTTTACTGACAGCAAAGATTTAACTCTTCTTGTATCATTCATGAAAACTTGTGTGTACTTATGAATACTGGTGTAATATGGAAAAGAAGCAGGGCAGTGAAGAGACAGGAACAAGGCAGCAGTGCTAAAGCCACAATGAAATAAATTCTGCCACTACTTCAACACATTCCTTTCCAGTATGACTATTAAGTTCCAAGACACTTTTGCTGTCAGAAAATACTCATGAGAAAAACCAGGGTAATTTCCTCTTCTAAATCCTCCTTGAGAGAAGTCAATTACTATTCTTAGTTACACCACTAACTTCAGGAGATTTATGTGGAAAGTCCAAAGCCTCTAAATGAAAAATTCAGTTTTCACTACAGACTGATGAAACCTAGGATAACTCAATAGACCTTTATTTTCCCTCATCCAATTACCTTCTCCCTCCTTTTCCAAGAATAAAACATAATATTAACCAAAATAAATCACTTAAAGAATAGAATTCATTTCAAGTCAATAATTAACACATAAACAGATTTGTTCTCAGAATAGTTTGTTAGCAGATGTCACAGTGGGATGCTGCAGACATATAATTTGATCATTATTCATCCTATGCACCACAAGAAGTTGAGATCCACTAGAAAATAACTGAAACGTAGCATTCAGTCATATGCTTAGATTTGTGTGCACATTTTCTTAAGCCATTCCACAAATGCACAACTCCAGGCTTTTAAAAGTATATTCTACTGTTTTTGAAGCATCATTGAAAGAAGAGAAATGGTATGGTGAGTAGAAAACTGGAAACAGGCAAGAAGTGGAGATGGATCTGGGATGCACACTTTAACTCTTACTTATCCATGCTGCACATCTGCAACTCACGCATCTGAGTAACGGTTAACATATTGACTACAGGAGTCAAACGCAACAGCTGACATTACCTTGCTATATCTTTCTTTGAATCAGTTTCAAACAAGTAAAACTTTAACAGGCTTTTGTAACAGCCCTTTCAGGCCCTAGACACATTTCATCTTCTCTCCCAAAGGATACAGACAAGTGATGGTAAGTGTTAAGGTTGGGCTAACAACACATTGCTAAACAAAGAAAGCGACTGCCTGCAACTTACCTGAAAACTCAGTGTTGGATCTAAGATCAGATATTCCATACAACAACATCCCTTAAATAAGAAATCTTACCTTGACAGAAATTTGCTCACATTTGAATCTTCTCCAGATTCCATTACAACGCTGAGATCACTAATAACAGTGGATACCTTCTCTTTGTCCTAAATTGGAGAAATAACAGAATATTTTAGAAACTCCTGTTACAAAGAGAAAAAGAAAGTATCTGTTTGCACACAAAATAGACAACAATATAGAGAAATGTTACTAAGCACTGGAATGTTTGAAATAGCATTTTCTAAACTGTGTGGACATTCTCATTCTTCTCTACAGTATCAGTATTATCCACACAACAAGGCTTTTGGAACAACATAGATCTTGTCAGCATGGAGAACGCATATCTATAAAGGAACACTTAAAAATAAAAGGTCGATCTACTTTCTTTCATCTCACTTCCACAGAAGAGAATGAGAAGATTCTTCTCATAGCTGCCCTAGCTGCCACATGTACCAGGAAACTCAAATTTAAGGTTTCATCTGAAAACCATAATAATGCTCTTCTAAGTTTAAAAAATACAAACTGATTCCTGGGTTTTTTTCAATTTTTTTAATTTTAAAGCCTATAGTTTTGCCTCAAATTCTTATCCTTTATTACAATAATAATTGTTACTCAGGGATATGTGAACAAATATATCATTTATCATTATTATATACTTTTCCAATTATTATTATATACCTTACCCATTATTTATATACCTTTCCAAATTGAAATAACCAAGAACCTTTTAAAAAAGAAATTTCATAATATAAAAAAAGTCACAAAATAATTTAATTATTTTTTCTATGCATTCTTTAACACGCCAGAGTAACAGGCTCCATAGCATTGAATGAAAAAGCTTGAAATGAGGTCCCTTTCAATCTTAACAATTCTGTGACATTCTGCCATTTCATAAGCAACACAGATAACAAAGTCACAGGTGCCATGCATTGCTAGAGAAAGTAATTAATAAAAAAAAAAAACTTAGAATGATTTTTTTTTTCCAACTTAAGTGGTGTGGGAAGGGTTCCTTTTGGTTGTTTTTGCTGTGTTTGTTTGTGGGGATTTTTGTTGTTTTTCCTGTATCTGTGTGGGTTTTTATTTGGTTAAGTTGGTGGTGTTGGTTTTGTGTGTGTTTGTTGGGTTTTGTTTATTTGTTTTTTACGCTTTGTATTCTACAGATCACACAGCAAGTTTCAGGCGTTATGAAGACAAGTGCTGCCATCTCGTGGTAAAAACAGACTGAAGCATCACCAATGCCGCTATGAACAACCTAACACGCCTGCTTGTCATCCGAGCTCCGTTGACACTAAAAGATGTCCTCATTCCGCAGCAGCACACAGGTGAGACAAATATTAATCTAACCAAGTCACAGACGTAACGTAGGCTAATCCCATGCTCAAAGCTAAATGCAGTTCTGCAAATGGTAAAATGGAAACTTGTGGTCCTAATGATACATGGACTTAGATTGCAGAATTAACCTGATACAGCTGAACTGCAGTTTCAAATTATGCAATCCACATATGACTGTCTAAACACTCATTTCAGGTCCAATAACATTCAACCTAAATAAATACTTTTAAAGCTGAGCTGAAAATCAAGCTGTCTTGAGAATATTTTTTTTATATTCTCAAATTATCATAAATTGAGGTATACTGCTGGAAATTGGAGTAGCAGCTGTTTTCCACTGCTATCATTTTGAATTCTATACTAAGAATAAATTCTTATGATAGTTTCCTTGCCAAAAGTCCATAATCCTTCATGTAACTTCTGAGCGGTTCCCCCATGTAATGGTAGTCATAGTAGCCAAAGAAACAGAAAGCAAATATAAAGCAAAATAAAACACCCACAAAAAACAACAGTTTGAGTTTCTAGTAGTTCAGCTTTTCCCCAAGGCAGGTACAATTCTGAATTTTCCAGCTGCCAGAACAAGGTATCTGACAAGAGAACATGTGGTGGGACAGATTTGAGACAGCTGTGGGATGAAAGCTATGCTGGGTCAAGATAAGGCTCCAGCAGGTACTTGCCAGTCAGTGGAAATCCACCACTGTTCAAGTCTTTACTTCTGTGTTAATCTGCAAGAGCATCCTATAGGTTCCATGTTTTGGAAAGGAATGGTGACATGGACTTGGGAGTATCAGGTTTACACTTGGACTTGATAACCTTAAAGGTTTTTTCCAACCTAAATGATTCTATGATAAATATTTTCTGACTGTTGAACCTGACCTTCAGAACTATTTTTCCACACACAGAATTTAAAAGTTGGATCCAGCTGTTACAGAATGAAAACCCACTGAGGCTTAGATTAAGGAGACTGATGCAATCAAACCAATTGAAGGTTTCGGCTGGAAAAGGAAGTACTGACACATCTACGTCATCCATTTTATTTGGTTGTTGATTCTCTTTAAAAACATACACTGATTCTTACCTGCATTTCAAGAAGCTGGAATTCCAGTTGAAAAGACAGGGAGTGGCATTTCCCTGATATTCTGTGCTTCTGCACTGTTCTGTTTCTATCTGTTATAAAATAAATACTTGACTATGATTCTATTCAACAAAGTACCAAATAATATTATCCATCACATGGTTAAGTTACACATTAGGATTAAGAAAAAAAAAAAACCACAAAACCAACCCAACCCACAACCACCTTGACAGCAACCTCTCCCTTTCACACTCTGCAAAATACTAGATTTATTCAGAAACTATGTTATCAAAAAAGGAAATTCTATTGTACCTTAAAATAATATCTTCCTGCTACTTTTGAACGTAAAATTTCAGCATGCATTTGCTAATTGAAACACTGTGCTCCGCACCGGCAAATGGAACACAAATGCTTACGTCTTTCTATTGTTCTCTTGGAATGACTTGTGAATTGAACACAGGTAAATTTCATCAAAAAGGAGAGATCTGCTTCCAGACTTTCAAGTTGAGCTTTGAGGTCTGACTGAGATTCACATCCATTAGATTCTCCCTGAAGTTCACTTTGAAATGCTTTTCTAGGATTGAAAAAGAAACAAGGGTGAAGGACTGAGACATAAGGACATGCTTTGACACATCAGTAAAGTGATATCATTAAATAAAAGAAATCAGTAATTTGATCTAATAATTAGCAGAGCAAGACGAGTTTTCACTGAGTCAAATTTCAGCTGGATCATATTACTAAGTAATGGAAAGAAAAAGCCCTTACATGGCACTTCTTTAATGTGTAACTTTAATGTCATACCTGTACAGGTCCCCAAACTCCATTTTTTTTTTGCTGTTTGCTTGATTTTTTTAAAGTAAACATGCACTGAACTGCTTCACTGAGCAGAAGAGAGAGTGTGGACTTTGCAGTAAGAGACATTTGCAGGACCCACACAGTAACATACCTGGTGGCATGCTCTGATCACTGTGACTGCCTTTCAAAAAAAAGAACCAAACCCTAAATACTAACTAACTACCAACAGAAGGCAGTAGAAAAAGAGATCAACTTAATCTCTTGCCATACTGACTCCAGGTCTTAAACAAGACTATCATGAAAAATAGGATAAACAAAGTCCCAACAGTGGCAAAAGCCTATCCTAGACAGTTCTGACAAGGAAACAGCACAAATCAAACGTGTGAAAAAGGGCATACATTGCCATTAATATCTCCTCCTCCGAATAAAAGGTGGATTCTTGCTGGATATCTTCATACTGTTCAGCCAGTAGTTTAATTTCTTCTTCCAGCGACTTGATTTCATCTTCATACACTTGACACATGCTGATATCCATGTCTTGGAATTAGTGCTGCTGGATAAAACAAAACAAGGGTATTTCTTAGGCCACAAAAAATAAATCAGTTCTCAAAACAAATTTTAAAAAGAAAAATTCAGTTCAGAAATGCAAATGTAACATCAGGCAAATGTTTCTCCTACCTTTCTAGAAACAGCCCTAGTTTATGACCTTTCAAAACTTAAGATCTGGTATGTACAACTTATAATATCTCAGGCAGCTTTGACAAGTATAATGAATACCTCGAATAGCTCTAGTGTCAAATACCCCTTTTTGCAGTTTAAATTACTTCTTAATCTTCATCCTCAGCAACCAAATTGAACAGAAATTCTGTCATCAACCAGAAAATATATTTCGGTTTGCAGTAAATTTCTGCTGAAACTGATTTCACTCCGAAGCTGACACTTGACGTGAACACTACAAGACAGTGCAAGAGGAGGAAAGCAACTTGCTCTGTAACTATGTAACAAACTATCCTAAAAAACACAACTCACTCTGCTAAAATCATTGAGAACAGGAAAGATTCTACCTCCAGTGCATACAGACAGCTACTAGATACCAGCAAGACCAGGACACATTTCTGATTTAAAAGAAAGACTTTTTTTTTTCTCCAAACCCACTAACAATTTGGAAAAAAAAAAAAGTTTTAAAAAACAGTTACTCAAAGACTTAATTAAGTCCAAATACAATTATTAAACCAGTTTTAAGACAATGGTCAGAAGTTATATCAGGAATCTAATGCAGCCAAAGGCTTTAAGAATATTTTTTAATGAATCATGATCAGGACCACATGCAGCTGGTTTACATTTGCTGAGAAAAACAGAGAAAAATAAGCTGTTCTGCAGATAACAAGCAATCTTAATCAGACACAGCAATCAAACCCAGCTTTGACCAACCCACCTAATCAAATGAAGCACAGCTGTTCCTAACACCACACCAAAATAGCATTTCAGGTAAAAAACAGTGAAAGAGATGCAAAGCAACAACCACATTTCGTAAAGATATCAAAATAAACAAACCTCAATTTCAAGAGGAAAAAAAGCAACTGAGAAGATGTTCAGCCTAGACATGAGGCATTCAAAGGTCTACACATAACATCATGCAGCTCAATACCAATCCGTTAATACTTTCAACCAGGGAGAAAAACCAAAACAATACCAAACACCTACTGTGTTGGTTTGAAACTAACGGGAATATTTTAATAGGGAAAATTATATCATAGGCTGTGAAAGGAAAACAGTGGTGATGTTTACTTCACTCATAAGCTTGCTAAGATGTATAACAACACAAACATAGATAAGACACTCTCTCGAAGAGTCTCAGGCTCTCTGTTTTGGGTCTCGGCCTCTCTGCTGAATAATGTAACTAACCACTCTACTTCTAACCTCCGGCTGATCCTCCAAACTCACCTTGCACGTAAACCAAACCCTGGGGTAAGGTAGAGGGGGAGAAGGTGGAAGGGTGGTTGGGAGCCCCTCCTGGGGACTCTGATTTCTGGGAGGGCAGTTGTGTTTCTATATTACCTTTAACTTGTATATTTCTGTAAATATTCCTGTATATTGTGTATATATCTGCTTGTATATTGCGTTAAGCTGTAAATATAGCTTCAGTTTTTAACTTTCAGCCAGTTGAGTCTAGGTTGGGTGATTTTACGAAGTGTGGGCAGGCAGGGAACTCCCAAACAATCACACTTACATCACTAAAATCTAGTTTCATGCCTTTGTAAACAGTCTAAATATTATTTGCAAGATCCACACTAACATAGCTCAGTAAAAAGGGATGAGGGAGGAAACAGGATTTTTTGTTTTTTTACTTATTTCCTAAGCAACGGCATCTGAATAACAGGTATTTTAAAAAACAACATTGAAAAAGATAGCTCGTATTCAAAGATTATCTAACGAATATTTTATATGCAACTAAAGAATTGCTGAGATTAGGTTTAGCCCTGACTTCCTCTCTAGTTCTGAGATATTCTTATGCATTGGGTAATAAGAAACAAGATCAGTGGGGAGAAGACATTAAAGCTTTCCAACTTTCAATGTATCCTACTAGACTTTCTTTTAAATTGAAAACACTGAAGAAAGTTTAGGTCATAATAAAAACCGTATTGGAAAAAAAGACCATCATACTAACAGCAGAACTTCACCCTAGATTATTAACCAATTCCTCTTTTAACAGCTGTTCTGAAACCAGTAGCAAAACACATAGTCTGTTTGCAGCTATAACTCAAGGAATTTGAGCGTTCTGCAGACCAGCAAAGTGCCAGTTACAACATTAAAGAGAGTATACCTGATTTTAACTAAATGAAACATACATTTAAGTACAAATAATCGGTATTTCCCCTCACTCTACATTTACGCACATATACATGCGAGCACTGAGAACAAACATTGCATATTTTTACATACCGGCCTGTATACGCCCCTAAGCATTTGTTTTACGCTGCTGAAGGAACTGGAAGAGGGTTCAAGAGCTGGCGAGAAAAGAGCTGCTGAAGTAAAAGCTGCTGATGTTCGGCGTCTCGCTGATTAGTTTCAGCTCTCACACCTGCACGGGAACTGACGACTGGAACCGCGCACGCGTCAGCCCAGCCGGTGCTGCCCCTGGCCGCCTCAAGGCACGAGCTGCGGCACGCAGGTGCCAGAGATAGCTCTGACGAGCAGCCGGCAGCCCGCCTCGTCCGTCCGTCGAGCTCGAGACGAGAAGCGAGGAGCCAGCAACCCGCCCCGTCTGTCCGCCGAGTCCGAGGCGTGTGGAGGCTCTCCTGCGGCCGGAGCCTGACAGAAGCTTCCGCGCGGCCCGCACTTTCGAATTGCGCGGCTAAAGCAGCCCGCCGGGCGCTACCACAAGCACAGGCCGAGCAGGGGCCGCTAGCTGCGTCTCCCTTCCCCTGCGCCCCCCTACTCCGAGAAAGAGCAGAGCACTTTTCTAGGCCGTTACCCAAAATTAATAGAAATAGTGCT